>CM010316.2:998008-1384157 GCA_001923025.3 Taenia multiceps
GTTTTTGGGTATAAATGATATGAGATGCCCAGTGGTGGAAATTACGAAAAGCAATGTGTTTAATTGCGATAATTCAATCGCCGTAGAGTAGAACAGGTGAGCCAACTCAATCTCAATGAATTTTACTTTTTATGTGCAGTTGAGGTGATGGCAAAAACATTGCCACATTTCCACTTAACTGAGTTTAAACCCAAAAGAGAACTAAAAGTCTCCTTCAGACAAAACTACACTCTAAAGAAAGGGAGTACTCCAAGTGAGTGTTTGGAAGCGATCAGAGGAAAGGCAACGGATTACTGTGTTCATTGCGTAACTCATTCAATTCGCTGGTCATGTAACAGAAATTACGTTTTAACTAATTGTCATGCCTGCATGGATATGGTTTCGCGTACATGTAGGTGACTATGTGGAGGTGTGTTTAGAAATAGTTTCAACCTGTCATTCCACGTTTAGCCGCTTGCTAACCCACTGCAAACCCAATCATTTGTCTTTCTTACAAGAGCATACCATGCGTCTCATTTAGGACTTGTGTTGTTTGTAATTAAATGAAGCCAGGCCGTTCTCTCACTCCCAGTTCTCTTCTAGGTGAGGACTCACATAGGGAGAAATGCGATAATGCTTTCGGGAAAGGTGGATTTCTCAGCTAAAGACGAGGACGACTAGACTATTTTAAGTTTTGTTGCCTGCACATATAAGAAATGCCCCATCAGTGGTGCCTGAAGGATCAGGATGGCCATGAACCTCACTAAAGCATCTGATCAGTTATCGTCCCGACGATGAGACCGTACCAGTGTACGCGGAGCACTGGCCCTTCAAAGTTACAAATTCAGATACAACTCGAAAATCCAGGCAGACCGCAATAGAGAGCTAAAGCATCGCAACGCATAGGAGATTCGTTTAAGCTGCTTTTGAATTAAAGGATGCCAAGGAAGTGTGTGAGGACGAGAAGTGATCACGGTGTCGGCGTGCTTCAATGGTAGCTAACGTCAAGCGGTGATAGATGCAGGTAATATATGGGTTTCAAATATGCTGCATTTGGTCGATGAGCCATGGTCTTTGTATAGTCTACAACTTGTGGCGTTCTGCAGAGTCTCCCGCTGCCTACAGTTGGTGTTATGGAGGTGGGTAGCAAACGAGTGATTTGTGGGGAGGTTTGAGCTGGAGCATAATGGAAAGATTCAAGAACCGACAAAAAGCCTAGCAGGCCTCTGAGAAGGGTGTGTGAGGTGGCGGAGATGACTGCTTTAGACTGAATAAATGAACCTTCGTGCGGCGCCACTGGTTAGGGAGATTAGTTTCGGCGCGACGATGGCATATGCCCACTGCGAAGTTGTGCACAAATTTTTATCAGCAGGGCGGTGATTTTGTAGCGAATACGTGGACTGAAGTGAAGTTGTACTGCGTGGATGTCTACGAGATATTTTTGTTAAGAAAATCAATGCATCTTCTATGATGCAGAAGTAGTTACGGCACTTGTTTAGCGTTGATGAGTAGAAATATTGTATCGCAGTGGCGGAGAAGTAGTTAAGGGGCCAGGAGAACATCGACAGCATCACTGGTTAAGGTCGTCTGCTAAAGGAATGGGAGGTGGCAAAGCCAAGTGCAAATAATGTGACGAAGTTCAAGCGAATGAACAAAAGCAGGGCATTAGGAAAACGGTTCTGAATATGCCAAAGGAGTTCGTCAACATGGAAGAAAATAATGCAAAAAGAGTCAGATAACAACTTACTTGAGAAGCTTTAGCACAATACGCATACGATGGCCAGGTCAAGAGATGGCACACTAATTACTAGGCCCGCAAAAGATCTGCAGGATGACAAGCAAAAATCCAGATGGGGTGTGCAGCCCAGCACGTCTAAGGAAAGCCTTGATTTGCAAGAACCTGGGCATGAATAATGATTTAGCATGATTTGTATGTTAGTTCTTTTCCTTTTGTTCGTCTATAAAAAAAACACGAAATACTGAACCATTGACTCCTCCAATTCCTACGATTGGTGCGCGATAAGTGCAAGACAGTGGCATAATTTACTGCAACTTCAAAACCGAGTACTCCTCTGTATACTCAGACATACCAATTCTTGCCACAACATTTTTCAAAGCATAACTGCAAACTAATTTATTGTCATGGTCACTCTTCAAGGTGCTTATTCGAAGCAAAAAGGAAGTGAAATGCACGAGTTCTAATTGAGGCAGGAAAAGCTCACGCCCCTGAAGAGTTGCGAGTTGTTAGACAGATGCAGATGCGGATATCTTCCTACGACGTGACGTGGTCTAAGTGTCCCCAGGTCTTGTTGACCAGTTGAGGCCTGAGGAAGGGTACTGAGCCACACTTGCGGAGATCTAGTGAGATGCTTGCAAGAAAATAAAGTTAGGGTTCGAAGGTGTCTATCACGTGCACGAAAAGACAAGTGAAACTGGATATGGAATGGCCTTTGCAGACTGTATCTCCCCCGCTTGCCAAGTGTAGAAATTCAAAAGTGGAAGAGAGACGCTGAATGCGCTACACTTACTTGCTTCCCTGCTGGTTGGGCATGCTTTAGGACAATTCAAATATGGTTTGGTGTGCTTCATAGAGAACGAAGAAGAGGAGGTGTGAAGCTGCAAATAGTTGTGAGAGGGTCAATCACATGGAAGACTAAATTGCGGCCATGTGCCATCATGAGTGCGAATTAGGTGACTTCGAAACTGTATAAAAGTATTGTGCCAAATATCAAGAGCATCTAGCTTCACTTAAAACATAATGAGCCTAAAAAGAACAACCTGTCGCAAAATGCAATAAATGAGACTAAGGCAGTGCAACATAAAAGGATGAATCACGAAAGGCCTCAATTTAGTCGGAATGACTATGAAGGCACGATCGGTCGCGAATTGTAGTAAACAGGTCTTAGGGAGTGGAAAACGATTGATAGAACACGAAGCGCTTTACTCAAATTATGTTAAGCGTTAAGTGGTCAACGGTCGCAAATTGCAATAATTGAGACTAATGGATTTGAAAATGCATGCATGAAACGCGAAAGACCTCAGCTGAATCATAAACAATGTGAAAAGCAAGGTCGGTCTTGGATTGCAGTGGCGAGGACTCAGGGAGTGGACAGTGAATGACTCGAACACAAAAGCATTTCTCAGAAACTAATGGACAACCGGTCGCGAAATGCAATAAATGAGGTTAGAGCAGTTGAAAATGCATGGTGAAACACGAAATGCAGCAGTTGAGTCATATCATTCTCACTTAAGCTAAGTCGATGAATGTAAAGCGAAACGCCTTGTCTCCAATTGCACCCACTGCACTCACGTGAGCAAGGTCGATGAAGAGAAAGCATAATTTTCCTCTTCGTCAACCCTCACTGCCATCAAGTGAGCTCGATGGAAATAAACCGACCTTCTTTCTTCACTCCACGTAGGCAAAACCTCTAAAAATAATGCTAATTTCATCTTAAAATCCATGAACCCCGACCTATAACCTATTGGGCAATGGCTTACTAACAGCGCTTTTTTTCCACACGTCGTCACGTTATTCCTTCCCGACATGCAGTTATTCTACTACACGACTGTTATGTGCCGCAACACAAAAGGGTTTAATCATCTGGTTTTGAGTTACGCTAAAGGTATGCACCAGGAGAATATCTCCTCCAACGCACGTCAGGCTTCTTTGCGCGAGAATTGTTGCCCTACAGTTCTCAGCATATTACTTTTGTGATTACACCTGCTCGCGATCACTGCATTTACATAATGAAATGTTAAGCTTCATTTTTAACACTATAGTACGTCTTGCTGATCGTTTCTGTTTGTCCGCATGGTCAATGGTAGATAAATAGCTCCGAAGATTTTCGAAAGGATGTTCACGCTCTGGCATCAATCATAGCATTAGCCAAGTAAAACTGCACGCTAGTTATTAGGAATGCCAATTTCCGAGCACCATTTAGATAAAGCTAAAATTGGCGGTTCTTAACTAAGCAGGTTCTTGTGATATTAATCGAATCGTGCCAAATATTTCAAGCGCGAAAAAGTAGAAAATGTTATGCTGCTTCCCCTTCTAGTGGTTAATCAAGTGAGTTATTTGAACTGCCTCTGCGCATATGGGTCCCGAACGATAGTGAGGGTTAAATATTGGGTGCAATTACGTGATCGCAGTCAACTCAACACTCATACTTCGCCACACTCCTCACTCTCCAAAGATTCTCGATTCGAGAGCGGGTACAACTTCTTCCTTCATTTCACTCACTCATCCAACTTCACATTGCATGCTGCGCAAAGGCGAGTTGCTGCAAAGGTATGCCAGATGGCAGAATATATGAGCTGAGCCTGCGTGACGTTGCCTCAATGCTCTTACATTAGTGTCAACAGAGACTTGACCTCAGGTAACAGGATTCAAAGTCGCCACTGTTAATGACTGCGCCATGGAACCACCAAGAATGAAAATTGCCCATTGTCTTCATGGCCGGTACATTCTGGGACTCCATAATGATAGTTTTGCAAACTACATATTGAGACGAGGCGCCTTTAAGTTTGCCCGCTCTACTGCACACGCGGACGGGTATGTGGAGAGAGGAAGATAGGTAATATAGCGACTGCGTGATATGATTTCCTGCGCTTCATTTCAGCAGTTGAAAGCAAAGGTCCACTTAGCAAGGAGCATTTCGTACAGCTTCCTATTTTGATGTAACTTATTCATCTTTTCGTGAAGTCCAGAAAAAATGATGAGAAAATTGTCTCAGCATAGTGGTTTTACACGATGCGAAATCGTTCAGGCTCCAAGGTGTTACAAGGCGTTTGTTTGCGCTTCATTCCTTGCCCTTTTTCTCCGTCGTGAGTGCGGCTGAAGTCTTAGTGCTTCTCCCTGCTACCATTGTGCACATTTGATAATCCGGATTTGCAAGTGGATTCAATGTTGATTATTTAGCATTTTATTCCCATCAGCTTATTGCGCTTGACTAATTATAAGTGATGCATAAATACCAGTTGGGATTAAAGTGGTAAAATAGGCAATGGGGGTTTTTGGTAAACAAATGCACTTGATGTTATAAGCGAATTTTTGATGGCCATAAAGCAATAAGGGAAATGGACTGTTGTTAACCCGTTGAAATTTGGATTGATGAAGTTGTTTTATGAGGCAATGACACCTGTGGCCTACCATAGGAATCATTTATCCAGACGCATTTGTGATGGTAAACACTTCTTGGGGAGAATGGGAGCGAGTGGATACAACACGCAGGGTAGTGGTATCCTCATCTTTTACCCAAATCTCGTTGCTTTACCTTTCCGGGTGCATAATCTTTGCTACTTTCTTTTATCTCCGCTAAATTTCAGACGAATTAACATTAGCACTTCAAACTCATTAACCAATTCTAATGTTATCCTCTTACAAAGGCGAAGGCAGAAGGAGGATCACTACTAAGGACATTGACTGCATTCAGCATTAAGGTGGTGTGATAAATTGCTAGTTCCCTCTGAATGCTGATTGTCGTGCAATTTAGTCTGAATTTGTGCCTGCAGTGAAAATGTCTACAAGACATATCTATTAAACGTTGCGTTCGTGTGCGCTGGAGGCACAGATCCTCCCAGTCTCGAACCTCAATGTGGGCTGGATTTTGGCCTCGTG
Source organism: Taenia multiceps (assembly GCA_001923025.3). Lineage (NCBI taxonomy): Eukaryota > Metazoa > Platyhelminthes > Cestoda > Cyclophyllidea > Taeniidae > Taenia > Taenia multiceps. The sequence goes on from CM010316.2 coordinate 1,003,605, forward strand.
AGTTTTCATAAGCAAGGCTGATGATTCGGAAGTTGGTTTTGGCACTATGGGGTGCTCCAGAAGCCCATTTGGTTGTGTCTTTCTACCATTGCGAATGAAAGAAGCAATGCTGCATCAGACTGGCACGCAGTAGGACAGTTTATTTCCTGAGTTCTGCAAGGTGTTCATGGCGCTCAACTTGTAGACAGTATAATTTTGATAGTTTTCAGCTATTGTCACTCGTTCAAAACTTACGACTGCTATTTGATATCCCGACAATTTATTTTGGTTGCTCATTCCATTAAACTTTTCCATGTTTCGTTAGTCACTTATGTCCACTTCACTGCAAGCCCTCCTTCCTGTACAGATGAGGAGCACAACACAACAAAGCCAGTGGATGGTGCCCCATTAGTGAGCGAAATATGTTATACCATCTTCGCTCTTGCTCTAGTACCATCATCACAACCGCCAATCCAAGAGTGCTGATGGCTCCCCAACAGCTCTGTTCACCCGCCCTGCTGCAGTATCGCACTCAGAGCTAGCGCAGGCGACGTCTTCTGCATGGACGCGCACAGCCGCTGGGTTTTGGATTACGTCCTTCACGCTGTGCGTCTGTTTTACCGAACTCCTCATTCTATTAATAAGTTGCACCTCGCAAGCTTACCCTTTCGGCATACCCTTGCTACTTATATGGCGTGAAATTATGACGCCGCCATCGAGAGGTCAGTGAAGGTGCCCCAGTCCAGATTTTCATTTCAGCTGCCAGTTTCCATCAACTTTTAAACAGCATTTAAGCAAGTTAGCAATGATACATTTGTGCCACAGTCATCATCTTGTTGAAACAGATGTATCAGCTATGCTGGTAAGAGTCTGTACACTTCGGCAGCACCAATCCTACCACGCAATCCAGTCACCCACTGGCGCTGCATAAATTAAGTCTCGTCAGGTGAGGTGTGCTATCAGTGGCTTATTAATTTTCAGAACTCAAAATCGTCTGCTTTCATCTTTAGTTACTCTTTAATTCATTGACTACATTTACGCCTCCCTCGATTGTAAAACAGGTGAGGCAAAAGTGCTAGAAATGCATTGTGCTTAACGACAATTTGTGCCAATATTTTACACAGGTTGTCCAGATCGGGTTCGATGCCACACTTGCTACTAGAAGTGTGGACATATGCTTGAATAAAGAAGTACCGTGGAAGTTTGTGTATGGTTCCGCACTTGGTCACGAAGGATTATAGAAGCATTACAGGTGCAGCTAGCATTGTCACAACATTTCAGCTTGAAAAATATACCACTACTAAGTCTGCCTTGTGTCATGCACTATGAGAGCCGCCTTAAACCCTAACGATGACGAACAGTTTGTGACCGTTTGCCATTCGCCTATGGAACGAGGAACCATTATTTTGTAGCACAAAGCCAAGTATGCTGCAAGACGTTTGCTAGCTTGTTTACAAGGAGTGATATCTTTGTACTTAAAGTGGTCAAATTCTCACAATGTCATGTGCAGCAGTCTCTTCTTGGAACATAAGCATGAATTGGGTCCACAACGTTCTCTATTCAAGCTTTGCGGAGATCCTACACGAGTTCCGTTCAGCACTTATTCAGGAACTTATCACTGCCTGAGTAGGTCATCAAGTAGCGTTACGGTTTTTGTCAATGATAAAGTAATTGGCTTTGCTATGACATTTATTTTAAGTCTCCCATCTTTGCCTATAACTCACGCATTTAGTCAGGTACATGAGTTGGTGCAAACGACAGTCAGAATATAAATATTTTAATGTGCACCATGCTGGTGTCCTCGTGCGGTAAAGTGGTCATAATGGTTCGATTTTCGTCAAGTTAGCGCTTATTTAGCTGGCGGTGCAAGACGTCTGCTCAAATAACACAAGTAGAGCAGAAATCGTCAGGGTGCGTGGCAGGGTTTGACAATGAATCGCGAAAAAAGAAAATCACTGAGTTGAGGCGATCCAAAACCACCACAGCGCTTCAGCTGTGTAGATTTGCATTTTGAGGAACTAAGATTGAACGCAAAAGGTGCATGATATTCCACGCCGAGCACCCCAAAATGTGTGGCTGTTCGCAAAGTGAATATTGATTACATCATTTCGACTATAGGTGCGTCTAGCCAAGTAAAATTTGAACTGTTAATGTCAAGTAAAAGTAATTTTTAAAGACGTGTGTGCGAAAACCTGTGCAGAGTGGTTTTGAAGAGAATAATTTAGCGAAAGGCTCTAACTTGGTGATTGCAAAGTAACCAAATTTGATCAACTCTATTAATTGTCTTGAGAAGGAAATCTGCGCATACAATCGAAACCGCAATTCAGTCTTAACGGCGCAGATCTTGCAATGTCAGCCAACGAAGAACTCACCACACTGAAGGCGACAACACGGCTTGTGCTTCAAACTCAAAGTGGAGAGCCTTCCTGCTTCCTGAACCTCTTCTTCCTTCTCTCTCTTTTTTAAGCAGAATTGAAAACCTCTCCAGCACGAATCCCAACAGGGCTGCTACGCTCCACCTACAAACGAATCAAGTGCACTCGCGTCGGTAAGCCTTTACCTTGGGACAGCATTGAAAATTAGCACTAAAATGTGACGCTTCCCCTAAGTTTGACAACTTGGATGTCAGCACACAAGGACGCTGCCGCAATAAACATTAGGCATATTCATGAGGCTGGGTGAGTTGGTCAATGAAGTTTAACAATTCCTTCTGAAATGTGGTGCAAATAAATTTCCAGTGTTAAGGCAAAACATAAGAACGAAATATATTTCTCACAATAATTTGACTTATATCAAAGAGATTTGGAGCACGACAACGATCGATTGGCAATTTAAAGGCAAGAAGTAGATTGTTCTGGCTAGATTTTATCCCGTAGTTGCACAATGCACTAAAGTGTTACATTTTAGTGCAATATACCTGTTACCAAATAAGTGGGATTAGAAGGGAGCTTGTAGCACCACCAAGCAAATAGTATTGCAAGTGGACTGATTGACGTTGAACCATCTGCTTTGGCTACCCAGACACTCATTTTTCCTGTGTATCGTTTGAAAATGACTAAAAGCACAGGTTCAGTAGATTTTTTGGCCATTTCTAGCAAGACCTGAGCAAAAAAGCTAAATTACAGGCAAGTTTGCACATAGAAGAGAAACCTGCTGATGTGTTAATGTGGTTTAATGGTTTCTTCATATATTCGAAGGGAAAGCTGCAATATATTAGACGATACCTTTAAGATTTTTTCACTCTCAGAAAATCAACTTTTGGAGATTTTTACCGGTGGACCTAAAATTAACCAATAAATGCTAGTGTGTTTGCAGCCAGTTGTTTGCACGATTTTTCATTCGCAGCCATCATGCTTCTTAAATGAAAGGACCCATTTGATACGGAGTAAGCGCGAGTCAGAGGCGTACATTCTCCGATCGCTTGTCTAGTTTAGACCGTATTAATTGCACCTCCACTGCCATACTTGATCAACGAATCTTCCCCGCCTTAAGCATGCGTTTAAATAAACATGCACCCCAGTGTCACTCAGCGTTATCCTGATCACTTCTCCTTGCATCCATGCCGCAGCGAAAGGGTTTGCTTTAACCTGCACGAACAAAGGATATGTTTCTCTCACTTCCTTTTATGAATTACAAGCATAATTTTCTTACGCTGGTCTTCTGTTGCTTCGTAAGTTTTTGGCAAGTTTTGCCTTTTGCGGAATGATGTTCATGTTCATACATGCCATGAAATATTTTCGAGGGTAATGAAACAAAGATTTAAAGAAACTAGAGGAAATATAGAAATAGAGGCGCGACTGTTGTGAGAAGGCGCACTTTCAAATTAATCTTTGCCTTCCATTTCCTCTTCTTTTCAACGCAAATATCCTTCGCACCATTCACACCTCCTCCTTCCCCATTGGAAGTTTGGTCATTCCATGGCTGGTTTCTGCATTGATGGCTTCTTCCATTCCTATCGACCGTGGTGCATGACTTTTTAACGGGGCGGAGAAATCGAGCATCTGCTGGAATCTGATGTGGAGTTCTCATCCTCCTCATCTGTATAATCGTCCCTCTGAACGCCTTGTGGCAGACTCCTCTGTCGCTTCGGCAACATGCAAGTGAATGGCGTTGGTAGAGGTGTGTGCCAAGGCGAACACCTACCGCTCCTCAGCATAATACTTGCAATGTCCACCACTGTCCACGCAAAAACACATCCAAACAGGACAAATGGGAGGCAGACGAACAGCCAGGGAGCAGTGAACCGCGTCATGCGAGCAGCCATATTGAGGAAATCTAGCTTGGAAAAGTGGCCTAAGCAATTGGTTTAATCGATTGCTTCACCATTCAACACGTCACCTTCCTGGTCACTGTCACGCTGCGGGTGTAAGGGAGATCAATGCTGTGGTCACAACCAAAGCGGCCTCTCAAGTCTCACTCAATCCCTAGTGTCTCCTTGGTGGTGACGAAGATGTGCCCATGCATTCATGCATACATGTATGCACGAGGCAAAAAATGGTGTCAGCAATAGTGTTTTAGAAAGGAATTAACCCATTGGTATACGTGCGTGTGTATGCGTCACATATGTGTGGCGGCAAGATGAAACACGAAAATTGTGAGGCGAAACAACACTCCAGCCTCATTAGACGAAAGTTTTTCCTACTGTTGGTAGCTGTGTTATTTCTTAAGTTCTGCAATAAATGTTCAGACGTAGGCGATAGTTAAGGAGCCCGTTTTGGCAAAGAAAGCTGAAACAGCACAAGCATAAAGAGCTGAATATTGTTCCGTCCGCAGGGGCCTAGAATCAATTACAATCAAACCATAGTGACTTATACTGCTTAGTAATTATTTGCGCCGTTTTATCACTTAGTTTTACGAATCGGGATTTTATCGGAAGTAGGGGCACCTAAGTTTTCGCAATAAATGATAATGCACGAACGCGCAACCTCAAAGAATCAGATTCTCCTGTAAAATAGAATCGATTCGAGTCGCAATTCTGATGAAGATTTTACTTCATTCATGCTATTAGCAAGGGCATAGAGCAAAACACTTTTCGTCTCATTTGATCCCAAGTTATTTAGAAATGGAGCCTGGCATCGTGATTCCTTTCACAGTCGCTTGCGATAATTGACGTTATAAAATCGAACAACTTTAGTGTGCTTGATGTGTGTGGAGACCATTTTGGCAAAAAGTTGCTGCAGCACAAAATTTGCAATTTTGCTTTAGAATTGATCAATTTTTGGACCTAGTACTAGATATTCTTCCGTAATTTCCCATTGCGATTCTCATTTTCTAATCCCACCATTTGGGCATGACCGAAGGGTAGTGATCATAATTTCGGAAAAGAAATCAGGAATAACAAGGACACAGAATCCAGTTCGGTGTTTTCCATATTAGGCTAGCGTTGCTCAGAAATATGAAGTTGCAGCTTGTTCTCTTTTGTAGGAAATTGTGGCAATTATATTTTTAAGATCGTAGAAAGCAGGTGCGGCCGGTGTATAGGGTGTCCATTTTGATAAGAAAGCTGAGGGACTACGGGTATGGAAAAGCAATCTTTTCTGCTTTATTGACAATTGCACAGAATTTGAACTAAGCAGTCTGCTTCTTTCTGCAAATTCTTGCCTCATATCGCGCCACATAATCTGCCAATGCAGGTCTGGCTAAAATGTAAGCTATCAACTTTGGCAAAGAAAGCGGAGGTTGCACGATGATGAAGGAGGATATATGGAAAGGAAGAGAGGCTTGTACTCTGATAGCAAAGCAGAAAGGGTCATGTCTGAAGAGCTATGGTGCAGATGTATGAGAATATGGGAATAGGAAAGGAAAGTTGATTAGTGAAAGTCGGGCAGTCCACTTTTGAGTCCACCTTCCCATAATTCTTGCTCACTACCTATCCGTTTCCTAATTACTGCACTTAACTAAAGTTTCTACTTCATTCCGGTAGCATCTCAAGGAAATGGAGGTTAGGTGTAAACAGAGGAATGTTACTGTAAGCAATCCTGTACCGTCCCTATCACTACCCCTTAAAACCATTGCTAGTCGGGTAACATTCTACATGACGCTGTCCTTATGATAGATGAAAAGGGTGGCCTATCTTCAGCAATTTTTATCAATTCACACAGTCATGCTATGGGGTATGGGTAAAGGAAAAGTCCTCTGCCATTTTGCCTTCTTATCTTTGATTGAAGCAATGTCAGAATAGGAGTCATGCACACGCTAGTGAAATCTCAGTCCTGCCATCTGGCTCCGATTAACTCTACACAACCATTTCCAACGCAAATTTACTTACCGCTCTTATGAATTACTGTGCTGTACTCAATCTGGCAAAAGAATGTGCCATCCATGCATCATGTGGATCTCCCAATTTGGGCTTTAGTCGAAAGTTTATCTTGGCAAACCAGCCCCTCTAACTAGCGTTCTCTTGTACTCAGCGCATGTTGCCAGGCATTCTGCTGCCTTGTAGGCCTCCCATGTGAGAACTTTACGCCTGTTTTGCATTACTCACGCTCAGCGAAAAATTCACAATAATGACAACGTGCAAGTAGAGATGCATACATTTAAATAGGATTCGAGCATCTTCTCTGGCTTAATTACACCTTCGCCGGCCTCGGTCGGAATTGATTTAAATAGGGTCTTAGGTCCAATCCTACTTAGTGTGAGGTTCGCCATCTTCTCTGGGCACTGCACTTCGGCGCATCCACGACCACAATTATGCAAGTCTATTCCGTGTTGATCTATATTTTGACTGACTATAGTTCCCATCTCATCTCATAGTATAAGAGTTGCATGGCATCATTCCTGTCTTCTTCAGTGTAAGTCCACAGGCAGCCCCTGATACTGGTCCACCCAGAGAATACACCTTCACGACACAATCATCAAGTGAGGCAGGGTTCACAATGCTGACATTGTGTGGTTCTTAAAAAGACGTAGGCACAACCAGCGGTACTGCCATAGCATATTTATTCAGTCTCAACCCATGCGCCGCCCCCTCATAAACCAACGGTTCTCCTTTAACCTCAGATGCTATTCTCTAGTTTTCAAACTGCATGCGTTTTAAAATCAAAAAATGAAAACAAACCTATTAAGAAGATGCTCGTGCAGTTTTTCTGCTCCTCTTTACCATAGTTTATAGCTGATGGGAATGATGCTTCAAACTGAATGCAATCTACACATTAAATGTAATGCATTTGTGCACACAAGGTCTTCACTCTCTCATGGAATTGAATACGGCCTTGAATGCAACGCTATCCTTTTTTGCCCTTTTCTTTTCATTATTATACTCTTAATCATCTTCACATGTCTCGTTACTATTTTAGGAAGAACTCGAATACCTAAGCATTGGGTGCGGTGAGCCGCAGTGAAAAGTAAGCTTCACCACCGTCATCAAGTACGTTAAATTTGCTGTCCTTGACAAAGGAATTCTGTTAGTCCAGGTACGAGGTTGAATGAAATCATTTCCCTTTTTATTCGATTTTGGTCCCATCGATGTGTCACACCAAATTTTTTGGTCAGCCCAGTAGTGAATATGGAATGTATGTGCTCCGTCGGAGACCTTAGCTACGCAGATCATGACTGCTATTGTAGCTACTGCCAAATCTTCTAACTACTTCACAGCTGCTGCTACTTTTCCTTCCAGTGTTCTGCTCCACCTGTTTTGCAGCAGTTATGACATCAACAGCTGTGCAAATTAAAAATGCCCATTTCCTACTTCTGCAAAGCTTTTAAGGTACATCATGGTCCAGAAATGGCGAGGTGTAGCGCGAAATGTAAAACGAGTGCATGCATATGCTACCTGCCTCTTGAGTAGCTATCCTCAGTTCCATTGGCTCCCGTCTATAAGAAAGAGCTTAAGATAGAACATGACTAATGATGGAGGACGAAGCTCATAAATAGCTGAGAAGGTGGTGTTTCTGGTTTGATTTTTCAAAACAAGTCACATTTATCCAAAGCCTGTAATTTGCTAAAACTGCTTTTGCTTGACCATATTTTAAATAAAGGATTCCTTTGCCTATTTATAGGACCGATGCTTTTGATCAACTCACAAGTAATCTGGGCACACACAATAGCTGCACACTATATAAGGCACGCAAAAGGAAGTTTGGATGAAGAAGCTGCTGTTATTATTGACGGATATGGCGTAAGTGCGAGTCATCACATCTGACATATCCAAGGCCTCTGCTCTTGGCAGCAGATGTGTCCTTGAGAATATTTACACACGAGGGAAAGACACGGATCGCTTCTCAATGGCATGAAAATTCATGCCCTTAAAGGACGTATAATGGATATTGTGAGGGTAAACTAACAAAGAAGGAGAGAGGTGGCAATCAAGGTTGTGACAAACCTACTAATTGAATGCTCACTGTGTTTAGTTGATCTTTACCTATTTGTCTTACATGTACGGCCAGTGTAAGTTGAACATGCAATCATCCAGAAATCGCATCGAATCTAGCATCCGAATCGCTCAAAAGTCACGTTGTGGCACACTCAAGGGTGTGCGGTTCGTTATTATTTATTGAGGCAAAAATATTTTCTGGGCTCTAAGGCCGCTGCATGGCAATCACATAGGAAGGATTAATTCACTTCGAATTTTCGTGCACCTGAATGGTCCGACTCCGCCCATCAGAACAATTTGCGTAATGGGTAACTAAGGCAATATTTTTTGTTATTCATACACTTCAATGCTTTTAGCATGATAGCGTCACGCTGGACCTAAATTTTTAACAACCAGTCCAATCATATTCGCACGTCAAAAGGGGCGTTGGCACTAAATAGTTTATAAAACGCACTATACTTCACAATTCTCTTATTTTTTAGAGAATAAACTTAAAAGTGATGATCCTTGTTGCTATTTTACTAATCTTCACGACTCTTGACGTCTACGGTTTGGGAAAAGAAGAGCCATCAGATGCACACTGTCATCTTACTATCTACACTCTCGTCCCAGACCTCGTCTGTGCACCCGAACTGATGCTCTACAACTTCACTCACAGTGTTACCGCAGCTGTGCGCTTCGCAAACTCACTGATGCCAGTGAATAATAAAGTAATCTTCCTTGCTGCTTCAAAGCACCACTGGGTACCCGGCTGCTCGATGCAGGAGGCATCGAGAGCAGGCATAATATACAATATTTTGGAAAATCTACAGGTCGGTTGTGATGCGACTTTAAATTTTTCCGTGCATTGTCAGTGCCCATGCCTCAAACCTCTTGCAAACCTGTACTCTGCAGGCGTTCATTCATTCACATGAACCACTTTCTTATCAAAAGGCAAAAAGCCATTGACGGTACATTAACTACACCCGAATCACCGCACTTAATGCAGCGATGACACCCACTACTATATGCCATTAAATGCTACACAGTAATGGAGTAGATCTGCAAATAGAAACAAATTTTATAGTGCTGGCTGCATTTCTTTTTCAACTCTCTTCGCCACTATTGAGTGTAAGGCATTAAGAAAGTTCACATAAATCAACAAAGGAAATGTTGTCTTAAAGCTGGGTACACCCAATATGCAATCGGGCAGAATGCCAGTTTTACCTCTATTTCCTTCGAAACAAGCTATCACGGATGGAAGTTTTACAAATACACCATAAAGAACGATGCCCGTGCCATCTGGCGATACCGAGATTGGGAATTTCTCTACTCTGGTTCATCTAGTGTAGGGTGTTTGCTATTTCGTTTAAAAGTGTTTCATGCGCATACCTTCATTTTCGACCTTTGAATGGTGAACCGCAGAGAATGAGGGATATCTTGCACGTTTGCTTGATAAGGGTTGGAACACATTGTCATTTCCTCAATGCAGCCCTATAGCTCAGTCAGTCGCCAATCAAAGCAAAACCTCCCTCATTATAAGTTAAAATGGATCGGTTGTCTTTTATGCTCCTCGTCCATTGCTTGCTAATGCGTTGCATGCTTCATTTCGCATTGGCTGTCCCAAACTATTTGCGGTACCATGAATTGAGCTTTGCTTCCTGTTTATTGTGGTCGCATACGGTTAACAGATGTATCACCATCGCTCAATGTAAACAGCCTTGCAAGTAACCCTTCACAATTGCCATTTCCGTTACCAAAATGATGTGTCATCAGTGATACCGAAGTGAGGATTCGGTCAAAACACAAACGAAGTAGAAACACCAAAACCGAATGGTTTATGGCAACATGTTGCTGTAGCGGTGCAAGTGCAATTTACCACTTCTCCAATGCCATGCGGCAGACGTGATACAAATCACGCTTCTGCTCTAATTAATGGGATGGAGTTTGGTGTCAAGCTTTAAGGTGGCAAAATCTGATCCTATTTACCCCACTCTGCAGTCGACTTGTGATATTGGAGTAAATCAGTGTAAAAGCAAAGTAATAGGGTCCACAGTTAAGCTTTTTTTGTAATGCATTGATCCATGTCAGATAAATATTTAAAAGTCATTTGTGGATTTTTGGGTAATATTTCAATAACTGCCCATTTTCCATTGCAATGTCTTTAGCTACGTCCGCCCAGACCACCTTACGTAATGCCGTTGTGTTAGTGCTTACTTGATGAAGCGGCAGACTAACAGGCTATTACTAAAAGGCGAAGAAATTGAAAGACATAATGTTGCGCAATGTGCCTGATAAGTGTGGTGTAAACACTTCCAGATAAGCATTTATTTAAATTTCTAGAAGGCAGCAATTAATTCCACTGGATTCAGCGTGTTGCTAGGTCCTCCACTGGATAGCGACTGCAATTTTGTGAATGAGTAAATCAGACTCGAGGACCCACAGGCGATGCAAAGGGTTCAACTCCACCAAATCTCCTACAACTGTCGAATATTAAGCTTTCACGCCAACTTTGTCAACCAAGTTGCTGACGGCAGTCGCTCTTCACTCGATCAACCCATTGCTGCGGTCTCTGTAGTAGTTCAACGCAAGACCATTCTGCAAGGCATTCTTGTCTATCTGCTTAACAAGGGCTGGAAACACATTGCCCTGGTCTACGACATGACCACTACCAACCTTGACATTCCTGAGACGTGGGATTCAATCCCATTAACACTTCACCCCTCTAAAAAACGGCCAAACGTGCCTATTCTAATGACTAGCATGGGCATTAGATCAGCAACTAGCTTTCCAAATTTCTTAAAGCCATTAGGAGATTGTATTGACGGTGAGAAACCACTCTTTAATATTTAGCGAAGACTGCTTCTGTAAATCAATTAGGGATTCTTTTCCTTTAGCCGTGGTGATACTGGCGAGAACATCGATGGCAATAGAGCTCGTAGTTGGCATTCAGAACCTGACCAAAATAAAACAAGGAAGGATAGCACTTATTCAGGTGGATCCCAAGGATATGCTTACTTACGATGCTTTGCGTGAGTGGAGGTGGCATTTGTCGAAAATTGGACCCACATTGGCTGCTGGTCGTTCGCTCGTCGTTCTAACCGCACTGCCTAAGGGAACAACATACAATGATGAGTCAATAGCATACAAGGAGGTAATGCAAATTATTTTACCAGCATTCCAAGTGCGGTTTGCGAGGGTAAAACTAGTCACATATTTACTTCACAAATGTGCTTAAATTTGAGGTAATTAATTTAAATTTCTGCCATGGGCTCAACCACAGACCAAACCTTGGTTCCAAATGAATCATTAAAATGAACTACTTGTTAAGGTGTTTCCTGTTATACTACCCTCTTAGTAGCACATTTTAGGCAACTACAACAATGATACACAAGAATGCCTCACAGGGAACATACATCCCACTAAGCTTAATGATTCGGTCCTTACAATATTTGGTTTTGCTTATCTGCTGCACAAGACGTACCTTCTTCAGTGATTGCCTTACCGCCCATATGGATGTACCAACACCCTCTTGAGTCCGAATAAGTGGTTTTCGCAAATCTAAGGGAGAAAACTTTAACAAATCTCAGGACTTTGTTACACCGACTCACTTATTTCCATGCTCGAACGTTAAGTATGAAAATATGACTTTTCGTGCTGACTGATGGGTTTCTCATTTGTCACAGCAAATAAATCGACAAATAGCCAGTGGAGCAGCATTGGCAATGCGGATGGTTCAAATTCACCCTCAAGAAGGCGGCGGTTGTATCGGCTCATCCGACAATCCTTTTCAACCACTGCGAACCAAGTCAAATATCCTTGTGCCCACACTGCCCAACATCACTTTCCGCTACCAAATGCAGGATGACAACGTCTCGCAAGGCATCTTTGACCTTTATCTCTTCTCTCTGAAGCCTAACATTACTGAGATGGCTAGCATTGAGTTTCAAGAGGGAACATATAAAGAAGTCTTTGATCTCATAGATGTCATCCATTACCCTCCGATAATGCCTCAACAAAAGCGTGAGATGAATTGGCCGGGAGACGGGAAGGGACCTCAGCGCACACGCTGCCTAATTGCACCCTGTGATTTTGGTATGTGATAGACATAAATTTATCGTAATGTAATTTTTGCCATCTTTCTTTCAGAATCGGTCAAAAGTATTCTCCTATTGAATTCATTCGGCTGTCTCTGTGCCATTCTCTTATACTTGGGCACTGTGTTTATCTACCGGTAGGTCAATTCGTGCACCACTTTATTGTAGTCATCTTAGCCGAATCGCGTATAAGGCGAAATGCTTCAACTCACTCAAACTGATTTTACTTGAAAGCGATTTTGTATTCAATGATAATGGAGAACTAGTGGCTGAGAGATGCAGTGACGTGAGGATACTTTTCATAAATAAAAAGGAATAATTGACTTCGATTTCACATTGCCGCACTTTAAATTTTCTATGACTTTATAGCCTCTCCCAAGGCCACAGTCGGATGTGCAATTGACGCCAACTTTGGATGCAGGCTCCATCAGCAATACATTCATGTCTACTGCTGAAGCCCAGATTGCAAGTTTGCATTTAAGTGAAAGATCTTTGCAAGATTTAAGAAAGAGGCGAATTGCATGGCTGAATGTAAGTTTTGCTCATGTAAACAGTAGTAGTAGTAGTAGTAGTAGTAGTGAGCAGCATTCAAGCGTTTATCGAAAAAGGCACGCATATAATTATTTTACGCCATGTCTACGAAGCGGCATCTTACGAAATAGGTATCAATGTTTGGAGGCAGAATGTCTTGCCTGCAAAAGGGTTAGAGATACGCCATAGCCGAGTTGGCATTACATTGTGCAGACGCCGTCGTGTTCGAAAGTTGGCCCTCTGTTCATCCTATGGTCTACTACAGCGTTTCGGCACTTGGATACCTCATCAGGTTCCCTCCTCTACCCACCTTCTCCATTTGAAAGAGGAACCATAGCTGGTCGACTGTCTTCCCATTTAAACCAGCTGGCAGAACATTGTCGTGGTTGTTGGTCAGATTCCAGCAAGCGAATTCTCGATTTTGCATTCTACTTCCCAATCACGCTCGCAGCCATGAACAAGGCAAAGTAAGGGTATTCTTGCGTATGTGAATTGATGCAGAGCTTAGTAGCGCAAAGTGAGTAGTGGAAGCATCGTTCAAGAATGTGCACTAATGTGCGCTTTTACCTGACGTGGACCCTCCCTAATAACGAGTTTGTAACCAAGTCGCTTTAAGCTTTATAGCATTGCTAAAGGAAGCAAAAAAACACAAAACAAATGGGATCCCCACCAAAGGTCTATTGTTGACGTTTGCAAGTGCATAACATGCAGCATGTTCCCTGCGATTTTTACTGTTTTGCATTTGCTTCCCAGTTAATGTGGCTGCAAGTAGTTGATAGACTCCTTCGGCATCATTCAATGCGTATGTTCTTAAAAGTTGCACTTTATGCACTGTCTTCGTCGCCTGTGCGCCTGCTTCATTGATGTCATTAATAGTACATGATTCCTCGCATTTGGAAATTTGGAGTTGGTTTTAACGCAAATGCAACAGATTCATCAAGACTACCCGTTCCATGACACTGTGTTATTTTAATGTTACGAACATTTGCGTTTCTGTCTCAGCTTTGGAATGGAATAAAAGTGAATATTTTAGACAGGCAAGTATGAATCGCATTTCTCATACTTAGCTGATGCTTTGTGAAACAAATTATTTCTAATATCAACAGCCTTATGCTATATTGCCTTTAAAAAGCACTTCTGTTTTCATGACAATTACAACTGTTTGTAAAACAAGACAATTCTATGATTGATAGCAATTGACTCGCTTCTGGCGACATCTTCGACCGTATACAGGGCTAAACTGCTTGCATCATCCGTGCACTCAGTGCTGGTTCATGCCGCCGCAGTGAATGTCTGTTCAAAATGACAGAAATTACACCAAATAATCGTGCCTTTGCTGTCTACACGTATCACTTTAATATCCTATTAATGTATCCTTCGAAGATGCGCTTTAATAATTTGTGGTAGTTCTTTGGATTTTTGTATTTTAGGGGGTGAAAGTCTACATAAAGGAATTGAGAATATTGCACGTTCTACTGCGCTCACAGCTGAATGAGTATCTTACAGGATTGCGAGAACTAAGACACGAAAATATCATGAGACTTATCAATATATGTTACCGGTTTTATGTTTATCTTGCCCTAGACCTGTGTGGCACTGGTAATACCCTTGATTTACTGACGAGTTTTTGTAGGATTTAGCACGATATGTGAGTGAGTTATTGCAAGCTGTATTTATGGCATTGGTATCAGACTTGATCTTATAGCGGCAGGTTAGTAGTACGGTACACGACTCTTTGGGAGTGGTAGGACATAACGCACAAAAGGAGGATGGTTTGACTGATTTAAATTTTGATTTCGTTTAAATTTCTCGGCATTCACCTGTGTTGCCTTATCCAAAAACACTCATGATTATTGTATGTGTCCCCTATTGCCTGTTATGACTGCATCGCTTCTCTTTCCATTCTGTGCCGCATGTGCCCTTGCCATTGTGGGAAGTTGATACCACTGGTGGTGGCATTCACCAATTTGAGGAATGACAACAATGAAATGACTGAAAAGTGGAGGTATTCGAGCCAGTATCTCATTCACACCTCGAATGTTCGTCCTCAAACAGATCACCTTTCCGTAATAGAGCACATGGCAATAATTCCATGCTTCTTAGGTTAGGAATGATAATAGAACTATTTGTAAGCCACTGATTGCAACGAATTTTTCTCACAAGGACGCTAGCACCGTACTGTACCGAATAAGTTGATCTTGCCGCTACATTCTTAGAGTGCAATAGATAAACGCAGAATGCCTTATCTCATCATCTAGGATACAAAATGCAACCAAATATGGCGCAGCATCGAATTTGCAAATAAAATAACAAGGCTAAATTGCTTAAGCCAATTTAAAATATCTTATGCCTTCTCCAACTGGTAACGGCCCACACATCTGTAACTCGGTAACCAAGTTGCTCTTTGCTCACGTGCCGGACCTGCTATAGGCACAGGTTTCAATCACGTGCGACAGACGCATTATGCAGTGATGCCTTACACGAATTCTATGCTCCGCACTGCATGTAAAAGTTGCTTTCATTGCCTTATGTAATGTGGATGCACGTGACGTACAGAAAGCCTTTTGCTTAGAAGAAAGTGCCCTCTTTCACCTTGCATAAAAGCTCTATTATGACTAACTTATGAACATATTTCCATGTGTAGGATGTTATCAACAACAAAAGCATTACGTTTGACTGGGATTTCAAACTCTCTCTCATGACTGACTTGGTCCGAGTGAGTAGATGCTAATGCATACCACTTAAATAAATCCCTGATCTGTGCATGGAAATATCTCCAACCGGCCATTATATAGGGGATGGAATACCTCCACAGTGCGAGTCTCAAAGCCCACGGAAGGCTGAAGTCGACGAATTGCGTCGTCAATCGCCGATGGGTCTTAAAAATCACCGATTTTGGCGTCCCTAAGATTTGCAATCTAACGGGCAGTTTTCCTTCAATCAAACCTGGAGGTTAGTCTCATTCAGCACCTTTTCCAATTACTTCTAATCTCTAGAGAAATTATGGACCTCGCCTGAACTATTACGCGATGAGACAGCAGCTCTGCTAGGGACCAAACCAGGTGATGTCTATGCTTTTGCCATAATAATGCACGAAGTCTTTTGCCAGACAAAACCATATGGACCTGGAGACCTTCCTGTGGAAGACATTTTTGAACGCGTTGTGGCTAGAGAAAGTTCTCCTTTTCGTCCACAGGTATATATGCTTTGATCTAACAAAGTATCGTTACGTTGACTGAGCAATGCTGTGCGGTTAGAATAAACCGGGTTATTCATAGCTCTCACACGATGTGACTAGATCTATTAAGCTAATAACGTTCCTCACATCAGGTTTAGGGAGCGTGATAGGTAAAATCGAGCGCAAAGACTAAGGAATTTATGCGAAATCAAGTGAAGGGAGGTGACGCATAAGACCTCTAAGCAGACACAATGGAGGTCTGTTTATAGAGGTCTGAAAGGGCTTACGAGGCCTCGTGTCAGTCGATGTCTATGCTGATGACGAAGCAGAAAATTTCTTTTATATTCTCCATTTAGCTCCCCAAAACAGGCATCCCACCAGCATATAAGGACATTCTTGCACGAGCTTGGGCGGAAAATCCCAATCTAAGACCAACATTTGGGGACCTGAATGGAGAGATTCAACGAATGACTAAGGGAAAGTAGGCTCGCAAAATTCGAAATCCTTTTAACGATATGACAAGGAAAACAAATATCGTAGAGCATATGTTCAAAATGATGGAGGACTACTCGTGCCGGTTAGAAGAACAGGTAAAGACCCGAACGCAGGAACTGGAAATAGAGAAGAGGAAGAAAGACCTTCTCATTCAGCGTATGCTGCCTCCGTGAGTCATCTCCCTAACCAATTTGCCATCAGTCAGATCAAAGCGCTTTTAGTTTCTACGGCTAAACTTCTGACATGCGGCGTTAACTGATGGTAGCCTATATTTTTATGATTGGAATGGAAAGTGAATGTTATAATGGCATTGTAGATTTGTTGCGGAAGCACTGAAGGCAGGTGTTGCAGTCGCACCTGAAAGCTACGATGAGGTGTCAATCTACATTAGCGATATCGTTGGGTTCACAACAATTTCTGCAATGTCTACGCCACTGCAGGTTGTTGATCTTCTGAATGACCTGTACACACTGTTTGATAAAACGATCGCCAACTACGACGTCCATAAGGTGGGTTCAACCGAAGGCTCTTGAGTCCACTTTTCAGCAGAAAGTTTGATTCCCTTTCAATATTCCAGGCGTACGCATTTTACGGTTTGTAAGTAGATTAAATCACTTTTGCTTTTATCTGCTGTGCAGAACTGGGCCTCAAGTTCAATTAATGTGTTGTCAAATACGGCATCATGAGTGCAGATGCACAACGTAGCACAAAGCCACTAAAATAAAAAATATTCCTTGATCGCTTGCACGACTCGTACTGATTGATGAGCCATCATTTTAATTGCTGTACGGAGCAAATAGTCATTCGGTGTGGTGAAACGTCTGCTAAATTAAAGAGAATAGGCTACTTGCAGATTATTTTTCTTATAATCACTTAATTATCTTTCGCTCCATTAGAATGTTTATCAGTTTTACTGGCATCCCCGCATCCCGCTCTAATGCAAAACAGGCGTGTCAAGAGTACTCGAAAGATGTGTCACTTGGCTACAGTTTCTTTGTTCTTTGTAGGTTGAAACGATAGGAGACGCCTACATGGTGGCTTCAGGCTTGCCAGTCCGTAATGCACGCCGCCACGCGGGCGAGGTCGCCACGATGGCTCTCGACCTTCTTAGTGTTTGTGGAACTTTCACGATCAAGCATCTGCCAGAAGTACCCCTAAGACTACGTATCGGTCTGCATAGCGGCTAGTTGAATGTGCACTGGAGATTACTTGATTCTATGCTAAAGGTTTAAGACAGCACCTGTTTTATGCAGCCGGTAGGAAGTGTACTATAAAGCTGAGTTTTAGCATTCTACTTCAATCATTAATCAGATATGCGTGCACATGCATCATGGTGCTGTTTATGCTGTGCGAAACCATCAGTCTTCTTTTCTGAACTCAAAGTTTGCGCTCGATTTTAATTCGTGACAATCAAACCACAAAAACTGTTGATGCGCGCTCATTTCTAATGACGTTAAATTCTTGTACATTTAGCGCACAAGATGTCTGCTGATCTAGTGGTCCGAACGTAGCTACCGCTCTTGCTCCTATAATGGGAGCCAATATCATGATAAAAGTTGTTTTGGTTTCTTCCAGGTCCCTGTGTTGCTGGTGTCGTTGGGCTTACTATGCCTCGTTATTGTCTTTTTGGCGATACCGTCAATCGGGCACTCAAAATGGAGTCGTCTGGAGCCCGTTAGCATGGCTTTCCTTCACTATCCCCATGCTAACCAAGATCCAAACTTATATTAATGTTGCTTCAGCCTTCAGAATCCACGTTAGTGAAGGGATTAAGGAAATATTGGATGAACTTGGAGGCTACCACTTTGAATATTGTGGTTTTGTTGAATTTGAAGGCGATGTGAAGACAACGAGTTATTGGCTATCTAGCAGTGACAATTTTCATAAGCCTCTGCCTCAGCCACCTCCATTAGTATCGTAAGCATTTTGCCTTATTTGCCATTGCAATATATGCTATAAAACTCAGTGGATTTGTCATGTGTCGACTTAATCAATGCGCCATGTTGGTTAATTATAACAGATTCGTTATCTAAGGGAGACGAAGTTGTTTAGGAATCCAATCATTTAATTGCATTATAGTGGTAAGGTATTCCATTATGCATTTTGTATGCATTAAAAGGAATATAGTCAATTTGGGCTTGGAGGCTTCACTGGTCCTATTGACCAACCGGGGTAGGACAACTGGATCGGAAACAGCCGTAGTAACATTACCGCTGATAATACTAGAACTTGATAATTGTATGTAATACCATTCTGATCCAGAGGCGTTTTTATTTGTGCTGATGTTTACGAAGTAGAATGCCAAAGTAAGGGAAAGACTAACGACAGAGCACTGATAAGTTAGACCTGACAGATCTGAATCACTTGTTATGAGAATGTAGGCCAACTGTGTAAAGACATCTCTCACCAGCAAATTATACAAAGAAAATCACTTCTACTCTATCTGACAACTTGACTAAGCAATATGTGTTTTTAAGCCTTAATAGGAGTCATTAATAATAAGTTGGGATATTTCTGAGAACAATTAGTGTTCACCTAGTTATGATTACTCGTTCTTTATTTTGGAAATACTACAATAATCTTACGGGGTGCACGAATGCAGCATTTGCTTACTGTGACACATTAGGCCTGATTTTCACTGACAGTTATCTAACATCGCAGCTAAATCGCATACAATCATCTTTGTCTATTTTGCAGTGGATAAACCCACGGGTTGGTCGCCCTATAAATGTCGCCACTTGTTTCGCTGTTTACGGCTTTGCACGTTCTCCCTGAACTTACGGCTGTTATGCGACTACAGTTTTAGCTTCGAATCTATGCTCAAAAGTTGACTTAGTGCCATTTCCGTTTGAGAGATCGTGCGGATAAAAGTGCAAAATTTAAGGGACTTATTGACTAAATAAATGTGCCATAAAACATATTAAAATGGTGCCAGCTTGGCTAAAACTGTCCTTCGAAGAATGGGACAGACTCAGTCCCAAATGCATCAATAAATAACTTGTCGTTCAGTCAGGCTGTCTACTGCATTAATCATTAGTCAAGTAACATTTTAAAACCAGAACCAGTAGTGGATTATATTCATCGCTTTGAGGAACGGTACTAGAATAACATAAGAGATGATAATATTAGCGAGACGGCATGTCCTTCCATTTTCTTTGCAGTTAACCTCATACCCGCCCACCCCTCCACATACGCATGCAAGCATTCCTGGAACTCAAAATATCACAGCCTTTATAGGTTGAAGTTAGTAGTTATTGCATTGTACAAAGCTTGGTCATTGTATCATTAATCTTGGTGGATATTGCAACGCAAAATTATTTCCCATAACTTGTCTGCATTCCGTTAGTTATCAATTAATGATCCCTCAAACCTCTTTTAACTAGACACTATTTTACCACTAGTCAGAGGGGCGCGAACCGACAAATTGGTCGTTTTAGACTCACAATTTTACTTAGCACTGTAAAGTAGATGTAGAACTGCGACTGCGCATTCCTAATGGGTGGTAATTTAGTCTAACCATTCCATCATCAACACCCGTGTTTACTTATTAATATAAGCCATCTCACGCACATTAGTCTTCGGTTACTTAAGCACATAGATGACAGATTTATTCTTTGCAATGGAGATGAAGGTTATTCAGTGACTGATAAATCATTAATCCCGGTGGTAACTCCTCAGAATTGTGCAATATGAGTTTTAAGATGGAAGTGTCTCTTTCAACTTTTGTCAAAGTGCTGTTTGAGCATGATCCATTTTCGATTCTCCAGAAGTTCTATTTGTTACCAAATTCTAAGTTTTTAATGGTTTTATAGTTGACATCCCCAATAAACTGCCTTCCTCGAGTGATAGCACGCATGTGTCCCTTTGTTTTGGCTAATGAGTACTTTAAGATCATGCAAAGTAAAAGCTACGCCATCCAATACTCATCGCAATAAGTAGCATCCACATAGACCAACATGAGATATTCCAAAAATAAATTATACTCGTCGCTTGACTATTCTGGTTGCAACCACCGTTGCACTATGTGGCACAATCCTACTTCACTTCCTCTGTTCCCTTTCAGGTTGGCGTGCGTCTATCCTAAAGCAGACAAAATACCTTTCCAGAGGCAACAGTAATTACGAGAGGCAAAGAAATCCACATTTCTTCTAATTGTAAGGTTAAAACTTCAAAACGCTTTATCTCAATAAGCACGTTATCTGTAGAGCATCTCTTTTCTTCATCGTGCTTTAGATACCTTAAAATGCTATTTCAGTCGCTGTCAACTTGCACCAACAAAGACGCTTGATTCATTTAGAGCTGCTGATTGGTAATCATAGGCATAACACCATCCGCTGACCTCAGAGGTCTGGTGTGTCTCAGAATAATGTTGACCGCCCCAGACACCAGATAAAGTTGCAGAATTAGTCAAGACTGAACCACTTCCAAAATGTGGATGTGAGCCTCCTGCTATTGACATCCAACTGAAGTACGAAGCGGATGTGTTAAAACAAAAGATTTGTATTGGACGAGCTAGTAAAATAGAAATGGTGGCGCAATCTCATTCATTGTTTATAAACGCAACAGCAGAAAGGCGTAATGAATGTAGTGCTTTTTGCCATGCATGTTTGCTATAAAAAGCATGACAAAGGCAGTGACCTGTGTTTGTACAGTAACTATATGTAGCGTCTTACTGGATAGCAATAAATATTCTACTATGCACTTGAAATACGGTAGTTGTTTACTTCTCTTTTTGCCACGAGCCGTATTTGTGCATGGCTGTGGCAATCCTGCAGGTTTAGCTAAGGAAAAGGTTTGTTCCAGCAAACTAAATCAAGTCTCAAGTTTGCTTGATTTTTAATCATGTGCAGAACAAGTGGTTTTAAAACAAAATTCACCTTGGATTAAAGGACCACAATTTATACACCAGAGTGTTATGTGCAAAACCATATGTTATTGGCTAAAGTTCCACCCAGTTCGTTGTCAACAGTGTGTCTATGTTCAGAACTTAAATTAATTTAGTTATTTTAGACTTGCGCAGGTCCAAAACTGCTGCAGAGATTGAAATGTCAGTGACCATCCGCGTTAACACATTTTAGAATTATACTCGCCACAGGATGCAGGTTGGCCTCATTCTAGAAAATATGGGCCATATATTGGACAGCATAGAACTGATTTAGAGAGTGTTTGATTAACTACCTGAAATTGGATGTCATTTTTAGGGGTTTCGATCACTGATGCAAACTAATAAGTTCCAATGACGCGGCAGCAAGATATAACTGTACAATATCCCAGATATCAGTCCCAGAATGTAGCTTCTAGTGTATTTAGGGGAACGAATTCTCCAAGGTATTTTATCTGCGGGCTCAAGTAGTGATTTTCTGTAGATAATTAATTGTGCTAGTGTTGACCGATTAAAACAAGTAAATGCAGGCCATAACTCATTCTAAGATGTGCACTGCAAATCATTTTTGCGTTTAAGCAGTACTGATGAATATAATAGTTGCGCTTTGCATGAATTTATACATTTTTTTCAGTTTGCATATTTGCTTAAGATAACTTCTAATTTCTCATAATTTCAGAGTAGCATCATTTAAATGTTATTGTCGACCTGGTCTAGTGGCGGTTGGTTGGTCACTAGTAGAATAGAATAATAGATCGTCCAATAAATGAAGCAGTGATTTGTCAAAATTCCTATGGCCAAAATTCGGATAATAGCTAGTAAAACACTGAGATAGGAGATGCTCAACATTTATACATGTAAGACTGTTTTTCACTAGAGCATTGGCTATGGGATTTGCATTTTACAAACGTATTTGATAATCTTCAAATGGAACTAAGTAGCAACCTCCTTAAGCCAACATATTTAATAAACAGTCAGTAACAGAGGGCACTGCTATTTTTAAGATTGCACAGAACAATATGGTGCATATAAATAAATCATCATCATAAAATAGTTTAATTGGTTTTCATTCTTGAAACAGAATAATAGTACCCTTAAGGAAAGTTCGTAGCTGGGGTTCTAAAATCGCTCGGGCGATATCATATGAACTGGCGCAAAAGCGGAAGGTATCATGGGTTCCAATGCAACTAATTTCACCATTCTTTGGGTTTTTGAGGCCCTCTGTGTCTCCACCAATGCCGAATGGAAGTAGTGCATTTTAAGGCGCATAGACTAAGCGTACCCCGTCCTCTCCAAATAGGTCTACCGACACTATGATATGAGGGCAAGGGATATTTGGGGTCAGTCGTGGAACACAGTGGGCCTAGCTATAACATACTGAACACAGCTTTCCATTCACTTCACTTGTGTGACCCTTTTGGGTGGCCATTTTAGCTTAGATTCCTTTTGCAAAACCAACTACTCCCAAATCTTATGAGTAACATGAGTTGCTCACAATGAGTGCATACTGACATAGAGGCAATTTATTCCTCCTGCCTTGATCATTGACATTTTGCATGATACCAAACTGCAGGAATCGCGGGATGTACGCAAACGATTTATCGGCATTCTTCTGCTGGCTGCTTAAACTTTGGCAGTGAAGTACATTTTGGTCCTCTAGCACCTATGATTAAATTGATAGGAGCATCATATATGCTCTGCAAATCTATTTTCTGCCTTACATAGCACACTTGAGCAATCCAGATGTCAACATTTTTCAAGTCCTTCTACAAGTAGTTTGTTGTAGTTTGAGCAACGTGTGACTATGGAAAAATTTACAGTCCATTAATTATTGGATGTTAACATCGCAACAAATGCAAAGTGGATACGGATGGCCTTTCGGCATTATGGATTTACAAAAACTATCACCAGAGTTATTTATCACCCTTCCTTAACCAGATTTATGCTGGCAAGCACCCCACGCCTTCAAAACCACTTGTCAGTAGGTGCAATGGCCTAGTCCCATCCACCCACATTTATAACTCCACTTTTACAATCTGTGGCACATGTGGGCGTGTAGGGTCGAAAACTGATGCCAAGAAGTGGTGGAGAGCATCAGGCGAATTTTACAGAAGTAATATTAGGGAAGTATATGGAAAGCACAAATTATTTCAACAAAATTTAATGAGCAGGCTCTTACGTAGTTTCTGAATGTTAAAATACGCCTCTATTTAGCCTTTTCACTACTTGGCATATATGTCCTCATACAGAGTGGTTAGGGTCATCTCGTCCTCTTTTCCTAATCACAACCTTTCCTCCTCACACCCACTCACCCTACCAACCACAAACTACACGTTCTGCACCTTTTAAAGGCATCCTCAAGACTAAGTAGCATCAGTTTAATTTACAGCAATTCACGACGCACAACAAAGGGATTGGAGCACCAAATGAAGACTGTAGTTTAGGATGCACTCATCATCTGCGTCAAAAATTAGCTGTGACTTAACACAATAAGAGCCAATCCATGACTGTTGAGACAAGAATTGTCGCAGCAGTCACTTGGTCATACAAATGGACTGCGGCTGCGCACCATAACATCTCAGTCATCAATTCATACATGCGTACTGCAGTTCCTACAGCTTTCCCTCTCCCAGGAGACAAAAAGAGCCATCGAGCTCGGGTAGAATACAGACATGTACTTAACATACCGACCATCTAGTCGGCGGAGTACAACGACGAGGCGGACAAGCGGTCCCATCACCAAAATCCATCATTCAACAGAACACCAATGCACTGCATAATTCATTTTGCCTTGTCTAGCACCGTTCTCTATGCTCTCTTGGTGATGGTACCGCGTCATCAGTCCTCTCATCCCCATGGTGTAAGCTAGTTCCTTATGGGATGGAACAATGTGCAAATCACTATGCGGCCCCATGGTCAGGGGAGGAAATACTGGCCTAAAAGAGAAATCACGACAACTATAGTGACAAAGTACAATTTAATGCGGCTACCCGTCTAATATCTACTGTCACAGCGCAGATACACAAAGATATGCTCAACTGTTTGTCTTAGGTAGTGGAAATACACTCAATACCATCAACTGGCGAATGATCGTTAACACACCCACACACCACACATGCACAAGAATCTTGAAATCGCACAATTTCATGTGATATAGGCTAGACAGATGGAAATCTGCACAAGCAAGTGAAGCGTGAAGTCATTGAACATTTCTCGGTTCTCTTTCAATTTAATCACACTTGGGCAGTAAGTCATTCAACTAACTGAAAACCCACACACGTAAGCATCATCGAAATCGCCTCTTTGGACAATTTACTTACGCATGAATGCGCGTTGAAAACTTGCGTCTTAGGCCTTTAACATTATGCAAGCGATTGTCGAACACGTCAACGAAGTGTGCATAGTCGTACCTACTCCACA
Organism: Taenia multiceps; assembly: GCA_001923025.3. Taxonomy (NCBI): domain Eukaryota; kingdom Metazoa; phylum Platyhelminthes; class Cestoda; order Cyclophyllidea; family Taeniidae; genus Taenia; species Taenia multiceps. Next base: position 1,028,477 of record CM010316.2, read on the forward strand.
CCTACTTCATATCAGCTCTGTCTCATGCCATAGTGGTCAAGGTGACTAAATCTGAACGTCTTGGGTCTAAAAAAAGAACAAACGGAACCAACAATTGCAAGAAGTTGATAGCATCTGATTCGACTTATCCAACATGCTTGCCAAGTTACAAGTTCACTCTCTTTTGTTTCCGCGTGGCACTCACACATCGCATGCAGTACTAAATAAGCCCACCAAACACAAAGCTGCTCTACTCATTTCTATAGTGAATGATTAGTCTACAGTGGGCAAGGAAACTCGAGGCAGGAACGACAGGGCGAATAATTGCAATGCTTTAGCTGCCCACGAAGACGATGACGACGAGTTCGGAGGCGCTCAGTGCGTTGAGAAAGCATGCTAACCGTAATAAATAAAGTGCGATGAAGGACAAATTAATGAATGAATAGAGAGAGATAGGCGTTAGAAAATGGGAAAAATAAGCAGACGAGACAGGAACTCACCGGCATTGAGAGGTGCTAGCATAAATTGTTTACACGACAGATGTGTCGGCGTGTAAGCAACTCACCCCTTGTAGGGGGAACCAGATTGTCCTTACCATGGTGTTAACTTATTGGTTTTATTCGTCTGTCAAATTCAATGGTCACTCGATCATCACGCTTGTCTACGTCTCCCTTGCCCAACCAAAATAAATGCAATAAACTAACATGAGAACTCAAAGTCCTCTATTCAGAGTAAAAACTTACTTTTAAACAGCATCAATACTGTTGCCTGTTTTACTCTTACCGACCACTACGAGTGGATCCTGAGTTCTAAAATGTAGCAACTGATCGAGAGTAAGCCTATTCTTTGCACGTGCGTAATTTGAAGGAGCAATATTTTAAACATTTCTCGAAACACTCGAACTCGTCCACAAGCAGATGCTCTACGGAATCCTTCCCTTTAGGCACTTTCTAACCTATTAGTAGTAGAACGGCCAAGTAGACAAAAGGCCTGATCCATTGCGGGACAAAACCAGCCTGGCATAAGAAGTCGAAATGGATACGCGAATCTACAACATTCATAGGTGTAAGCATCGCCAGAAGTGAACGCGTACGAAGAAAATTCAATCGAATGCCCGAACTCCAATTGGACGTGTCCACAAAACTCTTGATCATAAACCGATATCCTATACAACAGGAGTATAAGCTATCAACTCTCCCCTCCTCTACCCATAAGACTCTAAGAATTAGCAAAGACACAAGTACTGAGTTCAGACACGTACCAGAAAGTTGAGACACAGGCACACGCTTGCACAAAGGAATGAAAAGCACACGGAACTCACAGGATAAGCCAAAACATAACTCAGGGGTAATGGAGGCAATGGACCCTCCCTATCTTTCCTACACCCCTGTCCATCGCATCGTGACTGTTGCGTACAGAGAGTCCAATGTGAGTCACTAAAATGGACGGAAGAAAAAGACAGAATGGAGAAGGAAAGTAGCTCTGAAGATCTTTCAGTACCTGTGCTAAGGCATCCGTCTAACTGCGCCGACAGCGACTTTAATTGATTGGCATGACTGTAGGACAGGAAGGAGGCATATCTGAGTTTCTTCTGTTGCTGATGCCTCAAGGCAATGAAGTGTTAAAGGTCGGAATATTCTTCTAGATAAGTAAACGATTAAGAGAGATCGATCAAACACTTTGACAGAAAGGGAGAGAAGGGAGAAGACAATGTAAGATGAGACATATTCACCAAATTTTGACTGATCAATGGGCTAAAACAACCCAAACTGAGGCAAAACAATTTAAGAGTTCTCATGTGGCCCGTACGATCCCACATTGCCTTCCGCCTCTACAAACAAAATACAGTTCAAGTCCAAACTGCTAGAGGGTTCGCGCTGCATTGCACACACCGTCGATGCTGGAGGCAGACTCCGTTCCAACAAGCCTATTGTTATGTGATAAGAGGTTGAAGTATGCATTGCGCAAAAGACTTGCTCATCGACTTGTAAAATACAGGCATGGGCGGAGTGATAGGCCCATCCACTTATAGCACGGCTTTTAGATTAAGGCCTGTGAGGCCAAGTTGCCATTCACAGTCCAGTGTAGAGATAAGCGTAATGAGGTGGTACTCCTTGAGATCTCAAGCAGACAAGTGGAGTGGGCTGATGTTTGCCTGCTAGGAAGGAAGAAAGTAGTATGTACCTAAATGATGGTGATTAGGTCAGAACAGATTACAGGAAGACGAATGAAAGAAAGAAGCAAGGAAAGAAGAATAAAAAGGATAGGGAAGAGAATTAGACAGAACGTAGAGTGGTGTTGTGGGAGACGAGTCATGATAAAGTCTGCTGAGTGGCGGTCATGTGAGGGAGGTGGCAAGCGAGAGCTGCCCGAGGTTGTGGGCTGGAAGGCGGCGCGCTGTTATTACTTCTCCGCTGTCTGAGCTTGATTCATGTGTAGTATCTGTTCTTTGAGTGCTACTTCCTCAACAGTCCCTGATTTGGGATTAATGAAATTACATGTGCTTGCGAACTGCGACGTGTGGCGTAACCTTGCTCAACCCCGTCCACGAATCGGTCTCGTATTGCATTACCTTGACTACCGGCTCATAAATTAAAAGCAGGGCAGTGGGAGGGTGGCAGTGGAACAAGTGCAGACGCTGCACCCTATGACCGGTTGCGTGCGATGCGCGTGCGCACATGTATGTGGAGGGGAGGGTGAGGCATGTGATGCTCACCTCGCAAAGCGCATTAGTTTACCACCATACTCAGCCCAACATAACCCAGCTTATTCGAGAATAGAGGAACAGAACAGAGTAATGCTCATAAATCTCATAAATCTCACCGTCCCCTGAGTCGCCTCAGTGTGAATTGTGCAGGCTGAACACTAATGAGCGTGCTGGAATTGCAGAGCAGGAGACGGGCTAGAGGTTGCTTACTTATTTATTGCCATCATTGCTATTTCCGTCAATGTGATTCCTGAAGAGTAGAATTTTTCTTAATGCCGCAATAGCGTTTCAGTGATCTTCAGTGTAAGAGGTTGGGGAGCGCCCACTGGAAGAAATTAGATGGTGGAACAGGGAAGACGTCGTCAGCTGCTTGTATGAGGAAGGAAATGAAGCGCCTAATATTTCAGGCTTTCGTCGTCAAGCAGTTGGAACATGATACACGAAACAATACCGATTTGAACCTATAAATATGCCATCCTAAGGAGCAAAATTAATGTCTTCACCAAACCTGCATACAACCGGAAATTACTTATGAGTTGTGGTAAAAAACATGCACAATTGGCAACCATTGCAGCAAGAAATGCATAAATGTGGATGGGTGTGCAGTGGAAGTTATACAATGGCTGACAACGGGGACGTTGAGACCCCAACTAGAAATCCACTGACACCAACATTTGAACCGTTATGGGCGCAACGCCTGCCTGTTCTATTTTAATGACTTATATGTCCTTAGGTAAGTCACAACTGCCTGACGCGGAGCGAAATTTGGGGGGAAGCAAACACGAGAATTCGAAGGTGTAGTGCCAAGTAAGGGTGCGCATAACTATTGCAGGGAAGCAGAGTTTTACATTCCACTGTGAACAAAATCAACTAACGCTTTGGCTCTTAGCGTATGAACAATGAGGAGGTAATAGCACGAAGTAGTGATAGTAGCGAAAATCATGCATTATTGTGGAAGAATAACTTTGCGAAAAGTTGGTGTGAGTTGTGATTGCTCCGTATGGGGGGTGGTCTTACCACTTTGTGGCACTAAATTCGCAAAATTAGGAGAAACTTTGCTAGTAAAGCAACTGAATGATTAGGCATTCTATGACTGTCAAGCCACATTCGCTTACTCCATTTCCAACTGTAATTGGCGCATATTTATCAACATTAGAGCGCCGACACGCACCACACGTATATTATTTTACAGGAACATTAGCGGCATGAGGTAACTCGGAACAAAACGTCATCATTTGGCTTAACAATTACCGGGTTCGGTTTAAATGATGACAATACAAGCATGGGCGGGTTTGGCGATCCTGCATCACCTTGCTCTCTAAGTCGTAAAAAATGAAAGTGCAACGCTAAACAAAACTGAGGATAGGAAAATAAGTCGCTGCGTTCAAAGGACTAAATTAATCTATTCGGTTACAATGAAGGGTCTGGTAGCACGTACTGATTGTTTTAATATGGATAGGCTATTTGTAAAGCGTTGTTCGCTGGATTAGTGAATACCTGATAGGGTTCACTCCAACATTTCATCCATTGCCATCGCTCACGGCGCACCCTAGTGGCACGGCATGTTGCAAGGCGAACGTGCCACCCACTGGGACTGAAGCGATCAAGTAGGTGGGATAGACCTAGATTAGCCACCAAACTATGCACTTCGCTTATGTGTGTGAGGTTATGAAGGATAGGTTGCGGACAGAGATGGGGTCGGAATTCACCTACTTGATGTGGCATAAATGAAAGGTGGGGGACAAAACTTCCTGCTACATAGCAATAAGGCGACCTCCTTTGCAACGCATTTGTGGCGGCGCACACATTGAGATGGCTTTGTACCTTATCTCCTTCCAATCTATTTAAGTGCGTGGAAGACGTTTCGTGACCAGCGGAATTATTGGTTGTGGCAGTGTCTGTTATCGCATGGATGTGCGTGATTGCGCTTGCATTGGCGTTTGTTAGAATGCTACTGTTTGTATCGCTCTGGCAAGTGCACGGACAACTGTATTTTGCACTGCGATTTGGGTTGAGGAAAAGCTAGAAGGTGAAGATGGTATGGGTCGGTGAGAGTAAGAGAAGGGAAAAGGAGAAAAAGAACGCACAATGTGTGTCAATCCTTCATAATATGAACTATGTACTGCAATGCTGCACCTTGCACCTTTTTCACCATAACTCGGCTCTAGGCTCTTCCGCAACATGACAACCATCACCACCGACAGCCCACCCACCAGCTCGTATCATAATGCCACAAGATGTTTAGGGCGCAAATAGGCGTACACGCACGTGGTGGCAGTGCACATGATCATGTTTTGGCAACTACGTTTTAGGGACTGTCTAGTGACTTCGAATCCGCCAAATGTTACCTTTGGTCGTCCGTTTAGCAGAGATTTTGAGGCCCCATGCTCCATCTCTCAGAGCACCCATTTTTGAGTGCTCGAAACAGGTAAAAGACTCCCCTAAGTCTATGAGATCTGTACAAAAATTCATTTCTTTGGGCACTGAAGGAAAGCTGTTGCACCTATTGCTTTACTTTCTAATGAGTTCAACTACACAGTCACACAAATGAGGCCGCAGTAGTTCATAGAGACGATAATCTGACGGAGTTACTGTTGAGTTTTGTGAGATCTTTAAGGGAACAAGGCAGCCAATTGCTTCCATGTCATCTAATTGAACTTAGGGTGTTGGCACTACTTATCCGGAGGGCGACGAAGACCTCTATTGATTGCTAAGTTTTTTGCCATGCGCAGCTTGGCAATTTCTTCCATTAAGGGCAAAGTCTACTAAAGACAAAGAAGTTCACTCGATACAAGCAGCTGCGGTGAGTGCGCTTTATGGAATAGGGTAATTGTCCAAAAATGAAGGGTCAACATCTGACGATTCGAGGGGTCTAGATGATTGCAAAGTGAAATACTGTTGTGTTCGACAAAGCGAATTGAAACCAAAAGGACAAGATAATTGTCAGGACATAATTTTAAGGCCTAATATGGATGTGTGTTGAAAAAAGTGGGGCTGGCAAAAGCATAGTCACCACAGTTAGGGGTGTGGATGAGCGTAAAGGAAATTGCACCATTGAGAACACACTGGATAAACTCTGGGCAAAAAAGGTTTTGTGGTGACGACATGCTTGCAATATTCATATAAGTGAGCGGGAATAATTCTGGTAGCACCTGTCAGGACCAGAGCAGAAAGCGCAAAATTAACTTGTAAGTAGAAGATATCCACTTTGGTAAAGAGGGGATGAGAGTTGCGTAGGATTCTAGGACAGAGACTACGGCGCAATCATCCGGTGAGCGCGGAAAAATCCTGGACCCGTCATCAACCTCAGATGGTGTTAAAACGCAGAAAAGCGGTCGTCTCGTACCGGAGTATATTGGGATCAGTAGGCGCGTGGGGATAAATATTGTCCCACTTACTCTGTTTCGTCAGCATGTTCGTTTATACGATTCTTAAATGAAAAGAAGTGACAAGTTCAAAAATTCACATTAATGTGTTGCTCAACTACTACACCCTGCGCATTTGGAAGCATTTTCACCCACTTATGTAGCAGAGCCTTTGGCTAAAAATTCCAAAAGACCTCGAATTCGCTAATGCATCCCGTATACCTAAAAAGAAAACCTCAAAAGGAAGGCTGATGTAGGTTGAAGTACAGATGTCTAATTATTTATTAGGTGGTTGCAGGCAATGATCGGGAATAATAGCACACATTGCGTATTCAAAGCAAGAGAGAAGTAGAGGAGGGCTTGCACACCATCAACTAGCTTCACCTCCATTACATGCGGAGGCTTCTGCACAAGCGTCGGTGCAAGCACGACCTCGGTCATGGTTGCTGTTTACCACCATTGCTGCGGCCATCCCCACGGCGACCACCATTGCGGCTTCTGCTCACACGGCCACTCACACGGTGACCAGCATTGTGGCTTCTGCACAGCCCACAATGCCCACTTCTGCCCATGCTGTGAGCCCTTCACAAACTCACCCCACGGTGCCCACTCCCACGGATACGAACATGGCCAACTTCCCCACCCCATTTCTTCGGCTGTACCTCTGCTTTCTTTGAAACTGATCTGTATGCCGACGTGCGTCTGCTTATATGCTAGTTGCTTTGTCTCTAATTGCTCTACGTGACGCTCGTGCTCAGCGTACTTTTAGTCCTAAACTCGTGCTCTCGTGATTCGAATCCTTCCAAGTGGTGCCATGGGTGGTACCTGGCTCGTGAATTGCATGCGACCGACTTTGCATAGTGGTTTCCGCTTAGGCAGTGAAGTTACTTAGAAACTGAGCAAACATTTTCTGAATCGTGACTGCTTTTGCCAATGCGCAGACAGTGGGTGTAAGTCTCGGTTCAAATTCATTGCGGTTTTAAAATTTCTATCAATTAAATTAGCAAAATACATTTTACTCGCTGTTTTCACACTCAAATCCGATTTAGTCTACATTCAATTTTACCGCCTCAACTGAATGTTGAACTTATCTCATCTAAAAATTGACATGTTTAAAGTTGCTGCCACATAGTACACTTAGCATCAACAGTGTTGTAGCAGACGACTACACTAGAAATATAAAACACCTCACACGTTTGCAGAACTGGTATCGGAACAAGTCAGGATAAATCCAAGAAGCATTGTACTGATAAACCAAAGTGCCTCTTTGCACGAGTCTACAAGATTTATGCAACAGCAGGCCACTGTGATAAGCATGCCAAAATTCACACAAACCCCCTAGTGATAATGCCATATGGAAGTCGAAATGAGTCCACCAATCTACAGGCAGTATCCCCAAACAAATCTGGTGATCATGCTGTCTGGTGTTAGCGACATGCAACCAACCAATTTTTGTCCATTTATCAATGTAAGTAACTAACAGCCATTGCTTCGGCAAACCCTTTCATGCAAATTTTTGTTAAGCATATATTGCTGAAGCAAAATGACACTGAACACATTTTTGCTTGCTTTTGCTTTCGTTTAACTGTTAAAAACAGCTGCATTTGATTAAGTTATACATAGATGCAGAACAAAAGCGATTGGCATCCGCATTTCGAATGTTCGTTCTCACCAAGTAGCCAGTGGCAGAGCTGTACGATAGCAGTATGGGTTGGTCAAGTATACAATTGGGAGCACAGAAGGGTGATGATTCCTTATTTTGCTTAATTACCAGAATTTAACAAAATGCTAAATCTTTTCCTGTGAACTAATTATGAGAATTGCTGCTTTCAATCATTAGCAAATATACTTTCCAGCAAAATGAAACTATATCTCTTTTTCTCGGAAACATATCTGTTCCACAACATTGTCGACTTGCATTTCGCTCACCATTTTCAAAATTATGCAGCTTGTACTGCGTTCTTTTCTCAAAACGTCTTTTTTCGATTTGACTATTGTGCTCCCTAAGCATGCAGAATTCGCCAAATTAATGCAGCATGTTTTCAATTGCTTCAGCCAGCGCTAGGAAGCTAACTACGATCGGTAGTTTCTCCTTTTAACACAAGTTCCCTAAGCATGCGCCTATTCAGCAATGCAGTTATTTGGCTAGAATATACCCACTTGCTGTTAAAGCAATAAAGCCTTCCACACGAACTGTCCATCTCACAGTGGCTGCTTCGCGATTTACCTAGGGACTACTGCATTTCAAACCATTGTTGTTCACTTCAACCCGTTTATTACTAACGTTACCGTCCAGGAATCTTACGGAATATCACCAACAACTGAAAGGTCATGGGTAGCAGTGGTAGTCTTGGCCTAAGCAAAGCTCAGCAGCATGCTTATAAACGAAGCAGTCATCTACACACGACTGGTGATGCTGGTAGCATAAAATTTCTCTGCCGTAACGATAATTTAAGCAGAGTTAATCCCACAATATTTAAGATCTAATGAACTGCGATGCACAGGGTATCCTTTCATGGCCTGGAGTCTTCCAGAATACAGCCTGAGTCCGTTGGCTACAAACAATCAACACATTATCCGTCCAATCTCTTTGGAGATGGGAAAACATCGAACTTAAAATAGTGCTCACAAACAGTTAACATCATGCTTTTAATATAAGATTTGCTTAAAGCATATTCCAACCTTTTGATTACTAATCATTGTTCATTTGTGGTTCCAAAGCGGTGCTTGACATTGAAGCAGTCACTGTTGATGGAAGTAGGTAAAGATTCACTTGATACGAAATGTGTCCAAATACAGCAATTTGTGGTTTATGAAGCAAATATTGCTTAATGGTTTACATGATTCAGTGCCTACTCACTTCGATGCAAACATAAATTAATAATAAGCCCGATTGCACATTCGCAGCTACAAATGTCTCCACGTCGTAGAACCTCAATCAAATAAAAGAGCTCCTCGTGAAAAATGACATAATTTGGTTTAAAGTGTCTAGATTGCTAATCTAGGGTGTGATTTTTTCCGCAGGAGCCATTAGATGCGGACTCCCATGTCATGCAAGATTTCAGGCAAACAAGAGTTATGCGAATGTGCTTCGAACACAGTCATGCCTAAAGAATCAAATCCTACTTTACCACCCGACAAAGAACAAACTACCGATGTGAGTAAATCTTTCGACCCCTTTACCAAATTTCTCGGTCACAAAGAGCTGAAATTGTTGATCGGAAGCTATTCCACGTTGAGGGCTGTCAGTGGTATAAAATGGAAAATGCTTACATGCTAAATGCGACGTCCTCCGCTCATTCCATTTAGTCATGCTAAATTCGTAATATAAATATTGTGGTTGCACTTTTTGGAATTTTGCCTCTTTTGCTACCCCATACACCGAGGCGCTTACAGTTTTTATAGGAAAGGTGTCATGTGCACTAAGATCATCGCTCCATCAAGTCCTTGATTAACACCGTAGAGAAGCCGAATGAGAATACACAAGGTGAGTACCTAATGCCACAGACGAGACTGCTTTCGAAGCCAAGTCAGAAGCAAATAAAATGGCATGGTGCTCGTTCACTTTCACTTTGGGCATGATGAATGCTATGGAATCATTAAAACATCCTTAACGGGCTCTAATGTCTTATCTTAAATTGATCAACGCACATACATCCAGGATGCGGATACTCTGCCCACCTCTACGTGAAGGGTCTAGTAAGCCTCATGCAACGTTCATCATGACGTGTCAGTGAGGTAGATGTCATGGAAGCAAACTCTCCCAGATGCTTAATTTCGATGCGCCATCTAGTTGTTGCAGCGAAAGATCAATACAAATCCAATAATTCTCATTTGATTAAGTTCGCACTTGAAAACACCAAGTAAAAGTGGTGTGATTTTGAGATGAAAGTTAGTTTTGGCTTGCAAAGGAAATAATAATAGTATGTCTGATTAGCCACGGGTTAACATCACAAATCACTTTTCGGGATTTTGTCAAAAAACATTTAGATGTGCGGAACTTGATCGCAACGAACTCACGAAATTCACGCGATTTCACGAGCGCACGTGTTTTTTATGCAGTTTCATGTCCGCTGTTTAAAAGATAGCAGTTCGCTGAAGTAGAAATAAAAAGAACAGTGATCGTGATCAATAGGAACAGAAATATGAAGCCACAAAGACGGCACTGCCAAGGTAGATCAAAGCACACGCACTTTAAAATTTCATTACTTTTACAAATCACTGCTATCCGCGTTCGAAACGATTAGATGGACAATGTTACGTTTGATCTGAGCAGTACTTAAATGCCGCAGTAAAATCGACTCACGAAGAACGTAGCACGCCTCTCCAATTTTCTTTTAGTAAATATCGCACATATTTATCTTTGGACCAACGCGGTATAGGGCAGTCATTGTCCCGTCTGCCCGCCACACCTGCATTAACGAACAAAATTCGTTAGCTCTCCTGCAAGGATCAGTAAATTTTGCCAACTGCCTAGCTGCCACAAACGCATGCAAAAAATGTGACGAAGAAGCACAACTGTTACCGGCCGCATGTGAGGCATCCATGTGAAAGCAGGATATTAAAGTGGAGCTAATGGGAGCGCAAAGGAAAAAGGCAAAGTGGAGGGGGGTCATTTTTACCGCTTCATTGCAGAGCATTCGCCAAGGCGACATCAACGGTAAAGTTGTGGCGGTAAGCCTTCCTAAATGAAGTAGACAGTAATCAGCGTTGAAAACATCAAAATTTCTGTCAGACTAAAGCCAAATTCTTATGAATGTGGCTTGCTATAAAAAGAAGATGACGTAATCAGGCAATCTGCGAAACCACATATCACGAGACGTTTACAAGTAGGATCGAAAAGTGTTGAATAAAAGGGAGAATATGGGTCATATGTGCGATGAGTTGCATAGTCATGAGTTAGATATTGTTTTGCACTTGGCAGCAATTTTACCCGTTTATGAAGTGAAGCCTTTATCAAAGGCTCTATAGGACCTTAAGTTCGCTAATGCACCCCGTTCACCTAAAAAGAATACCTTAGAAGAAAGACTGGTGTAGGCTGAAGTACAGGTGTCTAATCATTTATTAAGCGGTTGCAAGCAATAATCAGGAATAATAGCATTCTTTGCGCATTCGAAGCAAGAGAAAAGTAGGAGAGGGCCTGCGCACAGTCGACCAGCTCCACCTCCATGGCATGCAGAGGCTTCTGCACAAGCGTTGGTGAAAGCTCGACCTCGGTCGAGGTTGCTGTTTACCACCATTGCTGCGGCCATCCCCACGACGACCACCATTGCGGCTTCTGCTCACATGGCCACGCGCACGGTGACCAACATTGTGGCTTCTGCACAGCCCACAATGCCCACTTCTGCCCATGCTGTGAGCCCTTCACAAACTCACCCCACGGTGCCCACTCCCACGGATACGAACATGGCCAACTTCCCCACTCCATTTCTTCGGCTGTACCTCTGCTTTCTTTGTAACTGACTTGTGTGCCGAGGTGTGTCCGCTTATATGCTAGTTGCTCCGCGTGACGCTCGTGCTCAGTGTACTCTAAGTTCTAAATTCGCGGCTGCCGATCTCCTGCAGTGCTCTCATGATTCGAGCTCTTCAAGGTGATGTTTTAGGTGATGGCCGGCCTGTGACTTGCATACGGCCGACGTCGCATAGTGTTTATCACTTAAGCGATAAACTTAGTCAGAAACCGAGAAAGCGTCTTCTGAATCGTGCCTGCCCTTGCCAATGTGCAATCGCAGAGCTCAGAGTGGCATCGAACTGTACTGGACAAAGTCATTTGTGTTTTAGTGGGATCTACGTTGGAAGAGAAGGACTCACTAGCACCAAATGCTTTCTCGGCTGCGGTAATTTGGCTCACCACCGACGGTGTGGTGACAGGTTCTAATAGTACTTGCTGCTTAGCAATATGATGAACAATCCAAAGACAATTTAGATTTCCTTTCAGCTGCACCACGCAATAACCATATAAACGGCCGATTTGACATTGCTGTATGGGTATGATTCTCTGTTCACGATCATGGCACTCACAAAATTTTTATCATTCAAATTAGCAAGAGACAAGCAACTCGCAGATATCATGCCTAAATACGATTCATTTTACATCCAAACTTACCATCCCAACAATCTGGTGACACTTACTTCGTCTAGAAATTGACAAGATTTAAAATATTGCCACCTAGTGCACCTAGTCTTCAACAATTGTGCGGCAAACAATCACACAAGAAATAGAAAGCACTTTGCACGTTTGCAAATCTGGTCGTAGAACCGTTTATCAGGTTGTAGAAAAAAACACAGATTGACGAACAAGCCATCTTCGATTAGTAATTAAGAGAGATGTAATCCTTTCTCTTCACTCACTCAACTTCATTGAAGAAATGCAATAAATTCAAAGTGAAGAAGTTAGAAATGTTTGTAGCGGTCTTGGCGATGGCTAATGCGATTTCCCCTCACGGCCGCTAAGATCCCATTCCACTACTGTTCTCATTGCGCAATGTTTGCAGTACCTGAGTGTGAGCACAATTTATTGATCGTCCTCCCTCCATTTTCACATTTGCTGCAGACCTCATCTGCATCCAAAACTGAAAGAACAAACGCCTCGCAATCTTGCAGCGATCGTTCCCTTTTTTTCTCTTTACAATCTTGCTTACATCCCAACAGCCTAAACTGCAACATTCGAAGGATTTTGTGGTAATATGCAGGCTGGTCTGCCCGGTTGAATATCATTTTGAAATGTAGTTTCCCAAATATGCTAAAAATGCTACAACTTCTCCTAAATTACAATTATTATTCCATCTTAAAACACCTTGAACTGTGACATGATGCGAAAGAAGTCATTATGGTCAAAGTAGTGGGTCTGAACTGCACTCACAAACTGACGGAATGGCGATGAATGTGAAGTAGCAACACGGGAGTAAACGCAGTAAGGCATCCTATGGCCAAAACTTGGTGGAATAGCCGAGTTTATTGCAACCAGCGGCGTTTATTAGAAAAACACGTCGCTACGTTGCCCTAAGGGCTAAATGCAACCCAGATGTACTATGTTCCTCTACTCCAGGCCAATGACCTAAGCGACAAAGCCTCACTAATGAAGACGAAATTTTTGGCACTATCTTATTGCCATTGCTGCTGAATTCTTTAGTTCACCCAAGGCAGCGTAGAATAATAGACCATAGTAAATGTAAATGTCATTCCATTGTTAGCGCAGGGAATCATACATGCACTTTTCAATTTGATTGTGAGGACCACTCTACATCTTCTCGCAGCGGCAAACACTCTGACTCTTCTGTGAAATCATCAAAGACTACTTTTCCACAGCTCTGTAAAGCTGCTAATTTTGCTAAGTCTTTTGGACCAAAGCAATGGCCAGTGCTAGTTCTTGATCAAGGCAAATAGACTATTGGTCTACAGTGCAAACCCATTAAAAACTATCCACCTCCGCAAATTCGTCTAGCCCTCGCTCACTGCATCAATGATGCAAAGTAACCGAGGTGGGGCAGTTTATAGTCGATATAATCTGCCCTAGACCGTTCTTCCTTGCATGTGTGGGACCTGTTCATTCCACTTACTTTTGTGTAACACATTTGAAAATGTATAAACTCAGATAATAAATTGAAAGTGTTGCGTTTCAGGTAGTAATTTTTTCCTGCGACGAGGATGCGACAGAAACGGATGCATGTTGACATCATAGTTTGCTTTCCTTCTCTCGATCCGACCTAATTGGAGCAGATATAGGCATTTTGGTAGCATTGCTAACTTTGAGTCTGAATACTTCGTATGACGCCTTCCAAGATGCAGTGATTTTTACCGCCAGGGTTAAAGGGCTTAATATATCTTTTATTCGGTACCAAAATGGCACGCTGCACAAAGCGGTTAAAGGTTTCTGCCGCTAAAGTGGTGGCCACAACCTCAAATATGTTCCGTTTCGCGTCAGCAAATGTGAGCAACAATTGATATTTTGCCTAATAGATGACTATTCCTGCGGCAGTAACCTTATTTATTTGGTCCACAGTCCTCCTGTACCTGTACGCATCGTGGTAGGCAATTTATTCCCACATCTATTCGCCGATATTCTTTTCCAGTTTTACCAACAGCATTGACCATTTATGCTTGTCTGAATAGCGTAGCATAAGAATAAGTCGCCACACCGTCAGTGGTGAGCCAAATTACCGCAGCCGAGAAAGCATTTGGTGCTAGTGAGTCCTTCTCTTCCAACGTAGATCTCACTAAAAAACAAATGACTTTGTCCAGTACAGTTCGATGCCACTCTGAGCTCTGCGATTGCACATTGGCAAGGGCAGGCACGATTCAGAAGACGCTTTCTCGGTTTCTGACTAAGTTTATCGCTTAAGTGATAAACACTATGCGACGTCGGCCGTATGCAAGTCACAGGCCGGCCATCACCTAAAACATCACCTTGAAGAGCTCGAATCATGAGAGCACTGCAGGAGATCGGCAGCCGCGAATTTAGAACTTAGAGTACACTGAGCACGAGCGTCACGCGGAGCAACTAGCATATAAGCGGACACACCTCGGCACACAAGTCAGTTACAAAGAAAGCAGAGGTACAGCCGAAGAAATGGAGTGGGGAAGTTGGCCATGTTCGTATCCGTGGGAGTGGGCACCGTGGGGTGAGTTTGTGAAGGGCTCACAGCATGGGCAGAAGTGGGCATTGTGGGCTGTGCAGAAGCCACAATGTTGGTCACCGTGCGCGTGGCCATGTGAGCAGAAGCCGCAATGGTGGTCGTCGTGGGGATGGCCGCAGCAATGGTGGTAAACAGCAACCTCGACCGAGGTCGAGCTTTCACCAACGCTTGTGCAGAAGCCTCTGCATGCCATGGAGGTGGAGCTGGTCGACTGTGCGCAAGCCCTCTCCTACTTTTCTCTTGCTTCGAATGCGCAAAGAATGCTATTATTCCTGATTATTGCTTGCAACCGCTTAATAAATGATTAGACACCTGTACTTCAGCCTACACCAGTCTTTCTTCTAAGGTATTCTTTTTGGGTGAACGGGGTGCATTAGCGAACTTAAGGTCCTATGGAACGTTCAACCTAAGTACCTGTTGCATGAGCGGGTGAAAGTGTTGCCGAATGCGCAAATGTAAGCCTCTACTTTTGTGAAGTAGCCTTTGTTATAAACCTACTTGTGCTTTTAGCCTAACAGATCTACTTCTATTTCTAGCTCTGCCACCCTAACTATGCTACGCCCTACCATGTATCATAATACATTTTTTGGCGCACGCGCATGCACGGACAGACGTTTCTTATAACAGAAGTTGTATAATGTGCGTGGGCGAGCGCGCCCTTACTCCTGCACCAGCTGTAGGAGCAATGTGCAGGTGTGCAACTAAAGCTAAAGCATGGTAGCTTTATGTGCAGAATGGATTTCCTTTAAGATTTGAGGAGGAGCAAGTAAATATAGCTTAGTTATTTAGCTCGTTACCACCCGAAAATGCCAAAGAGTTTGCACTGATGCCAAATATAGGGTAGTAAAGCATGGTCACACACTCTCCTTAGTCATGTAATTGTTCCACCTGCTATCTGCTACAGAAGCGACGCGAGATGTAAAAAATTCATGAGAAAGGGGGTGCAGACAGGAAAGGAAGATTGCAATATGACTTACAAAGCAGGCAAAAGTAAACAAACGTTCTTTTATGCATTGTAGCTTTGCAATCACAAAGCGTGCAGTGCTAAGCATCTATAGGTTCTTATGGTCATAAGAAGCTAAAGCCACATCAGAACATTATGCTATCTGTCAGACTCAATTTAAAAAGCAATAACTTCCATGCCTTAATGCAATTACTCCATTGTTGCTCTACAATTCTCAAGGCCATGCGATAGGCTCCTATGTAAATATTGGGTGAGATCTTGATGAAGACGGGTAAAGAAGTGCAGAAAATGACTGCAAACATCGATCACTGCGCTGAACCGAACTCCAACATACTCAAACACAAGCGGTTAACGAAATCAATTGAGCTGTGTCCTTAGACATATAAACGCGTAGAGGAAAAATGTATGGGAGGAGAGAGCAAACCATTTACTTCGGACAACTGCGCCTTCATTTGGTCGATCCCTTAAAATAAGTTTTAAATCCACTGACAACGATTATGGCATGCAACTTCAAATGAGAGAACACACTGAGTAATTTATATCTGAGCTATTTTCATCTCAACGGGATCCAGCATCATTGATGCTGTATGTGCTTACTCATCAAATCCCACAACTCCCTGCTTCTTTACCCTGCTTTATTCACTCATCTGACCAGGCAGACTAAACAGATTAACCCGCACCAAATTTAGCATTTCATTGTATAATGTCGTTAAGGGTTTTAACTTAATATTCACCGCAGCTTCTCACTCTGCTTTGGAGAGTTGCATCTAGGGACACTTTCTTCAGAAAACCTGTCAACTCAAATGCTAAATCACTAGCCATTTTTGCCACTTTTACTGCATATTTTGTCGACGTACGCTCTCATTGATATCAAATGGGGTTCATCCCCATGTGGTATGCAGCCGTCTCAAGTACAATGGTAACAACGCCCCTTACCCAATCTTACCTCACATAAGCGAAGAGCATATCAAGCTTGAGATATCACCCAGCTTATTTTGAGGCAGGCTATGTTGCTAACGATCTCATACGCATCTTTACCACTCAGACACTCGTTATGGAATTGGATTTGCTTTACTAGAAGCAAAAGCTTTCTGGTAAGTGTTTGCTCATTCAAAGGGGTGGGGACATAAGTACTGCCCCTTTACGTAGGAAGAAAATGAACTTCCAAATAGCAACGAGACGCAATGATAAGGTTGTCAAGACTTCCCATTCCTCCGTTAATTTTGTGCTGTGGTACACGTTCTTCTGAGTGGCACGAAACGGGCCAGGAATCCTTATTGCTGGAGGCTTGATTGGCTCAGTCATTAACGTGCAGTAGTCCCGATCTCAGGAGTGTGGGTTCCAGCCCCACATCGAGCGGCATGGAATCAATCGAATGCTTTGCGTGCGATGTAGTCGAATGCTTGGGTTTAGCTCCGATTACGGTTGTTCTCACTATCCAATCTCGCCTTTGCTATTGATATATGATGGCTGGCGAGGCGTGGTAGCCGATGCACAAAGCCGTCGGATAAGACTTCCATGTAGTCGACTGTTGACGTTCGTATTGATTAGTGGCGAGGCGATTTGGCAGTATTGACACTGGCATGATGTGTGGTGTGAAGTGGGGTGGGATAGGAGATGGATATTTGAGGAAGTCTGCAGAAGCCAGAACGATATCGCCAGGATGGAGGGGTGGTTAAGACGGTGGATTTAAGATTCACTGAATAATGTCCACGTAATTTTGAACCTCACTTCTGGCACGTTTGAGAGGCCATCTATTGGCGCACTTTGCACCTACTCCTGCATGTGTACCGGTCCACTGACGCTGTATTTGTAAGCGCTTTTATCCATGCAGTAATCTGTTGGCTACAGGTTGAGTTGTTGATGGATGCACACTTGTAAATGAATGGTAACCCCCATATGTCTCCATGGCTATGATTTTCGTCCTTCAAACACTATGCTAGCTTCTAGGGCAGAGTTTCTTTACCCAGCTACGGACACTTAGGTTGAGCACTCCATCTTCACCCTTGAATGAAGCTCAAGTCAGAACACAACCATAGATTTAGTTGATTTGCCGGCAGGAATCTACAAATACGTTGCAAAATAATATTTCGCCGCTTGGAAACATGTTGACTGATACTGTTAACTTGTGGTGGCTCCTTTTCGCTTTCAGTTAGTTGTCATGACTGCCGCGAATTTTCGATCAACGAGGGTGCTGAACACCATTTCATAGCTCCTCTTACTTTTCTCACTAATTTCCCCACTTTTCCTTAATTTTCAATCATCACATCAGTTTCTACCTAGTGCACCACTGCCAACCGCATGCCACTTTTGTCAGCGATATTTCTCCCTCACTCGCACTCGCTCCTACTATCACTCCCTCCCTTGCACTCTACCACTGAGTCATAAAATTTTCAGCCCCACATCAAGTTCCCAGTGCAGTTGTTCATGAAGTTGTGAGCACAGTCGCACCGGCGTTACTCCATACCATAAAAACACAAGCGCATTAATGCATCTCCACAGGGTACCACCACCATTAATTGATCCCTTTGGAGAGCACTATTATAGACAGTGTTACTGCATCAACGCAAGTGGCGTGACTTAAAAACCACTACCGGCAAACATCAACAATTTAGTTTCTTTACCGTGCCTTTCATTTATAATCAATAACCAATAAAATATCATGGACTATGAATTTATAGACAGCGTTGGAGTGACTGGGCATCCTCCTTTCATTCTCATGCAAGTTAATAATCGAGCGATTTTCTTGTCGAATTAGGATCTTGTAGCCAGAAAAAAGGACGGAACCACTTTGAGATAAGGCACTCATGTTAGAAGAAAAAAGAAGTGCTTTTTGAAGTCTGCCTATTATTAGTGCCGACATTCATAATTACTTGTATAATTTTTAGACTGACTGTGTTTCAGAGAGCCAATTCATGAGTAGAATTGTTACTGAGCCCTGTAGATATGTGCGCCGCGACTATAATCATCACTGACAGACTCAGAAATGCCTTTGAATCCTTCCGAGTGGGCCTCAAACTTACTGTACTAGTGGGTGCGTGCATATCCATGCATGTACTCCTCACTGTTTGGATAACAGCCTGTGAACTGTTCCGTGACCTACATGTGGGCTATTAGTAGTACACTGGCTAGACCTACCAGGCTTGACGCTCATTTATGCCAAGCTAAGGTTTTGACATCAGCTTCTGCCTATTTCGTAAGAATTTATACCCTCGTAGCATAGAACCTGTCAAGTAGACACGTGAGCGTACAGGCAAGTCTCTGTAGCGACCGAACTGTAGAAGAACCCAAGCCAGCCCCATAGAGGCCTGATTGTTGCATACCAAATACGTTTTGATCAATGCGCAATGCGCACCTTAGTGTTGAGTGTGCCTTGAGCCCTGGACGACTGTTGCAGTCAATAGTATTAAGTATTTGTAGCACGGCTGTTTGCCAAGTCGCCTGTGTTTCGTGTACAGTTATACACCGTCCTAGAAAAGTCTAAAAACTATGCCACGAAACGAAATTGAAGCAGAGATGATGCTTGATGAAAACGCTTCTTTCGTTTAGCACAATTTGAATTAACATCAAGACTGTGTTGATGTTTGCGAAGCATCAAGGGTTAATTACGCATTATCGACAACTAGGCCCGTAGGAAATTACTTGTACATCCTTTCAAAGCATACCGTGTCCCACTTTGAAATGGGTTTGACTGCGAGGCTGGGTCTACGATGTATTAACATTTCGGCAACAATGTCTGATATTTACTGTTGATTCTGCAACATTATTTTTAATGTTAAAATGGCAAAACCGCTTTGACTGCATTCACAACTTTGTAAAGCGCAGCTCTAATAAATGAACTGGATTTAACCTCTTTTTGATTGCCTCGATTTTAAGACAGGAGCCAATGTATTCCTCTTTTGCGCTGATTCCAATTTTTAAGTTGGAACTGGTGATGAGGATTTTGTTCCATGTCACAGCCCCCTTGATATTTTCTTGAGGTTTTGTCGACACATTCACTGCTTACTTCACAAGCCGGGGAGGCAATTCACAACTCGTCGAGTTGGCACGTTAAAAGAGGAGGTCTCAATTTACTTAGGCAGTTTGTCGCGAATTCGTTTTAAGCGATGCAGCATGGAAACTCCGAAACTGTACAATTACCCAATTTACCCTCCACCAACCTACATCCTTTACCCAGACTGCCATCTCTTCAGACAATTTGATTCAAAGTCAGGTTGTCAGCGCGCATGAGTCTTAATATGGGATGTTCATATGTAGACAAAAGAAAGGGAATCGTGTTAGTTTAAATTTTGTTTGATCCAGCGTTCAACTTAAGCATTAAACCTTCCAGGTGACGGCAATGCCCCGCTCTGTACCACTTCCTCCAGCCAAAGTCCCACGTCTACGTGCTGTCGCACTTGCTGCCACCGAAACTCTCCCCACGCCACGCCACAACACATTTCACCAGATTGCATCATACGGTGCTGTATAGTGCCTAATATACAGTAGGTAGGTGACATTCGAAAAACCGCCGCTGAATCACGCGCCCTTACTGATTTAAACATAGGCCATTCAGCTGCCCACGTGGGTGGATTTAGCCGTAGGGAGCATTGACGGATCAGGAGTGGCGGTTAATGGGATGGCGGTTTCAGGGCACTATGGTTGTAATCAGGCGACAGTGACCAAAGTTGGCAGAATGAGTAAAGCGTGAAGAGTCCGCAGAGCGCAGCATCGTGGCCATTGATGATGTGCGTGGTGTTAAATCGAGCAGGTGTGCTAGCGGTGATAAGATCATGAGGTGGTGAAAAGGAAACGGATGAAACGGGAGGGAAGCATCGAAAAGTGATAGAATGTTGGCCCATTCGATATGTCTGTGTGATTTTGAATCTCACGTGCGCAGTGGTAGCATTAATCACCCTCTATTCAGAGCATACTGGCAGTCTGCTTCACTACACCCTAGACGCCTTCGTTGTGGTCCACCCATTACTGCGTCTACATGTACAAAGGCGCAAGCAAAGGAAGGGTTGGGAAGCAAAATTGCAATAACGACATCTACCGCGATCCGGGACCGAACGGAGAACATTTAGATCTTCAGTTAAACGCTCTTCGGGCTGGTTTGTAATTGTTTATACTAACAAAGCCCAACACAATGTGCTGGAGCTTGTCGAATTTGCATCAACTTAGCTGCCCACAGTCATCTGTGCAGTGATCGTGAAGACGTCATCAACAATGGTAATAACTGCTGTTGTTTACTGTGGTAAGCACAAGCAGTGCAATGATTTGGGAAACATCTGCGTGGCATTGACAGCAGGAGATGAGGAGAGTTGAAAGGGCACCTCAATGGCTAAATGGGCAATGCGATAAGCAGAGACCCAACGGATGTTTCCAGTGCGGGTTCGAGTCCAGCTTAAGGCACTGGTGAGTAATTGCGCGCAGATTCCTTTTGGCTTCTTTGGCTCCGCTAGCTTCTCTTCAAAGCACGATGCTGTTAGTTCACTGTGCTGGCTCTTCACTCACTCTACAAAACCGTGGAACTCGACGGCTGGGTTCGGTGAGCGGGTGATAAATACTTGCCAGTACCGCTTTGTGCACGGAGTTAAAAGACAGCGCCGGGACTGAATAGTCGGTCAAAGGGTACATACGTCGCGAGCAGGATTTGAACCTACGCGGAAAATCCCCAAGGGATTTCGAGTCCATCGCCTTAACCACTCGGCCATTGCAACACTACAGTCTTTTCTTTTATATTTGAATTTTCGGGGGATAATTGTGTGTCTAAAACGACATTGAGCTTGCAATCTCCAGGCTGGGGACCGACGCGCTGATGGACTGAGTAGAACTTACTTCGAATAGCATCATTCCGATCGTTTTTCCTGCTAGCATATCTTAACGCATAGTCGTGCACACATTCAGACCACAAGTTGTGCTGCTTAAATATCATTAGTAAGTTAATTCTCAGACCCTTAATCTGCTCGCCCTTTATAAGTCACGATACTGACAACTCCCTAATAGATATTTCTCATTTTCTGGAGTGCAGGCATGATGGTTTACCGAAGGTTTTGCAGTTACAATAGCGAGCACATGTTACCAATTTTTCAGACTGCAGTCATAAAGGAGGCACCTGAGAGTTAATTACCCAAATTTGTTCAAACAAAGGCGATATTTTGCAGCTGCTGTTATCTGTGATGATGCGGAAAGCACACAAAAGGTTTTGAGCTAGTTGAATTTGTCCAAACGCCCTTAAAAGTCAAAAGCAGATTTGTTCATGCCAACAAGGCAACGTGTAGACTTCCCTATTTGCATATGCAGGTACTTAAGTCAACTTGCATTTCCTCGACCTTCCTGCTCTCGCCGATCTCCATTTACAGATGCGCACAAATCATGCGTCCACTTTTTCTTAAGAAGTTAGGCAATATGTTTATTCTCAGGTAAAGTTATCCTGCGAATACCGCGTCCTATATTTTATGAATCGTTTCATGCCTTGATAACATTAACCGTTATGCTCTTCATGTGTGCATGACGAGTAGCAGTGAATAATAGATCTGTGGTAAGAATCCTGCTGGTTTTGATCGAAATAAGTTAAAAGAGTCTCTCGCTGGTTTCGGCACATTCAATTCCGAACATATGGACTGCTACTACCCTAGATGTGTTGAGGGCTCCAGTTGAGCACATGGACGCTAAAATTCTATTTCACGTGACGTTGTTTGGCTGATGTTGTTAAGCGGACGGATGAATGCGACCGCAAAAGTGTGCTCCAAATTGCTGAACCTGCTGCATTTTATAACCCGATATTAATCGAATCTGCGGTCCCCAGTGAACAAGGCGATAATTTGAAGACGCCCATATGAGGCCGGATACGTAGCTCACCTGGACGAAGCCTGGTGAAGAAACAGCATGACACCGACCAGCCTAAGGATACCTCTAAAAGATTCGGATTTGGATGCCACTGGTAAACGCATCAGCCCTACAGCACTTCCGTTTGAGAATAAAGTGATCCAATGGATTCAAGAAACAATCTATCAATGCGTTTATGCAGTCCTCTTAACTGGACGGAACACGGACATCCTGTGCGCATCCAGATGGGGTTGTGGGTGTGTAAGGGCAAGTATTGCAGACATGATGGGTGGAAAAAGAGGTGGGATGAGGTAGCCACGGTGAGTAAAATTGAACATTCACCAGTCCATATCGGTTTGAACATGCCTGCTCATGCGAACAGTACATGGCACCATTCCCATTGTCACCGTACTCAACTTCACCAGCACACACCCGTGTAGGTGGAGTGTGGTGGTTTGCCCGGCCTAGGCATTTTACCTGGTGAAGCCGATATCAATGGACCAGTATTTACCCAAATGGTAGAACATTTTATATCCCAATTGCTACCACTACAATGATATCTGTAGTCCAGATGCAGTGCCCGTCAAGTAGTGCGGTTACACGGCTTTTAGCAGCCTTCGCTGCCACGGAACTCAAGTTAATAATCATGCGAATGGTGGTGGATCTACAATAACATCCCTTTCCGTAATTAGCTGTCGTAAATGGCATTAGTTGAATCATGAAGTAAATGACATGTCTACACCCGAAGAGCCAATTTAGGTCCGTTGGGTCAGAGCCAATTAATAATTTAACTGATGGCCAAAAAACATTGCTAAGCGCTAGCCGGCAATAAAAGTCAAAAATAATTCCTGTTCGGATGAGCGCACAAGCCCTGCAATAGTGCGATTTGGTGTTCCGTTCCAGCGGCGCCCTGCGTTACCATTTTGAAGGAGCTTTTCTTCTTCCATCCTTCTATTCTTTCCTTTTATGCTGATCATCTTGTGTCTTACCACTTATTTCTATCTCACACCTATTTTTCGCAGTTAGCAGTCACTCTTATACTTTTCGCCAAGTTGTCGCTCCAAGAGTGTGACTTCCGGTTCGAATTCTCACTCATTGCTAACAAGCAACTGTGGAGCAAATATCTCACCGACCATTGGACAGCTAGATTTCGCGCACGTGAAACAACATCCACTCTCCACCTCACTTACGTAATGCGCGTTTGAAACAGCTCTTGCATGGATTGACATAGAATGTTTAAATGTAGACGTGATTGTGCCACCGATCCCAACATCTCATTAAAGGAAATCTGTTTGGATATGTGTGCGTACGTCTGAGGGTGAGTGAGCGTCATCTTGGACCAATCTATGCAGTCGCAATGAAGGTGGGAGAGGTCAGAAGATAGAAAGATGAAGGTGAAAAAGTGATGCTTAGCATTGTCTCGTGGCTTAAGTGTACCGAAACTCTTTTGTATTGGCTGGTGAACGGTCCAATTCACTCATGCAAAGAAAAGCAACATTAGTCCACGACCCTGCATTAACTACGGGAATTTGAACAACGCAGTTAAGATGGTCTCTTTTCCATCGCTCCATATAAATGACCTATTAGACTACCTGCATGGAGCAAAGTGCTTTGTGACGCTAGATTTGAAATCAGGATGTAGGCGAGTAGAAGTAGCAGAAGTAGACGTGGAAAAGGCGGCTTCCATAGTCCCAAATGGACTTTGTGAGATTCGGGCGATGAGCTTCGGACTCCATAACGCTGCATCTACCTTCCAACTCCCGATGCAGACAACATTTTCTATTTTCGTTTTCAAAGTACGATGAGGATTACGATGGTGATGACGCTAGTGTTGGTGGGTGGTCCTATTGACCAAATTTTCTGCTCCGCTGCTACCGTTTCTACCACTGGTTACAGGGCGCCTTTCTGTTTCTTCGCAGGCTCAAAATACTTCCCGCAGCATCCATCGTTGCACATGGTGGCATTACCAAGGGAAATATCGACCCAGATACCGATCCATGGGAAGCCGCTGAGACCGCACTAGGTCTCTTTGAACTCACCATCGTCGTCATTGACGACAACAGCTGTGACGCCGCAACTACTCAAGCAATTGATCCTACTAAAGCCTTCTCTGCTCACTCTGGACTTTTCATTCTCAAAGGACTTAAGCAGCTTGGTTTTGTGCTTCAAAGCCTTATGAAAGACTGGGCGTGATATGTAAGTGACACGCGATGGCAAATCAAAAGCTATACTGCAACTCGTTCGTTACTTTTCCATGCGGTAGCTTGCTGCGAAATTGAAGCCAATGTTATTTCCCGATTCGGCGTCTTTGACAGTAGTATTGTATGGGGTAAAGCCAGAACGAAGTAGTTGTGAAGCAATCGAAAACGTAGTCATGTCATGAGGTCTTGCGGATAAGCATGAGTCTTTACATGATTCATTCCAATGCATGGTAGTTGTTTCGATACTTCTGAAAGCGCATTTAACGGCGACCGCATGCAAGAATTGCATTGAGCGGGGCAACCTGGTGCCCGGATGTGGTTGATTTGCAGATTTCACTACATGCAGCTCAGGCCATATGAAATTGTTTGTGCGTAGCGCACAGCGATCATTTGACGGTTTATGGTATGCGTGTACTAGCGCCACCTAAGTCAAGTGTTTAAGCTTGTCATCATCGCATACTTTCGATGCGTTAGTAGGTTCCAGAATGGTAGCCACGCCAAGAATGAACTGTTCTGTCATTTTCGTGGCCTTCTTGCTGTACCGCTGACGAATGTTTGGCTTTTTGCTTTATGACCGATATTTACTGAGCATCCCTCCATCCTCCATGAAATCCGCTTTTCCCATAGGGAACGAGGAGGTGACTGTGGATACAGCACAATCGCAATCAAGAGAAGCAAAAAGCGCGTCACTTTGGAGAGAGAAGGGGACTGTTTAATGCGTCGATTTTTGTGGAATGGCGGATGTTGGTGATGGAGTCACGTGTTCGTCTCGCCGCTATGCTTTTGCCGGGTGGATCGTCGGTATGCAAAAGATTTGTGCTTACTTCGGCCTAATATTGTGCCTTCTTCCCTCCTTCTCCTCTTCTTAAGGGGTACTGAAGGATTTAAGGCGCTGCAGCACGTTCGTATGCATTAGTGATGGAGATATTTTTATTCGTGCCTTGAAGCACTGTTAGCCACAGCTCAATTGTGTGGCCATGTGACAGCTGCGCCATGTTGCATCAATAGACATAAAAATGCTCCTATGTTATGGCCGCAGTTTGTTGGCAAGGTGATGAGTGCATCTTGATGTCTCTGACTGATGCTTCGGTCCTACTGTTAAGTGTGTTGTGAAGTGTTGAAAAATGCCGTGCTGCTGCTCAGCCTTGGGGATGGAATAAGCATTTGAAGAATGTGAGCAGCAGTAGATGTGGATAATGGAGTGTTTGCAAGGACAGGATGGGATATACTTAGCCACTTTTTGCAAGGTGAGGCATGGCAGGGGGCGGGAGGGAGGATAGGAGGAATCTATACTGGATGCGTGAAACCGCAATGCGTCCTACACTATGCGACTCCAAACACTATTCCTTTGTCAGTTCAGCACGTGGTGCTGTCATACAAACAAGGAGATTGGCATCACCATTAATGCCACCATTGAACAACTGCATGGGTTTTAGATGTCCATGTGAATGGGAATAGCTGGCAGTGGGTCCTCTACGTTTTATCGCTTAGTGTTGCGTGTCATCCGTAGTCCTTCACTTTGGTTGAGAAGGAGGGGAGAGTTGTGTTGCCAAGAGGTAGCATAACTTGCAACTATGTGAATAGAAACAGAACACAACAATTCCACGAGGACATCATTAAAGGCTTGCTAATTTGTTTCCTAGGAGCCATCCGATGGAAAGAAGGTGTTAAAGTCCACATGAAGAAGTGACGCCCATTTCGCGTCCTACCGCGCTCAGAGCTTGCAAATCTGCTGGAAGTTAGGCATGAGAATATTAACACCTTTGTGGGATGCTGTGCGACGCCAGATGCCTTAAATCTTAGTTTTGAGTACTGTCATTGAGGCTTCCTTCAGGTGATAAAATATGACTATTGATGCACTTTTTGAAACGCACCTATTTAGAGCAAAGCCTTCACGTGCAACTTATTCCGCACCCCTATGGCATCGATAATGCCTCTGATTTGGTGGCGAGTTTGTGCAGGCTGTGACACAACACGTGATTGCTGAATTACTAGCTGCAATGCGCTATTTGCACTAGCCTTAACCTTACAGCTTGAAGCTGTCCAAAAGAGATAGGACGAAAGTCACGAAGAGAGGTTATTTCAACGGGTCCTATCCCGGATCCTTTCTGGATTTATCGGTGTCTCCTTATGTGATCTCTTCGGAAAGACGTACATCATTATTGTATTAGCCACTTTTGTCAATGTGAGTGTTGAATGCTGATCCACCCGGTAATGGCATTCACCAGAGTGGGGATTGCCATCAACGCATTAGATGGGACGGCGAGGTGTGCGAGTCAGCATCCTCATTTGCTCCAATCCTGCTCGCTCCTTGAATGCGCGCCTTTGCACGGACCACCTTTGCGATAGCCCATGCATCACCGTTCAGGAATGCGTTGATGGCTATTCACCTGACCAGGGACTGTCATGGTTTTACCTACAAAGAAGCTCGCTTTGTACCGTACTTAGGAGATTTGATCTTGTCATTGCGTTTCACCAATTACCAAAAGGAGATGGGAGATGATTTATTTCACTTTGGGGAATGCAAAATACAACTGAACGGAATGCAGCTTCAAATCTGCTGATTAAAAGCTAGGACCGAATTGCTTAAGTCAATTCGGCTCACTTCCTCGCTCCTCCCAACTGTTGCACAACAAACTTGGCGACCACCTACACTTTTGCAACTCTACCCGATTCGCTCTCAGCTCACAGAGTAGACCACCCCCACCCCTAGGTCTCATCCACCTTCAACAGTGATGCTTAACTTACCGTCTATTTTCTCTATGGCATTTGGAAGTCACTTTCGCTTCCCTCTCTTAGTGTTAGTGCTTGTGACATAGAGAGAACTCCCTGACAAGGTGCAGTTGCACTGCCCGCTTTGCATAAAAGCTTTCCATACACTTACTCATTGACACATTTCCGTGCGTAGGGCGTTACTAGCATAAATGGGAATGGAATTCTACATATTGCCAGTCTTGGAGCCCATGGAAGGCAGAATTCCACCAATTACGTAGTCAGCTGCCGGTGGATCTTAAAAATCACTGACCTCGGTGTTCTTAAAATCTACACTCTAAAAGACAACTGTTCTTCAATCAAATTATGGACCTCGACTGAATTACTGCTTGAGAGGGCAGCAGCTTTGCAGGGGCCCAAGCCAGGTGACGTTTATGCATTTGCCCTGATGGTGCACGAAGTCTTCTGCCAGATAAAACCATATGGACCCAGAGACGTTCTAGTGGTGGAGATTCTAGAACGAGTTGTGTGCAAAGTAAATCCTCCCTTTCGACCACAGATGCATATTTATTGTTCCCAAAAGATGCCACCACGTTGGCTTGGTAGCATCGTGCAAATAGGATAGACTGGGTTAATTAAGGCCTTCTCACAAAATGGTTAAATGTGTTGAGTGTCTCAGCATTTTCAAAACAGGTTTGACGTTAGTGCTAGGTGAAATCTGCCCCCAATCTTTCTTGAAGTGAGCTTAAAGACTACGTCACGCTGGGCGACACCACCGACATTCTCTTCTGAAACCAAGCTTTGCGACTGACATCGTTTTGTGACAATCAAGCCACTAAATGGTTGATGCATGCCGATATTGCCTAACAATATCAGTTTCCTGCTTATTCAGTGTGCTGATTTGGTAGTTTAAGAGAAGTAACGCATCTGACCCCTACGATTGGAACCCATAAACGCTCTCTTTGGTAATACAATGATGAAAAATGGTTTGCTTGCTTCTAGGACCTTGTGCTGCTGATGTTTTGGGATTTTCTACGCCCCGCTTTTGCCTTTTGACAATGCCGTAAATTAAACATTAAAATGGAGTAATCTGGAGTCGATTAGTGGGACTCAACCTGTTCTACTTCCCTTTACCATGACCCCAACTCATGATAATATTACTTCAGCCATTAAAATGCACATTAGGGAGGAAACAATGACACTATTAGACAAAATCGGCTGCTGCCATGTTAGCCATCATGGATTAATTAAATTCAATGGAGATATGACAACGACAAGTTATTGGCTCTGTGGCAGTGACAATTTCTGCAAGCCTTTACCTAAACCACCTCCGTTAACACTGTAGGTATTTCCCGGTTGGTTTCTCATTGCAATGCTTTTGCAAGATCTGTTGCTTATAAGGATGAAGGTATTCAGAACTCTACTTACTTAAATGTATTAAATCAGTAAAGTTTAACTTCAAGCATTTTATGGACACTAGTGGAAGTTGTTCCCTTCCGACTTGGAACCCTTGCAGATCCCATTGTTCTACCAGGGATGGAATGAATAGGCCTAAACTGCCAGTAGCAGAACAGCATTTGATTGTAATTGAACGTTACAGTTGCATGCAGTCTGGTTGCGATCACAAGGCGTCCTTGTTTGCACAGATGTGGACGAAGTTAAATACTGAAGTGACAGAAAGACTAATGAAAGGGGGTTGTTAAGTTACAAGTGACAGACCTGGCTCATTTGTTTTAGGGATGCAAGGGCACTGTGCAAATAATTCCCTCGTGACCGGTTTGCACAAAGAAAATGTTAACAGTGGCTCTTATAAGCAGATTATGCTGGGCGCAACTTTTCAAGTTTAAAGTAGAGTAGGTAGGAATAAATTGAACTCTTTCCCAGCACAGCAATATCCTGAATGGTTTTGGTGATTCGTGCTATATTGCGGATCCATATCAACACTAGTGCGACATCCACCCACTCTCACATACTGAACCTGATTTCCTCTGCTGGTCGTCAAGCAACGCAGCCGCGTAACACGCATTTCTTTTTGTCTATTATGTGGTGGAGCAACTCATGGGTGAGTAGCGCAATAGACGTCCCCATTTTCCTTGTTAGTCACGGCTCTGCATGCTTCCTTTGCAAACTTCTGACTGTTTATTGACTGAAGATTGGCTCTACTAATTTTGTCAAAATTTAACATATGCTCACCTTATATTTAAGAGGTGGTTTGGAGAGAAGTGGTTAAATACATGATTAAATATGCCGTTGAAAACACTAAGAGGAAGCAAAGTTGTTCAAAATTGCCTTTTGATATCGAACGGATCCACTTTCAGATGCTTCAAATGACTACTTGCCGCTCAACTCCAGCTGTCTGCTGCATTAATTTTGAGTCAAGTAATAATCCAAAATGGATGGTAACCATTGCTTGTGGGCACGTTATGAAAAGAATACGATTGATAGAGCTGATAGAGAGACAGTATCTGCTTCCTTCTTCTCGTCAGTCGTCCTCATACCCGTCTGCCAGCCCATATACGTACGCACAGACACTAGAAATCCATGGAAAGTGAAATTTTGTTAGTGTAAAATGATGCGTGACCCAGTCATCTGTCAGTGACTGGGTAATGCTTCCTTGACCAGAGGAGCAAGGAGAGCCGAATCAATTGTACTAGACCCATCATTATTATACGGTAATGCAAAGTAGACGTAGCGACAGGACTGTACATTTGCGGCGGTTGCAGATGTGGCCCAACCGCTACATCAGCATCATCACCGGCGCTTGTGCGTTGGTATACGTTGCTTCACCCACGGTAGTCTCCTATTATCTGAACACACGGATGACAACGTTGTTCTATATTTCGATAGTGAGATCTACCTGAACCCGATTACGGTAATTCGAGTAAGTTCACAAGCGTATTGTCTACTCTCACGCCTTACCAAGGTGCTGTCTAGGCACCTGTTGCCTTAAAACAGAGCCAGGACAGCTTTGTATAACAAAAAGTAGTCGACGGAACAAACACACTTTCTTGGTCGGTTTATGAAAAGTTCTATCTGTGTTTAAGATCTCAACGTGAGCACATGCATTTGATAGGTGCAAAGTGGGTCAAGCTGGCATAAACTTGAAGTCGACACTACTTCGTGATATGCTAC
Source organism: Taenia multiceps (assembly GCA_001923025.3). NCBI lineage: Eukaryota > Metazoa > Platyhelminthes > Cestoda > Cyclophyllidea > Taeniidae > Taenia > Taenia multiceps. The sequence continues at coordinate 1,058,983 of CM010316.2, forward strand.
ACAAAATCATGGTGAGAGATTTGATAAACCAAATGATGTATGAAAGCAGGTGCTTTTAAGCAAAATTATTTACTCTTGTTCGATAAACTCTAAATAATATAGGGCAAAGTAAGAGTTGCCCGAACACAGGAAGGAATGAAACACCTTGTTGACAAACGCACACTCTTAGTTCATTTCTTGGGAGGTGTCAGTTCAAAATCTCGGGTTAATTTGTGCAGATTGTATAGCAGCATCCGATATAGGTGCTGCGCTACTTTTACGCAATTGCGAACAAGCAGCTGGAATTGATGACCAGTTCAACCAAATGTAATTGATCGTTAATAACAGTGACTAGGCATAAGAATTATGCATTGGAAGCTTAAACTAGTTAGCCGTAACAACCGATTCGTAGGAGCAATAGAGGCCTTAACGCAACACCAGTTAGGCTTAAATGCAGAAAATATCAATGTCATCATGGAGCGCGTGTCATCTGTCCCTTCGAGAAAGTGGCGTACTCGGAACAGGGGTAGTTCAAATCATCGTGCCTCGTAACTCTTTCACGCATTTCGTAACAGTTAAACTTTGTCTGCTGATAAGTTGAGCCAAGTGAACCTCACGCAAATAACTACAATCAGTAGTAGTCAACCTTGTCTTGCCTTAATCCAGCAGGCAATTTCGCGCTTACCTCAGGCCAAATGCAAGCAAAGACTACAGAGGAATACTCTGGAAACATAGCGTAATCACTTGCGCCATCAGCGAATGCATGGGCGCTTGCACACTAATCTTTCCATCTGTGTTCGCAATATGCTGAAGCTGCACTTCTGTGCATGAATGGTCGTCCAAAATGCACTTACACGAGGACATGGATAACATTGCAAGTTTGTTTGTTGATGAAGTTTGTAGTCAAGAACACTCAGAATGCTATGCTTACTGACAAGACCAACCCCAATTCCCAGAACCTTTGCCTGTTTTAGACGCACTGGCATGCATTAGTTTTGGGTGAGAATAAGGGACTAGAGGACATTGCGAACAAAGTCAGAGATGGTTAGCGGTGCTAAAAGATGAAGTGGTAAGTGGGTAGACAATGTAGCAGATTAATTGACATAAGGGATGGTTTGGATGCATCGACAAGAGGCTTACGACTTCTGTAGGCATAAAGGCATAAACGACTCAAGGTGTGCGGATGCATGATCCAAGAAAGAACTGATGCAAAAATGGATGAAAGTCGCAAACACGGGCTAATCGCAGCCGCATGGGCAAAGTCGCCAAGAAGCTGTGGGTGGGTTACAGTATAGAAGGACAAAAGTTTGGTAGAATTTTATAGATAGGGCTAAGTGTTAAGCATAAGGGTAATGGAATGCCAAGCATCCAGTAAATTCACACCGTCAAGACGTTGTCTGTAAGACTAAGAGCTAAATTTTCACAAAATTATACATTTTAGTAAGCCCTGCACTATTTCAATTTTCACACGCTGTTCGTTTTTACCCTACACGCCAATTAATCTGTAAGTATCTTGCGCTTTTTCGTCCTTTACACTCTCTCCACCTATCCGACTATGATGCCTTTGCATCGTAAACCAAGCTCTACACTGTCAGCTCCTAATTTTGCAATGGTACTCACGAGATATGAAGACAGCGAATCCGAACTGTAGAAAGTTGACCCCAAACAGGTTGTGGGTCCTAAGCACAGACCGAGGAGGATTCCACCTCAAACCCTCTGACTCGATACAGTAATGGTACAATTTCGGCACTGAAGTTTACAAAGAGTCCTATAACCGTAAATGCCACATAATTCTTTTTTTGTCAAAGAATAAAACTAGTGTAAGAAATCCACATTAGCTTGAAATTTGAAAAATGGCTTCAATACAAGAAGTGAAATCACAAAATACTTTATGAGCAAATTTTGTCGCTATCTTTGGGCAATGATGAATAATAAATAGACGATGAGCCACTACCTTAAAACAGGCAAACATGGGTCTTAAGCAGAACCCGATGGTTCTTTATAGCCTGCTGAAACAGCTTTAAGGGAGAGTTGATATCTGTGCTATGAAGCTCTCAAGCACAGTGAGTGGTTGGGCTCCATGCTCGAACTAAACGCTAATCCATCCTGCAATCGTAGTTAGGATGGATCGCATATGAGTAGTCGCGTACTTCGCGTCATCCTCGCACAATGATTCTTAGCGTTGGCGTGGCTCTACAGCAAGTGTCTCCTCTTTATGGCACGTGTCCTTCTTGAAGGGAGGATGCAACGGACCTGGTAGCGGTGTAAGAGGGTTGGTATCTACATCCTTCTGATCGCCTTTCATGACTTAAAAGGAGCTGGGATTTTCCAGTGTAGTGCTAATACCTGTACGTCGAAAATCTTGCGTGCATGTGCCTTATACAAGCATAATGAATTGCATAAACTAGTTGCTTATAGAAGTTGAAAATCCATAGATGGCACACTGTTACACCTAGAACACCATACTCAATGCAGCAATGCATCAGGATGATACCGAACGCTCAGCGTCACTAAAGTTTGCGCGGCAGTAAGGTGGATTTGCTAATGGAAACCAATTTTATGGTGTTAGCTGCATTCATCTTCCGATTTCACTTGTTACCATTGAGTGGAAAATACTAAGAGCATTCATATGCATCGATTGCGAAGCATTACTTTAGAGCTGGGTAAATCAAGGGTGTGATTAAGGCAGAATGCCTACTTTTACTGCAATTCCTACGAAGCAAGACATAAAAGGTGGAATTCTTCTAACTACTCTATAAAGTAAGATGTCCAGTACCCTCCTGAGACATAAAAATTAGGAACTTCCCACCCTGCTTTACTAGTATCGAACGCTCGCTCTTTTATTCAAAGGACGATACAGTGATTCACGCTTATAGCTCAGTGGAAATGTTTCAGATTAGAAGCCGTTCAACCTTCGAAAAATGGAATAAAATGGTACCGATTGTGTACAATGATAACACAGAGTTCGACAATTACCTATTTCTCTGTTGCGAATGCCCCTTAGTACCATGATAGTGTTCTACAGTCCAAACAGCGTACAGGATTAGGAACCTAGGTGCAAGGTGTAAAGGCTATGCCATGCGCGGAAGCACGAGCCGCGAGTTATTTAGCGCTAGTCTGTTCTACTGCAAACTAAACAGTCCAGAGCGTCATGCATGCTTTTACCCTACACAATTTACTCTGAATGTAGACGAACAATGTTTTCTAGCATATAAATGGAGTGTTTTGAAGTCTGCTGAACAGAAATAACAAAGGGGCTTAATGCGTAATGGCCGATTCTCCAAAGCACTCGAGCCCAATAAACGGCAAAAACAACATGGCAGTTATGATTCGCTAATGCATTTTATCTATACTTAACAAGAAAAAAATAAATAGGGAGACTTGTGTGGGTAAAGGTAGAGATGTTTATTAATTTATACGGCAGTTGCAGGCTATACTCAGGAATGACAGCATGCGCTGCGCGTTCGAAGCACGATAGAAGTGGAGGAGAGCTAGCTTCTCCACCTCCATGGCATCAAGCGGCTCCTTCGCAAGCGTCGGTGTGAGCACAACCCCGATCGCGGTTGCTGTTTACCAGCATTGCTGCGACCATCCGCACGGCTGTGCACATTGTGACACCACCTCATACGACCACACACATGGCGTCCAGCATTGCGGCTTCTGCTCACACGGCAACGCACACGGCGTCCAACATTGCGGCTTCTGACCATATTGTGAGCCCTTCACAGCCTCACCCCATGGTGCCCACTTCCACGGATACGAGCACGGCCAACTTCCACACTCCATCTCTGTGAATGTCTCTGCTTCCTTTCAAACTGATTTGTGAGCTGAGGTGTGTGCGCCTATATGCTAGTCGCCTTGTCTCCAACCGTTCCGCGTGATGTTCGTACTCACCGTACCCTCATTTCTGCACTCGTGCTTGCCGATCTCCAACAATGCTCTCTTAGTCCGACTACTTTAGGTGGTGCCGAGCACAATATTTTCCCCTTATACGTAAGAGATAATTAGAAATCAGGCAAATAATTTTATGGATGGTGACTGGACCTGCCGGCGTACAGCTCGCAGAGCACAAACCGCCATCAAACCATGCCAAACCACTAAATGCGGCTCGTCTCTTTTCTATTTGTACTTACGCTGAAAGAAAATAACCCATTGGCATCAAATGTTTTCTCGGTAGTAAGTAATTTATCCCGCCATCAACCGTACAGAGGTTGGCCTTCGTAACACTCAGTGAGTGGCGATGTGATGACCAACCCAAAATACGCGACCATGAGCACAACGGATTGGATATTTTTTTGGCCGATCGATGTGTATGGTGGAAGAGGCAACGTAGACATTGGCGACTGATATGTAGCAAGATCATAAGTGGGAGACGCATGGCTCTTAATTGTAAACTTTCTTTTATTCCTCATTTGTTTTTACAATGCTTCAGTCACTAAAAATTTCCATGTGTCCGTGTACCACCACAAGCGTTAATTACGTCCATTCCTATGGACTACTCTCCTCGCAACATTTTATCGCAACTGAGATTTTCTGCATTTACCAGATTGTTTTTAGTTTGCGCAATTATATTAGCACTTTACTAATCAATTCGAAATAGAGTTGTGATTTTTATTCATGGGATGCAAGAACTGTCGATGGACGCATTTTTACTGGCACATTTTTAAATACGCATCATGGGACTTCCCTTTACCCTGTCAAATTTTCAATTTGTCTTCTTTTCTAAACTTCTGCTTTTCCTTTTAACCGAATTATTCTTGTACCATTTTAAGCAAATGCTTGTAATGCCGTCTTGTATAAGTAAAGTTAACATTAGCATCTTCTTGATCATTTTCATTGTGAAAAGCCCAGAAAATCTAGCTACCTTAAACACGATTCTGCTATTATCTTCGGTCGCACGACTGCCTAATTTGAACAAGATTTGGTTGTCACAAATAATATTAGCCTTTAGTTAAGAAGTGCCAGCTCTGCGTCGCTTAAATCAGGATCTAATTTGACCACTATAAGGTGCTGTTGTTTAAATCCGTAACCACAAGCGGCATTAGTCTACTAGGTACTACACTCATTAGTGCTCAAGTCTATGGCTAAGTACGCATATCTTGTGATAATTCAGAGTGATTTCGATATTACTGTTTGAAAAGGGGTACTTTCGTTGCATCCTCGAATTCGACCTTAAAGCCCTAACGCTTAAAATGAGCACCTGACTAAAATCTTTAACATTTTAAACCTAAGAACTGCATAAATCGCTCCCACTTCTTATCATGGGCAGGTGGATGACTTGCGAATGGGCAGTGCGAAGTAGAAAGCTCACCAAGACAGGATTTATCCACGCTGCCCTTTTGCTGTTTTAGCGCTATGCTGTCATTCTTGGACAATCTTAGTTAGCAGTCTCTCAGAAACTACTGATTGATGCTTGCTACAAGTAATTTGACCGAATTATGAGGAGTGAAGCTAGTGGCTGCATGCTAGCAACGACGATGGACATGTTGCAAAAGCCAACATCGGCACATATATGCAAAGCTATCGCAAGAGTGCGTGCTATAGGACAAGTAGCACATTGACTAGAGACGCATGCAAGGAGTATCGCCTTTTAATTTTAGCAAACATCACCTTCACTTGTCAATTCGGACTTCCACTAACCCGCATTGACACGCCGCTCATTTACGTGTTGAGTATCTCGGCCTGTTCAATCCTATTGCTCAATTCAATTTAGTAGCAAGTAATTCGCAAACGAAGCTAATATGGCTGGAGGGAAAGATGGCGACTTCACTGGTGTCTTGACTTCGTCAACGATTTTCCTTCTCATATAGCATTAGTGTTGATCACGTGATTGCTCGGCGGTCTACTAATTTAAACTCTGGCAAATATGAAACCAATCGCAATGGTCACGACATGGAGTAAAATATGATTGCTCCATTACCACTGGAAAGACTGAAAAAGTTCAGTGAAATCATCATGCAGAAGGCAATAATAACTCATTGCAGAAAGGTGCTATCAAGCCAGACGTATCCCAGTAAGTGAGATTTCGTCTTCTCTCTTTCATGAAACGTCTGATTGAAGCAGTCGAACACCCACATTCAAAGACCACGGCGGAATAAGTGGCAGTATGGAGTGCATACAACCTTCATCTTACTCCCCTCAAACAGTGAGGAGCTTAGCATACTCCAACTCAACAAACCACACGCACCAACTTATCCACACTGCAAACATGATGACACCGATAGCATCGACGCAACACCTCCGATTGCAGTCTCACGTCTTCACTCTTCATAATAAATAAACGGTGAGCTACAATTACAAGGCCATCTTTCTGCCAAAACCACCCATTGAAATCGCAACCTGGCGGAAAGCTACTATGCATCTATCCACCACCGTGTGCACGTGACAAACCCACCCTCTAATCACAAACCGAGAATACAACTACCGCTATCAGCTCGTGCATATTTAGGAAAAAAGCAACCAAACCCCCTTTCAAGCAACCGCGTGGATGCTTAGCAGTAACTTTGCTGCCTTAGAGTCCTTAAATGGCTTAATCATATTCGCTTGTAAATAACACCACATCTAAACTTCGACGCCATTTTATTTCTTTAAAATAAACGGACAAAATAGACACCATGTTGTGTCGTGCGTTTCGCTTACCTCTCTGATGTAAATAAGGACACTCATTCTTTAAAACAACTTTATTTATCCATTCATCTCAAACTGCTATTGATCTTAACATTTCCTTCTTCAAATAATGGATACATAAATGTTCTTGAGTCATGTTTTGCCATTTGCCACTGTTCATGCTAGCTTTCTTGATTGATCACGTGAGTGTGTTTGGAGCGTTTTATACAAAACTGGGATTCTACCATCAACTGTCGTTTGCTTTGGACCAACGCTTTAGATAATCGTACTTTTGCCATTAGTTTCAAAAAGCTAACAACGCATGCGCGTAACAAGCACAGTCAATCGCAAGTTATTACAAGAACGAGGTGCATCATAAATGAGTAGGACCATTGGGTTTCATCCATCACTTTAGTGAATGGACTGCGAACCGGACGCACCGTGACTTTTCATGGTGCGCAACTGCCTCAGGATGTCTCAAGTGGGCCTGATGAAATAACTTCGCCTAACAGTTCAACCTGCCCAATTAGTAATGGGTTAATGAGCATAAGTACATGTCACCTGCACACATATTTTGTGCTTATCGCAACAATAGCTTGGCTTAGTCGTTTTGGACGTTTTGAAACCTTCTGCTTGCGCGTAACTTCCCGAAGCCTTTCTTGCTAAAATGCTCTTGCGGTGCTAGAAGTCAGTTCATTTTGTGGCTACTTGCGACTGCAATCCTAAAAATTCCGTTACTGCTACTACTGCTGCAGCTTGTCCTTTTCTTGCCTTCCCACCCTTACCACCCAACTTCGTTAATAAACATTACGCTTAGGCAGGCTTAAGCCACCACCGAAAGGGTGAGTGGCCTGTACTCTTCTCAGTGGGCGCCTATCTGCTGACTTGTTTGCTTTGGGCAGCTAATCGACCAATGAGTCAATGAAATCGATAGGACCATCTGCTGTGCATTGTTGCGTGATTGTTATCTGCCCAGTCAATCGCTCATTCACTGACTTATTCGACTCACGGTGAGTTGGGCTGCAAACAATCGCACGAACAGGTGAGTGCAAAATGATTTTAGCATTTACACAAGATAATGCTGTGCAGGCCTGTCACTTTATGTAAAAATGGGCCAAGTTTTTTAGCGCATCGTCAAATTCACTTCTGCTATAGCTCCGTTTTTGTCTTCTGACCTTATTGTGCGTGAGAGCCAGACCATCTTAAAAACTAATGTTATTATTCTGAAATCCACTTCTTACAGGATTCTATTATACCCGCCGAGCAAAAAGACAACCAATCATTAGTATAGCTTAATGCATGAGGCAAAACTTGAATTCGTCTGACTACAAATGTCGAAGATATCGCACATTGTAAGGTAACGCACTGACAGTTCCGAGTTACGGTATGTTGAGTAACCTTTCAACGAAAGAGCAGAGCGTTGTAATGACTACTAGATTGATGTACAGCAGTCCATATCCCATTCTTTTCGAGAGCGTTTCCTAAGTGGCAAGGTAGTGTAGCTGTCGGCTCAAAGCAGGCCAGCGTTAGTCAAGATAGCCACTTCATTGACGGTTTCATCGAGAGCGCTGTAAAAGCTGCCGCTGGAGACGTACTTCTGCATAGCCCTCATATTGCACCTCCAACAGCACACTTTGTCAATGCGTGCCTGCAAGCCTAGCAGAGTACGCCAGCAAAAGGACTCCAAGCTCGATGAACTAATTTATGTGTCTGGCCTACTCGGTTTGTCATCATTTTACCATCATCCCGCCCATCCGTGTGCTTACCTTGGCCTGCTTTTCCTCCTGTTGCTCTTTTCCCCATTGATATTGGGGCAGATATACCATGGTAGAGAAAAGAGTGCCTCGATGCCCAAAGGTGGGCCGGCTCAAAGGCTAGCATCAGAAAAGGAAATGAGGGCTTGACAATCTCAATAGGGTAGAACATTACAGTCAAAGCACTTTGATAGCTACTCCTTTGCATACACGACGATGCAAGTAAATGGATTGAGGTGGAAAAGCACAAAGACAACAAAGACAAGCAGTGATTGTACTTGTAAAACCGCCAACAAGAAATGATGCCCTTATCCACACCAGCCGGCATTGAATGTCACCACGTGGCACGTGCTACAGATCGATTAGCACGTGTAGGATTCAAATACTCCAATCACACAGCCAACCTAAAGAAATACTCAGCTATGCGTTGTTAGTGCCTACTTTTATTCATCCTCCCTCACGTTATCGTTACCGCCATTCAGATCTTCGTTACTGACTCGTGTCTTCTTTTCATCCCCACTTCCGCTGCCTTCATCCCTAATTGCTCGGCAGTTGCAACCTTCCGTCCCGCCATTCTCGAGACATCTAAGTGCCGCAACAGAGAGATAGCATAGAAGTTGTGGGTGAGTCTTACTACCTACCCCTCCTCCATCTACAATTATGTCCTCTTCCTTCTCGTCTCCTTTACTTTATTTATGTGCATCATTTCAACAGCATCACATCTGGTGTGCGGTGTACATCACATAGAAATAGGAAGACATGATTGGCCTCTTGTAGTGTGCTGCTGAAACGAAATTCCCATTGCCCCTAATGAGCTGATTCCTCCACATTGAACTCAGCTTAATGGCCAGAATAGTGGTTAAATTAGCAACACAGGAAAAGATAGGAGAAAAGAGAGCGATAAAAAAGGCCGGATTGCAGCTTTGTGCAGGGTTGCCCAATCACCATATCGCCTTCCATTCACATGGTTCATCGTCCCCTTGCCATGCTTCAATCATTTCTTTGTCACATTCATCTGAACAGGCGGGTTTCTTCACTTCCACGGAAGTGTTGCATGCACCGCTGGTGTCGTACCTGATGAGAGTCAAGGACTGGTCCAAGCGCATCACTGCAAATAGGCACCACAAGCGTCCATTTGTTGGCTGCATAGAAATATTTCGGGGAATGTCGTCAATTTTTCTAATTAACATTATGGCTTTGATGGTGTTCATTGCAATACAGCCGCTTTTGATGGCTCTTATATGCGTTTGCAAGCACTGAATAAGCGGCGACAGCAAAAGTAGGAGACACACTGGAAGCACTGTAGCGCGGTACTCGAGACTATGCCTCACTAGGTCAGATTAGATTGCACTGGAAAGTCATAGAGTACAATGGTCACCCAGGCTAGATTATAAGAGACTTATAAAAATATGTTAAGATGTGGGTTGAGAGGGCTAAGTAGTCGAATGTACATGCCTCACATTCAGAGGCGCCCTCATATGTTACCAATAAATTCAACTCAAACACTCCAATTCGGCTTTTCCAATCGACCCGAAACAAGTCCACGCCATGTAAAATGACGTTTCTCCTTTCTTCCTCTCAGATATTAGGGACCACAGTATACACGTAGGAACTAGACCCAATAAAGTCTTCAAAATAAAGAGCAGTGAGCTTACTTGCCTACTCCTTTTTTTCACACACCCTACTCCAACGCGCTTTTAGTGAGTGTCTCTTCTTCCCACACTACGCTCGATATGTTCTTGGGTCTTGCGTCTTGCATTGTGTCTCACCATGTGAGCTTCATGCATTTAACTCACTCGATAAAGAGAGTGGGAGCCACCTGCACTTCAGTTTGTTAATTCTGCTTCGTCACTTTAGCGCCTCAAGAACATTTTGTTCCCCTAGATCCCTTACGCTTCACTTTTCTTCATCTCTTCCACACCGAGTATCAAGTCGCTCCTGCCTCCTACTCCTGCATAATTCTCTGTTAGTACATTCTTAGCAACTCCCCCTTATCTGTTCACCAATCTCGTCTTTGATAATGACATGATTAAATGTTGGAAAGATTAAAAATCTAGACCAGACTGGCACAGACTAGCCTGACTGTGACCAAGTCACACCTTACTGAGGGCCACCACTTGTTTAGCATAGCTCAGCTTGAAATTGCAGGCTAATGCCATTTCTAATTTTTCACCATATCTTTGGTTTATTTTGCCTTATCTCGCATTCGTCCCATCTCCCACTACTACACTGCTTACTCAAGGGCAAAGGTGAGTGCCTTGGTCCTACTTCTTGCTTCTACCTGCCCATCTTACTGTCTACTCCCTTTTATCTCCTTGCAGAGGTTGTCTCAGCCTGGCGCCCACAATAACGAGTAGGAATGTGCTCTCCCCTCTTAGGTTCCTTTGCAATATGTCTATTGGCTGAGTCGGCTTCTGTTTTTCTGTTTGTCTGTCTGTCTGTCCAAGGTTTGGGTTTGTGTGCGTGATCGCTCAATTCCTGTTTTTATTCCTTTTGCAGAATCGCATTAGATGGGGTCGCACGGACACAGGAACGTGTGTGTGCTTGAGTGTATGTGCGTGCGAAGGCACATTTGTCTCATTCTCTTCTTCAAACGTGTCCTTTTAGACGACCAGATTGACAGTTGCATGCTGGATGGAGTAAGCTCGCCTTTAGTCGCTCGTTGGGTTACCAATTGGTTTCAGCTCTACGCAACGCTGAAACTTCATTTCTATCGTTGCAATCCTTCTACTTTATTTCTTTGTTTTGGTTTGAAATGGACAGCTCGATTCGGGAGAAGACGGGTATGGAGGCTATAGGCTTGCAATCAGCGGAGCGGGATACACTAGTTGGACGAAAGAAGAAGGTGTGCAAAGTGGGTAACAGGAGGCGTTAAAGTGGTGTCACCATGCTGCACAGGTTTGGATAATTCGTCTCCATTCTCATAGTGCTCCCAGGTGCCAATGCTGGAACAAAAATAAGGGTTGTGCCGACCGCTTTGGCACAGAGCAAGCGGAGATGCAAACAGAGCTTAAAATAAAGGGCCGAAATAATTAATAGTAAAGAAGCAAACAAAAGTACAATCAGGCCCATCATAGCGCATCTGCAATGGGATGGATTGCAAGCATCCCTATTTAAACAAAAGCGAGTAAAATCCAATGAAAAGGATCACGCCGCATGAGACGCGACTACATTGGTTCGGCTGCAGTAGTTTGGGATGCAACCAAATGAAATGAACCAGACAAATGGATATTTAATGAGTTGCTTCCTAGTACAACGAGATGATACCTTTATTCCGAACCACTCAAGCACCTATATTTCTGCCATTTGTTTCAAAATATCGAGCCTTTATTCACAACCTCTCCCTGTCGAAGACTACCAAGCATTTAGCACATGTTTCCAGCATAACGCAGAGCACAGAAGAGCTTTTTATTTTCCGAAGGAGAAACAGATGCTAAGTGGACGAATTCACTGCACGTTAGCAAAGGATTTGTCTAAGGCATGAAAACTGGGGGAGTCGGGTTAGCGCTGAGCTTGTTATGCTTCAACCTTCTTCATTCAAGAAGGACATGGGCTTTGCTAGGTGGCATGGAAATGCCATATGCGACCCCAAGAGAATCACTTGTTCCAGAGCTGTTTGACTACTAAATATTATAAGCAGAGACGACAAGAGACTCACATATTAGCTCCCGATTTTTGCAAAACGGTTATTTTGCAGCTTAGGGATAAATTTGCACAGTCGCAACTGCATTAGCGACTGAAACATGAGTATATTACTATCAAGGGCACATCAGATGACTTTCCGCACTCATCCTATTTTGAAGGCGAAGAATTCTTAGGACAAGTGCCCAGAATAAGGAGCGCGAATACTATAGAATATACCTTTATTTGAGTTGGAGAACTCACTGCCGGATTTGAAGAGGAAGGCACTTTTAAAGGAAACGAATGAATAACACCGCTATAGCATTCAATTTTAGGATATCAACTCGTAAATATATGAAGGAACATACCTAAATGCATTAATTCCCATGCAGTCACCAGTTGATTATTACCAATGATTGTATGTAAGCCGGTTAGGCCCTTGCAATTTGTATGCCACATAAAAAGAAATCATGCACTACATGAGCATATTAACATTTTTGATTTTGGGGATCAGCAAATTGGCCGCTACTGGTGTCCCCCTTTGATGTCAGATAACTCATTATGCTAACTAACCTCACTCATCAACTTTAAGATAATCAGATTTCCATCGTTAGTCCACAATGTAGTAGTGGATAATATAATGCATTGCAATGGTGGGATTTTGGCTTAAAAGCTTCATTCTCGTCAGGAAAGAAAACAAAATATATCAATGGGTGAAGTCTGTTGCAACGGTGTTGCTGGCCTCAACTTTTACAAGGGTTCAGTTTAATTAGGGCAACATGTGCTGCAGCAGATTCCGTTCCTTAAGGGTATGCAAAAAGTATTCAGAGCCTTTGGTTAGGCCCGTTGTCGTGCACTACTGCAAATTATTAATCGTCGTATATCATGGACTTGTGCCCTTCACTCAACGACATATCCTACATTTGTTCTTAATTTCACTTTTATCCATTTAAATCAACACTTTAAGGTTATTATGGGAATCGAGTGTTTGGAGCATGAAAGCATTTACTGAAATCAATGGTATGAGCCGCCAACAAGCTATGAGGATTTCTTGACAAAATTTATGCGACTTAAAGTAATGGTACATGGAATATGAGCATGTTGCACAAGATCAAATTGTACAACCTCTTTAATGACCGCGTTTTATCACTTTGTGGTAACGACAGATTGGAACTGGCTGGTTTAAGACAACTTTCTTTGTACCTGCGTCAATACATAAAGTCTACCGCTGTAAGTCTCATGCAGGAGAAGATCTGCATTAGAGGAAAAAAGGGACAATGAAAGAGGTGCGGTCTCTCTCTCACTCTACCTGTTCGCTTGACAACATGCTTTAGTAAAATTTTCACTTGTTCGACAAATCGATTCTACATCTCTTTGAGTCACTTGACCAAAAGCTTAAGCTTTTATCTCACTTAGTTTTCAGTATTTTAGGTAACTGCTACAGATCTACTTTAATATACTAAAAGTTCTAGCATGGATGGGGTTGATATCTCAGAGTGCCTGTGGCTCCGAAACAATTTAGGATGATTCTCTAGATGCTATCTTATTAGTTAAAATCATGAACTTTTAGAAAATTTGCAATCTACCTCGCTTCATAATGATTGCCTAAGATCACTGCACTATGAAAGTAAGGTAAAAACCAGCCTGCTTTTTTAACTGTGGTAGGCTCTTGGACTATAGATGCATCGATATCACAAGTAAGGTCTAATCACCTAGGGTGAAGCAATGGCATTTCTGCGACCAAAGTAGTGTGTAGAGGCGAGAAGTAGGCTAATTGAGGAGAATCAATGATACAATTTTTGCTTTAGCAAACCTTGGTTCATGGGGACTCTTCCCCATCACAAACCATGAAGCAAACCAAGCACAATTGAATGCTATTTCCGATGGTGTATGGGTTGCTCCGAAAGTCTGTTGCTCATTGTCGATCTATGCAAAAGCACTTATTTGATTTGATTTTGTACAGATCTTTGCATTTAATAATAGTTATTTTGCCCAAAAAACGTGCAACACAACCTTAGTTTGCATGCAGACACACAAGGCAGGCGTAGCCAGCAACGTGCTCTCTGCCATCAAATTCCACAAGTTCATTTTTGCAAAGGAGGTGAGAGCACTTTGCGATTACCTTTGATTGACTAGCACTAAGTTGCAACAACCGAAATAAAGGGGTCTAGTTATTTGAAAATGGTGCGACTGGGCAAAATATAGGCAAGTACAGAGCAAATGAGTTTGACATGCACCTGTCACACACAAATTCGCATTCACAATTATATTTGCGTTGAGGAAGCTAAGCATATTTGCACCAATGAAGGCCGGTGACTTTTGCTGCCGTAGGTAAATTTTGTCGCTGCACACGGTGCAGTTGTGTTTCTATCAGCATAGAAGCGGCAAGCTGATCTTACAAGCTACTAAAATCAACTCCATTCGTCACGCCAACCGAATAAAACATAAAGCCTCTCATTAAAGGCATTTTTGACAAATCTGCGAACTTTTATTTGGACTAACATCTAAAATGAGGAGCAACAAATCACGCTTAGGAACCGCTTGTTACCACGTTATCAAACAAGTTAATCATCTGCAAGCACCATTAACCCTTAAAAGTTCTTCACCAAAAGGTTCAGTGCACTGTGAAATTACTTATTTTGTTCATCTTGTGCTGCATTGGCTGTTGCCTAAGCCACTGCTGCTACTGTTCGTCCTCTTCTTTTTTGTCTTCTCCTTCTCCTGGTTCTTTTTTCTAGCCAGGTTCGGTCCTCCCCAGCATCCATTCCGACAGCAATACATGCCGGAAGTAGAAACTAAAATACTTTTAAGCAGAGAATGAGAAGTCAAGTGTTTTCTATCAACCAGTAGCTAGCGGAAGCTAAAGTAAAACGGCGTGTACATAGCCTACGATATATAAAGGAATAAATAAATATAGCGCGTTTCCTAGCCACTCCGCTGCCTGATTGGACTGCAATATAACGTGGCAGTCATATTTCACTTTACTTCTACCATGCCACCACAGGTGTGTTATCATGCGCCTCACTTTACGGTCGAAAGAGATCATATTTAGGCATGAATTGGTTAAACTGCTAACATTGCTTGAGTGGCACTTATGATTAGACATTAAAATGAATGCAAAGTACGGATCTTAGCGATTAAGCTGTTACTGTCCCAAATCGATCCTCTTAATACCTAACTGAACTGCAGGGTAATTTCTTAAACTGATGTTGAATTTTTCTTAGGCAATGACCATTTCACCAGTAGTGATTGCGAAGAGTTAAAAGGATGTTGGTGAACGCAGAATGGAGCAGCTGTTTGGAAATAAGTATTGTGTGTGTCAGCCTCATTGACTCCTACTTTTACTTAGGGGTATCAACTGGCCAATAAGTTTATTGTGGCGTAGGACACAACTTGGCAGTTCGACTTGCAACAACCCCAAAGGACTGATGTCATGGCATATTTGTAATGATAGGTCACAGCTATGAGTCAGCCGGGCGGCGACGTTCCCCCCACTGTAACACCCACCTCATTCAGCTCCTTGCACGCGGTGCGATGTTTGTAGAACTCGGCTTATGAGTGTGACAATGCCAACGGAATATTTCTGCTACAATTGTTGCGTCAACCTCGGTGTGCTTGAAGGTTAAAAGACATCTCACTAGGACTGTACAGCAGTTGGGGACTTTGCGTTAACCCTTAAGTATCTCGCCGCATCATAAGCCGTAATGCTCAAAAGCAATGTATTGGTACATGATCCATGTGTGTGACGTGCAAGAAGATTGGCCCTCCGTCCGCCACGTACCGACGAGTAAGTAAGCGTAGGGTACCATGTTAAGGAAAAATGCCAGCAGTGTTTAACATATGTTTAATGTTTACCTAAATCGCTTAGCTTTCGAGAAAACTGAATCGGTCTCTCTCCTCTAAGACCCATGTTGCGTTCCCAGGAAGAAGGAGCATTTTTATCTAAAGTATTTCCCCATGCACGCTTGCTTGACTGAGCAAGAGTTTGGAGCCATGGTGTATTTTGACGAAATTTGTTTAATCCAACTGCATTTTACTTTGGTAGTCATCAACTGGTATTCAATCGATTGCCTGGCGACAGAATTGTGAGTTTGAGTTAATTGGCAGTAAGCGTTGGCCCATGTACCATTCATGTTTATGTTTAGAATGAAAGAGAGTTAGTAACCACAGCTGCTATCCGTGTCTACATTATGACACCCTTTACTATAAAATATGGAGTTCGAACCGTAAACTCGACACATTTGATCAGCACCTCGAGCCATCGCATTACACCTTTCCGTGCCTTAACCCGTTTTACGTCTATGGCGAAAGCAATAATTTGCAAAATCTTTAAATCGCTAATATCCTAAACTTAACAATGCGAGGCTTTACAACGATTTCATGAATAGCAGAAAGTTGTCGAATGCGATGTGTCTTCTCCATACAACGTGATCTAAATAACGAAAATTAAGTTGAAGCCAATCTGTAAAAAGCAACAGCAGTCCAAAATGTCCATCACAACACAATCGCACCGCATTCTGCATGCCTGGTGCAAAAAGGGCTATAGTGCAGCACTTCCTTTCATCATCTGCGACCTCCGTATCTTCCTATCTTCTATCGATTTTAGTGCCGACTTTCGCCTTCTCCGATTCAAGCACTCGAAAATCTCGTTAATGTATTAAAAATAGTGCAGGCGGAAGGATGGCATAGGAAGATGAACCTAAGCAGGGAGGTATCTGGATTCGTGTTTGGCTGTATTTCGTGATTTTTGTGCCCCTTTTTGTGCTGAAGATGATGGCTAGTAATTATTCTTTCATCTCTTGTTATTCTGCCTATTCTTCATTGCAAGGAAAACGATGATGTTGCCACTATGTTGTGCCTTGAACGTGCGCAACGTGTTACGCGCAGATTACTGGTTCATGACTAATTGAGATTCCCGATTTTTGGACCTACACCAACTTTTGGCGATATGGGATTTGTCTGGCAGGTGCTGCTTCCTACTGGCTGGGTGTAGGTTAAGATGTGTAAGCTACTGCAGTGAATGCATCAGTTGTTTGCATCCAAGACGTTTTCACCAGAGAAATAGGTTACACGCTTCACATTTCGGGGTACTTTGAGCAAACACTTTGCCCTCGTGAAGAATGCAACTTGTTCTTGCAGAGGCAAATTTGGTTTCGCGGTATTAGAGAGTGCTAAACCAACCCATATAATCAACAAAACTTTAAGGCGTAAGCTACTAAAACCTTAAGGCACCCCCTATCATGGTGGATCGAATTGTCATTCAGCAAAAGATTTGCATGATTGCAGACATAACGGCTTAAGTCAACCCTAGGGCATTGTACTGTAGACCAGCACGAACGAGCCTCCACGAGGAAAGTATCGTTGGAAAATGAAGCCACCAACGTAAGCCCAATGCCCTTGGCAATGAAACGGCGACCAAACCAGCAGATTTCAGTCAGTCTGACCGCTGTGCTATCAGTATGATGTCAATTTTTTATTAGGTGGAAATTCGAAGCGTGATATTTTGTTTATACAGATCCCTGAAACAGACCACAATGCAATTAACATGCGTCACCAACGAAATTTAAAGTGCACCTCTTGTGAAGAGAGAAATTTGCCATGGTTTGATCAGGAACATCGTTGCAAATAATTTGGCCGAATGTCCGTAGGAAATAATCTTAACCATGCAGCCAAATTAGGCAAGATCTTATCCCTGCAAGACATGCTTGCGGTTGTTTTAGGCAAAGGCTACCTGACGCCAATCCCTCCAAGGTCCCCGAAACCATTTGCGGTTCCTTTAAATAGAAATCCCTTTTTAAATAGCTGTGACTCAATAGACTGCACCCAAATCCAGCCTTGAGCTATCCAAAAATGGTCAAGAATCACAATAAACTCGCACTCCGCATGAGATTGTGCAAGCTCTTAAGTCACCGAAAATTTAAATTTTGCTCTGCATCTAGACCCAAGGTCACTTCAGCATTTACAATTTCTCTAACTATTAGTCCTAGATTATCATTATGCTGAAAGTCGGATTTGTAAAGGGTAGTGGCATGAGCATAGAAGATGATTAATTTTGTTCAGCATGCATAGGCTTTAACCAAGTTTGTCGTGGCGAACCTCTCAAGAGTATGGGCGAAATTAATAAGCATCCGAGGTTAACTTTACCTTACACAAAATCCTCCATGACCTGCGCACCAAATTCCCCTTTCTGCATTATCCGTTTTCCAGCTTGATCTAATCCTGCATACGTACTGTGATTTGAATTTTTCCAATTTATTTCGGCTGAAGTTTATTCCTTATTTGCCATTAATTTTGTTATTCATCAGTAAGCAAAAATCCATCTTTCAATTTATCGTGAGCACTAGTCAATATTTTGCATGTTCTTAAAAAATAGAAATTTGGTTCGCCAATTTTTCAAGAGTTCAAGTAAATTTACGCTTCGTTAATCCAATCCTTGAAGGTCTTGCGTTACACCTCCTTTATTGTGTCAAGTAGCATTCATTTATAATTCTGGCAGAAAAGCTCATCAACTTTGTTTATTGAAATGAAGTCTGCCGAAATTATATGGCACAAACCTTGAATACAATATACATTAGCGACTTGAATGCGACGTGCCGGATGGAAGCTAAAAGGAAAAGCAGTTCTGCAACTCCTTTAGTAGACAAATCATATCATTTTCCGAGAAGCTGAGGCTTGCCAAAAAGCTACTGGTGCATATGCGCCCATTTTTCGCCTAAAGGTTCCGTATCTGCCGAGAATTCAGATATTTGAGTGTCTCTTAATATACATGTGAGAACATTCATTTGCTGCAAATGTGCGCGTATATGGAAAGGAAATATTTAAATATAACTTATTTATTGATGCCAGAGCCCATCAACATAAGCGTTCTGACGTTTCTGTTCTAGGAAAGCAGTTTGTTAAATGGGCTTACATCTAGAATCTTAACATCATTTAAAGCAAGTCTGGTTTAATTTTGCCTTCCCGTTTTATTACCAGTTTAAAACCTATTCGCTAGTTAGATTACTATGTTGCAGTTTGTATTTTGCGTCAGCATATTTACCTAACAACATTGCTATTGTTTGATTGCACTTCAATCTTAAGAACTGCGCCGTCTTTCAGGACTTCTGCATTTCGATACCAAACTCCATAGGAAATATGGCTGTTTAGGAAGTGTGAACAAATTAATCTAGTGCCTATTAGTTGGTAAAATACGATGCGACTCAATATTTTTTCATTTTGTAAACACAGATCAACTTAAAGCAAATATTTGGAATTTTTATATTACTATACAATTTACTAGCAAGAAGTGTATGTTTTTGCTTCCCTTACGCAAGACTAACCCTTTAAGGCAGTGATTTATGAATGAAGGAAAATGCGCACTTGACGAAACGAAGCAATTATAACGAGTAAGGCAATCAATGGGTATTAAAACAGATAACGCGAACTAGCCTTGGGATACAAAGTAAAAGAAGGCTAGATGATCATCCAAGGTGCGTGCAGAAATTCCTATTATTTTGAAGTCAAACTGGCTCCTGTGAGTGTGCTTATAGGCAGTTGCAACTTTTATTCATTTATCCACTCTCCAAATTAACTTCATACACAAATCCAGCTTACTATGCCTTTAACATTAATACAGTGTAGTGTTAAGTAGAGCACTAACAAAATAGTGGTAGAAAGAATGCAAGTGGTGGACAATGCGAGGAGTAGACATAAACACATATGGAAGATATGGTAAAATAGTCGAAGAAAACATTGAATTTACTGACGATTAGGTAAGTGCATTTAAAGAAGCATCACCGCCAATTCCATTCCTTGAGACGAGTAGTGGAGTTTTAAAGACACGTTTAAGCTTCTGCCACATGGAGTTCCACGAAATGCTCCAAAGCTACAACAATCATCACCTGTCCAATCACATAAACTCTTGATTATAAGTGCTGTTAAGTAATCCAGCAGGAAATTTAGAGCGATACCACCGACATGTTATGGTAAATTGACTGCTATTTACTTGCCTGTGGATGTTAGATAAAGTGCACCACCTAAGCAAACCCATTAAGGCATGCAGATGCCTAGATGACGCTACTAGATAAGTGCTCTTCAGTGTTTTTAAGAAATGGGGTCATTTGTGCAGGCCTTGTTTTAAACAGCTCCATAGCAGTGTGGTAATTCTTGATTGATTTTATTAGTTGTAGCCCTAGGCTCCCAGCTCAGGAAAAAGTGCCACACCTTAATCATTTTTAAAATACACCCTCTAGCTCAATTTTATAGGATGTCATCCTTCAATAATCCAGATCTGCTAAAGCGAGTTTGTGTTCAAGCAGCCTGTTGTGCATCTACTTCAGCGGCTGTAACTCAGCGATATGATATGCAGCTGATATAGTTTACATCAAGAGTACTGCAAACCCTCCTATAAGTGCTTCAAATAAAGAATTTACACACTGCCGCAAATATAGAATAACATAGGCCCAAACTAATTTGATGATACAAATATCACTCTACAGACTCTTTAGCGCAAAAATTATTTCTTATCCTCGATTCGCCTTTTGCAGCTCCACTTCGACTGACAGTTCGCCTCTATTGTTACAGCGTAGCCGACGATTAGGACCAATGGACTCGCAATCCGCTAGTACATACTGATATAACTTTTGTGAAACTGGTGGTAACACCTTTAGACTCTTTACCTTCTATTCTTACCATTGCACAATGTCGCGCAAACCATCACGATCATTTATTGCATTGGAATTTTTAGTACATTTTAGCAAATTTATGTGTTCATTTTTATGTAAGCGGATTTGACTGTACAAAATCGGCTGAGTATTGCTTGGTTGCCACTACAGGTCAAAAATTCCAATGCATTGCGTCAAATCTCATCAGTAGTTCAGGTGATAATAGGCAGCGACATGGAGCTCTTACGTGATCAGTAGAAGCCAATCTTTTTTGAATGCACTGCACATCTAAACGCAAATATGACAATTTATGCGCCCTTGTTTCTGTGTTTCAGTGCGATCTAGCAAACTGCTTTAGTAATCAGCTGTGGAATTTTCTAGTAGACATGCACTTAACAAAAGGGAAGAAACTTACTTTGGTGCTGTCATTTTTGTCCCGGCCAGTGCTACACGTAAGGGTGGATTTTCGATAAAATTGAGGTGAATTACCAGGATTTACAGTGCTTTAGAATGACCATGGCGATGTGAATGAAGATAAAGCCGTGGAAGTAGACGTACTTTTTGTGACAAAGATTGTATGCTAAAGGCATTTTTATGTTAGAGGCTGAACTGAGTTTTCAATTGTTACATGATCGGCCAAACGATACTGTGGAAAGGCTTCATTCAGTGAATGCGAAAAAAGTGACGTTAAAGATAAAATATGAAAAGGCATTACCTGTGAAAATTATCGGCTGGTTCGGAAAATGTATCAGCTGCAAAGCCAAGTAGATGCGCAGGCCCTAACACTGATGAAAAATACAGCATATGCAGTAACCCTAATGTGCTGCTGTGTACCCGATGGCGTGTGGTGTATAATACCAACTGCAACCGTGACTCATCGGTGATTAGTGAGTAGAAGTGATTGTTGGGTAAAAATAACGCTGAGAATACGACTTTGTTGAGCATCCAATATGCGCTTCGATCTTAGTTCTTTTACATTCTTATAGCACATGTGGGTCTTCTCAAGTCCCTAGGACAGAACAAATTTATATGCGCTAAGACATTTTGAATTAAACAAATAAACTGAGGCTTTTAGACCTCGTTGGTTCTTTGGCAGGTAAATTTGGTTGATGTCTAAGTGCTGCTCAAGAATCCATTCCTACCTATAGATTGTTGACAACGCTGTTTTGCTGCCTTGTATTACCAGTAACTGTGACCATGCATTATCGTGACAAATGCGCACTCAAGCAACCTTACAAAATATTAGTGAAAGCATTCTAAACAGCAAAAGCATTACCGAATATTTACAAATACGCATAAAGTGTGTACTAGTGTGTGATGCCACGGCAAATGTGCTAGATGTGTTCAAAAATTGGCAGCGTTCATAAGTCAACAAAATCGGCAAAGGCGATAGACCCTGAATGCGCAATTTTTGACTCGTTCTTGCTGCAAAATTTCTAAAAAGTTTTCCACACGTCTAACAGGAGACAAAAACTATGCGGCCGTTGCTATGCTGCTTATAGAGCCCGCTGCATCAAACACTATTTTATTTATGCGCTATTTAGTTTCAACTTTGGCGCCAGCAGGTAGGCAAAAATCGAATCACTCCAGTCTAATCACGGCTACAAACTGTAGGCCCGCAGATTTTGTTCGGCCTTTAATCACTAATACAACTTCCAAGCAAAAAATACTTTGCCTGCTTGAGTGCGCATGTAATTAACATCACGTTGACAAGTTTTGCATACATTTAAGCATTTATAAAAGCAAGACAGAAATTATTCCCGAATGTAAATATTGATAGTTATTGTACGCAAGTTAGCTAACATTGCATGCATCCCTACTCCAAAAGCAGAGCACCTGAGGTGACCTCAGGGGCGGAATTTAACGTGTTCTTTGCATCTTTTGTTGAGCCAAACGACATATGGATCTCCACTGCCACCATCGATGTGAGCAGACATAAACAGCAGAGTAACACTGTTCCATTCGCACTTTAACGTTAAAGCAAATGTGCTGGGACACCTTGAGGACTTCATAGTCTCCATTCTTTATGTACGCTTAGGCGAAAGTTCCGCCAGGCACTCCACCAACGCTACAGATTCTGCACATCGCTGCACAGCCTCGTGTCACCTGCGCTACTAGTTGAAAGCCACAGCTTTTCGTAAGATGTACTAATACCGCATTTAACGTAGCCTCAAAGACACCAAGTTAATGATGTTGATCTGATGTTTCTCAAAGAAAAAACCAACTAGAACATTTAATACACGCTTCAGCTTTAGCATGTAGGTGCTTCTCTTGAAGTATTATCATAAGCAGCTGCTCAGATTTCTCTGCGTTTGTCAAGCAAAGATCATTGCTGTTACCCTACCCGCTCGACCAAAATTCTTGCAAACATACTTGCATACATACTCCTTCATCCGTCAATATCGAAATTCAGGAGGACTTGGCAAGTGGGACCGATAAACAATCATGCTTTGCAAACATGTGTTTCAGTTATACATGCCCTCTGGAAATGCATGACTATCAACAACCGCTAACCAAAATCGCATTGTAGTCTTGAGGGTTATCTCCATGACACTCTCAATGCCGATCATCCACACACCATTCATAACAAAACACGGAATAATAAGATCCTTTATGAGCATCCTAAGGCAGTCAGTAAGTCGTGAGTATGCACTTTAAGCAATTTGCAAATTTGAAGGCCTAACTTACGGCTCTTGTGTATCGACATCATAAAGTCTGATGCAAAGGAGTTGGCTAGCCTTAGGACTGCAATATAAATTATGACAATGGGTATCAGTTAGACCTATAATGGTACTTGAGGTATACAGCTTGAACCTACGCTGGTTTGATGTGTTTGAGGCATTGAATTTGCGGAATGTTTTGACGGTTTTGGTGGGTAGATAGGAAAGGGCATACCTTGAGTACGCATATGCAGAAGTGGTCTCAAAGCATCTTTTTGGTACCGCATTCAGAAAAGCCTAATACTTGGCAGAAATAATTTTGAATATTCTGATCACTATTAAATGAAACTTCATGCTTCACTTATTTTAAGACTCCTGCGTAAGCACATGGATGATACTAAAGAAAAGATTCAGAAAGGGTGATTACTAGGTAAAAGTGTTGATGAGATACACTTCAGTAAGTCAGTCAACCCCAAGCAAACCTTACTCTACCACCCATGTTAAGAGCGCAACCAAAGACTTCGTGGGGAATTAAAAAGTATCAGATGTCAACAGATGCAGTACATGGTCAGAGTTAGCTGTTTGAAGCCCTAGCTGCCCTGAAAATTGGGATAATTACACCCCCACACACAAAGGCTCCGCACCAAGCACCACGATTAGGGCAAGGAAATGAGTGACACCACTTCCAAAGAGGCAAGGTCAACGACAGCATATTAATCAACAGCTAATGAAATCGATTAATTTGACTGCGTCTCCCATCGCATTCAAGCTACTGTCATTGCTTTTCATCAGTCAGAGTAATTGCCGACTTGTAAAATGGAACCAAGACTTCAAGGTTGCTAGATGCAAAGGCAATCTAATTGTCGTTGTCACTATAAGGTGCGATAGATCAAATGGCCATTGGATTTGCCTTGGTGTAGATTTCACAAGGTTTTCATGTGTTTTTAGCATTGCAGTGGTAATGCTAGGATAATCGGCACATTCATTGCAATGTTAGTAATGAAACTTATTTGGCATCGTTCCTTTGTGCTCCGCACGTTTGCTTATATTTCGCCGTGCTAACTTAATACATGTTAGTTGATGTTCTCAGCACTACTTTAGTGCTTCAAACTAATAAGCTATCCGGCATCCTTCTTTTATGAATTTGATGTCGCTTTGTACCATTGAGTGATTTGTCTTATAAAGCTGCTACCAATCTAGTGAATTGCATCTTAATTCTGTCTAATTTGATTAGGATGCTACCCTGTTATTCAGTGTAGTCTTTTGCATCTGCTGTCAATGCTGCCGACTGAATAGAACTCGCATTAAGATGGTTTAAAAATAACTGTATCTTCATTGAAGCGGCCTACTTGTTTGCACAGATCCCGAGTGAGCGTTTGTGTCACTACTGGTACCCATCAAATAATAACGGGTCCAGTGCTTGTCCCTAATTCTCTAATCATGCAACTGACCGACCTTACCTACCTTCGTAATTGACCATGTAACTTGTTTCAGTCCTCTTCTAGGCAAACATATACATGGAATTCTAATAAATGCGATTGGAAGAAGTTTTAAGATTGCATACTTTAATGTTTTGGCGCTACTGCTAATTGGTGAAGAGACCTGGTTGTTGACAAGTATGATGCATTAATCGGCGTCATATCTCGCGTAACTATCCTCAGTGGACTGTCATTCCCACCTCCAAATAAATGTTCTTCATATCACTAAACCCAATAATAGCATTCACACCTGTTTGCTTACAATAACGGCAGCACTAGACTGTTTCCTATTCTTCCACCATGTCCCGCTTTCTTCTCCTCCCTTCCTTATCTTCCCTTCAAACGCAAAAGTTAATTCAACGTCACTGGCGTGACCTCGAATGACACGACGAAATGCCTATGCTGCTATTGTGACACATTTACGCCCATCTCCTTTCATCTTCTGCCTCTTCACACAAGCTAACTCGCACCTGAAATTAATTTTCACTTTGCGTCTACAAGTGCACCTACGCACAACTTTGTCATTGACGCCATCCAACTTTCCTCAAGGTCACCTCTATCCACCGATCGATCGATCGAAAATTCAAATTAAAACATCAACAGAGCAGTCAGTACGCCACGCATCATAATTTACTCGTACTTTTAGAGGTGTCAAGCTGCGGTAAAGTTGGCCGAAGTGTCTCGGCTCCTCATGTTCCTCTAGTCGGCATCATTGGCTTCCACTAAAGAATTTTCCAGTAGTTGACTCGCTCACGTGTAAGTAGAATTCGCACTGAACCGTCTGCATTACAAATTGCAGTAATAGCAGCCTTTAGCCCTTATTCAGCTTCCTCTGCTCAAGTCCAATCATCCCCATTTTCACCCTCCCTTAGGTCTTGCTCGCGACAATGGGGCGCGGCAACAAGAACAAGCTCAGGGCGATGATGACGTAGTTGAGTTGGTGGAGGATGATGAATTGGAATGTGACCTGTCCGACCATTTGACTATGACGAGTCAGTGGTCGGATATGGATGAGCAGGTGGAGTGGTAGCACCTGCCACCCTCCTGGATGGTATCCAACTCTCCCGCGTCGTCATCGATCACAACAGTGACTCCGCTGCCTGCGAGTCAACTGACGAGCATGCAAGGCACGACAGAGGTCGATCCATGGGAAAAGAGGGAAGGAGAAGGAGGAGAGGGCGTAAATGTGGTAGAGAGATTGCAAAGGGGTAAACACCAGACCTCCTGCAAATCAAACTATTCTAATGAGTGCCTCTACCATTTGTGCCATTGCACGTAGAACCAAGTTAGTTAGCCAGCCATCTAGCGTTTGCTCTGGAACTTTGTTTGGGAGCTTACTTGCTGCGCTTCTCTGCTCCAAGGCCATTACTCACTTCTTCTGACTCGCCCGCATCCTTCAGTAAGTTTGCACTCTTGATTCCATCCTCTCGTTTATTATGCTAACGTCTTTCCTACCCAAGGGAACATACCTCCATCTCCTACTGCTCTTCTTTCATTCTAGTGGTTCAAACGGTTGAGGAAGCGTCTGTGCTACCTATTTTTCTCGTGCTACTGCTGGCATCACTGTCCTGAACCTCAACCTCACTAATCGGTCCCCCTGTTCCTCATCTATCTCAACGAATAATGATTTGACTCCGCGACTGATCGATGGACTGATTAATTGAATTCCGTTTAACTAATTGATTAAATAATCTGTCTATTCCCTTATTTGACCTCCACCGTTGTCTAATTGAATTTCAATAAAGTAATTGTGTGTTTTAATCACAGCTTACCGATTGATTCGGTCCATAGAAAAGGGGTGCAACCACAGCACTGGTGCTCAAATAGCCATCAGTCTGGTCGCATTTTAAATCCCTTTCCATTCCTCGTTAATAAGAGCGTCAGTACAATATTACAGTCGTGGATGTGGTACTCTCCCCTCCTTCCTCTTTTAAATGAAAATTCAATGACAGGCGCTGTAGCCTTGTGATGCTTTTCTTACACCCCTGACAAGTTACGATGGCAGACACCGTCAGCTGATCAATGGCAGGGCAGCGGAAGATGCTCGAATTAGGAGAGGGCCACGAATAACTCAAATGCTTTGATTAACCAAGTTTAAGGTAATGGGGCTACTTTAGGTTGCCACTACTGCATCATCACCCTCAGGCAATTCCGCCGGCCTCTCCATGCATCAGAATACCCACAGCTGGCCATCAACACCATGTACAAATCATGCTCTGTGATCGGATAAGAAACCAAATCATCAGATGAGCTCACCATATAGATCGTTAAAAGCATGGATGACAAAGTACCACAACACAAGAATGACACTTTCAAAATGGCCAACTGATCTTGCGAGCGAGATCTCCTTCACAATACCCGCAATTGCGTGCCGCATAAGGCTGAGCGGCAGTGGTGGAGCGTATTCAGACAAAATTGGTACCACTACTCATGACCATTGAGCAGAAACAGATGCGTTCGCAATTTACTTTAGCGCCTTTTGGCACCCCACGCACCAGTCGCCCATCACATCACAAATGCGATATCATCGTAAGAAGCAACGACGCAGGGTCCACACTTGCAAACTTATGTCCTGCGGTGACCGCCTTCTGCTACACGATTGACCAAATTACAACGATAAGTGCTGTTGATGGGGACACGACTTTGGTGGGAGGCCGCACAAATTCCTACTACCACGTGCCGGCAATCACGAGTTTTTATTCACTAAAAGGACAGGCAACCCACTCAGTGACCACCATGGGAATAATGCACATGCTGGTTCTCATTGGAGACACGTTTGTCCTGAGTAATTCGAAGCCACCTTCAAGAAGGCTTGCAAGTCATTTAAAAGAATGCCGTGCGAGCTGTGAGGGCGAGAAGTTGAAAGATGCAGTGATAGCAGTGTCAGAGTATTTTATTGGCAATCAACGTCAGGTGTTGATAGATGCAGACAAAATATGGGTTACGAATGTGCTGCCTCTTGTTAATGATTTACGACCACTGCTGTCTACAGCTTGTGATGATCAGCAGGCTTCCCTGCTGCCGACATGCAAATGATTAGCGACAGGTGAATGAATTTGAGTGTAAGTTATATGATGTGACAGGCGTTTAGAAAAATGCAGTGCGATCACACTTATAAATGACCGGTGAATTGCCTTGACCAGACTTGCGCAGTTTGTGTGCATCCAGAAGTAAAGCGTGGACGCAATCTCCAAGACTGATCGATTCAACTTCACAACTCGCACCATGATCATACATTCTTTGGCGTCTAGGCTAAACAAACCTTACGTACCAGCCCAAACTTTGCAAAGCAATAAGGGAGATGCGGATTGAATGTTTCATTTTTCCAATAATCCCTCAGTCATTATTGCGTCATGATTGTCAAAGCAGTCTGGTCAGAACCTTCCCATCGTCGAGGCAACAAGGCTGAGTGTGCCCAAGTCAAGTGGGTGACAAATCACTGCCAAGTGCAATTGCCTTGTTCTATAATGAAATGACTTGAAGCCAATTTTGGATGCTTTTTTGTACCAATGAGCGATTGTGTTCGCACGTCCCCACAAGTACTGATGCAGCACCCACTCCATGGAAGGCCATGCCTTGTCAACGCAAGCAAAACAGGAAGAGTAAAGTAGACTTTGCTCATAGGAGCCGCAATTTGCAATCTAAAGAGTGACCTACGAACTAATGTTAATGCTGCCACAAGCTTCCGTGCGCACATCGGAATCAAGGTGAGATTGGGTGGGTCATACGAGGGGTTAGCACATGCTGCATCATAATAAAGTACTTGCAAATAGTGTTAAATGTCGGCTAACCTTCTGTGCTGTATCTGCAGACTCGGTTGGACTTTCCAAGTGATGAGTAGTTCTTTGCGCCGTCAGATAAAGTGGTACGGGAGACCAAATAATGGAGTTAAATTAGCTAGTTTGTCATCAGTTTTGCGGAACGAAAGAAAGTATCAGGGTTCAGAAATTCGATGTCTGAATTCAAAAACCAGTGTCTTGGATGCTTGATCGACTTTATTGATTAACAGCTAATTAAATACTGCTTTCCGGTATTGAGAAGCCTAGACTTGCTTCATTTTTTGGGGCACAATTTGCTAAGTAATTCCGTCGCATATGCGTGACGCTGAAAACTGCGTTGTTTGAGGCGATTGAATCACGTGAACGTTATTGTTGCAACGTTTAACAGCCTAGAGTCGTATAAGATGATTTACTAAAGTAGGTGACGCCTCTTGTTTTTCTGCCTGGGTCAGGTTTGCGCCATAGCCTTAATATGGTAGGTTGGAGGCTTCTCAAAAGTCTATAATTCTTTTCCAAGAGCCGTCCTGTAGATTAATTTGTCCACGATGGTTAATTGTGTTTCTCCTTCTCCTAGCCTCATGTTTTACCTGGTGACCCCAAGAGGCAGCTATGACTTCGACCATAACAAATATTGAGGCATCAGTGGCAATGAAATCGACCGCCCATCAATGCATTCGCATGCATCATGTTTTTGATGCCTTAGAGAACTTTGCTCTGTGATTCCGTTGCGGTTAATGATGCCTCGCTTTCAGTCGAATATGCCAACACTAGGCTATTGACAAGTGTTCGTCATTCTGTCAGAGAAGGAGGTGGGAGTGTTGAAGTGCTGAAAGATGGTCGGCAGTAGCAACCAAGGTCAATAGGCACAACCTTGGGTTCTCATTCTGTGACGTTGTGTGTGTGATTGCATTCTAATTAAAATCTTAAATTCATATTTGGATTCTCAAACTGGTGGGCAGGGATTGAGCACTGCATTTAGGTTAATTCCTCTTCCTTTGTGAAGCTTTATGAATGGGACCACTCACAACACAATAAAATCTATGTCAACATCGCAATCCCTCACTTTTACCCACCGAGACAGAACGTGGCTGCTAAATTCACATGGGTTGCATGTCGTTTCCTTACAAGCATAGAAACAAAATCGGTCCATTTCTCACCACCTCCATCAATTTATTCTTCATTTCATTTATCCATCCACTCATCGATACATTTATCTGTCGACCTATCAAGCATTTGCTTCTCAGGTTGCTGTTCAGCTCCAAAGGGATCACCAAAGATGCCACTCAATAAGAAGAGAGGGTTTGGGTACTCTTTAGACTATTTTACTCATTGTTTCAGGTAAAAAACGCTCAGAGATCCGGTACTGTGCTCAGACTGAACAACGCTACCTTCTGACTGTGACAGTGGATGCCTAGCCTTTCCTTAGGTTGGCAGTGCAATATCTGACTTTTGTTCACTGCTACTATGTCTTCTTCATTTCGTCTTCCTCGATGGTGGGAAATAGTTGGCTGTGAACACTGCAGTACGCATGTATGTATTGGTGAGGGAGATCATGTTCCTCATTGCACATTTTGTCTCCACAGAAAAAAAGGTGCTTCGTTTTCCTTGCTTTGTTCGACCAGAGTTAATGATTGATAGCGACAGAGGTGATAAGTGAGTAAACAATGGATTTCGCCATGCTGGATTGCGATGGGAGCCCACATGCAAGCACCGTTAGGAGAAATGTAAAAGTAGCGGTGCCACAGCGAGCGATGGAGCGATGCACCAATCCAGTGGCAAGTGGATCGGCTGCCACGCAAATCATTGGGCATCCGTTCAAGGCCTTCCGTATTGGCAGGTGGGATCGCCTATAACCAGTTCCCTCCAAATCTTGCCTGCCTTCTTGGAGGAATTCAAACCAATGGAGAAGTAGATGTGTTAGTTTGGCAACGGTAAGGAGAAGGACGCCCAGTCAAACTACCATTTGGACGGATCTATTAACTACTCCTTAATGACCGCGTCCCCCACAACTTCTCAATACGAATTAGAAATTCCATCCCGTTGACCATGTGATAAGGCGGCCCGGTGAAAGAAAAGATACATTATAGTGCTGAGTAGCGTGTGGGCTGCCAAAGAAGCAAAGGAGTCTACCACAAGGTAGTTCAGATGGAGGTGCAAGTAGAAGAGGTAGTGGAGGAGGGTGGGGGTGGAAGGCCAACTCGCCAGTCGCGTCTGACATAAAGTTAATCAGATGTTAACGGAAGCTCCAAGTCATCGTTACGCCCAGAATTGCGGCGGAATAAAAAAAGGAAGGAGCCGGTGCAGAAGCAGTCACCTCTGCAATAGACGAAAGTCCAGATGAACGCGAATGGGAGGAAGCAGAGGGATGAGATGTGAATGCGAAAAGAAGAGGAGGTGGAAGGCAAACAGCTACTCGGGAAGGAAGGATGGTGGGAGGAGGAGGAAGAGGAGTGGTGAAACGGAGAAAAAAGTGAAGAAGAAGGGGACTTTGCCTGTGGCGAACGACGGTAGTGGCGATGGCGGGTAGAATGTTGTCGACTCTGGCGGGCAGCTGCAGTATGTTGTAGGCAGCTCGTTTTCTCAACCGACCACTAAATAAAGTGAAGGAGAGAAAGAAGTGGAGGAGGGGTGGAGGGACGGAGAGTCATTGGCAATTAGTGTAAGCAAAGGTCGTTATTACCTGTCTCCGATTTCTCCTCCTTCTTGCCTAACCGCTGGCTGTGTTAGCAGGGGCACTAACAGCAACTCTAATGTCCATAACGTCTTCCTCATAATGATGATGCTGCATAGGGTAGAAAGAAATTCTTATATTCTTCGCTTGCGACGAGGTAGTGAATAGCAGGCATTCCCTACTCCATCAATTTCCGATTTAGTTGGTGAATCTGTGTTAGTGAGTTGGCTGAGGTCGGCGCCACACGAGTTCGCCGATGGTGATAGTTAAGAGTCGGCTCCACCTGCCACGCATCTTCTTTGTTTGGCCATCAACTTGGGTACCACTGATCCCTTGTCGTGCCTTCTCGACCAATATATTGGCTGGATAGAACCCTGACAGATAGTCTTCACCTCCTCCGTTCTCCTGTCCTCCATTCGTTCCTCCTCCTGCACCCTCTTCTTTAAACGACCCTTCGCCTTCCTTTCCCCCTTTTCAATATAAACATCCCGTTCGCCACTCACACCTTCTTTTTCCTAGCATTCAAACTCTTTCAAGGTTCTGTTAACTATGGCTGGTGTCTGCATCGGTGGTTTCTTCCACTTTTTTCGAGCGCAATAGACGACTTATAGGGGAGACGAAGAAATCGAGCACGTGTTTGAATGTGATGAGCTTTGCATCAAACACTCCTGTGGGGTTCCTCTTCTTCTTTTCGTCCTTTCCGCGTAATCACCCTCTCTTTCTTCGGCAACCTGCAGGTGAATGGCGTTAGTAGAGATGTGTGAAAAGGCGGGAACCTTCCTCTTCTCAACATAATATCCGCAATGCCTACCACTGCCCACGCAAAAATGAAAGGACACCAACGAAAGCCGAAGAAGCATCCAAACAGGACAAACGAAAGGTAGACCAACAAAAAGGGAGCGGTGGGTTGCGGACAGATGTGTTGAGTACGCTTAGTTTGCAAAAGTTACCTAAGCAATTGATTTGGTCGGTTGCTCTACCATACAAAGTGTCACTGTCACTGTCGCGCTGTACGTGCGAGTAAAAGCACAACAGAAGTGGGAACTACGTCTCACTCACTCGCTCACTCACTCACTTACTCAATCCCTCACTGACAGTCTCCTTGGTGGTGACGAAGATGTATTAAGAGAGATGTTGGATAGAATGAGGACGAAGGGGCAGTGATGCATGCACATATACATGAGACAAAACAAAGCAGTCCTAGTGGTAGGGTTTTAAAAGGGGATCGCACATTGGCAATACACGTGCTTGTATGTGCCACATATGCGCGATGATGAGATGAAGCGCGAAAATTGTGAGCTGAAGGAACAATCTAACCTCAGTAGAAGAAGGCAGTAATAGGAATATAAAACAATGCAAAGAAAAGTTGGTGAATGAATAGGGAAAAAAGGAGGGGAAAATGATGAAAGGGCCTCTCAGTGCGCTCTATCTATTATGTTTTTTTCTTGAGGGGAGCTGGGTTGGAGACCTCAGCTATTATTTTTGCTAGCAAGAGCATGATAATTCATTATAGAGGGCTTTCAAATTAATCTACACACTTCGACTGCTACCATCAATTCTAATAAAAGTCGAGAAAAGACAAATGGGACAATTATAGGCATGCACAAATTAATAACCCAATTAAAATCCCTTCCATGAAGGTATGCGTTTTTGGTCATTAAACTTTGGGGCACTATGCTACCTTTTAACGCGAATATAAAAGAATTTTCCACACAGTCATTTGAATGAATCGAGGTTTCGCCCTCTGTGGTTTTAAATCTTTGCGCGATCCTGTGTGTGGCATTTGTTCTTTCGCAGATATCCTAGGTTTGCATATGTAAAATGCAATTCCCCCCAAATAAGGTGGCCCAGGAATAAAATGTCTCTAGCTTGAGAAAGTACGCATTTGAAGGTAAGGTGAGTCTATGCTCGGAGGAGCAACACATAGCGCCAGTGGAAGATCCTATCAAACATAATTTGGTTTGACCGAAGGAATTTCCTACCTTAAATCAAAGGCGGTCTTATAAAACTTTCAGTTACCGGTGTGCAAATTACAGGGCTATGTCAGAATGCAAATATGTGCTCCATGAGAACTTCCAAAGTGGACATTTAATGGGCACATAACTTGCTGTCGGTGACGACTTCTGACTAGTTCCTGTAAAAGGTCACCTAGCGACCTACTAAATTTAGCCCAGGGCAGGTGAAATGCACACATGCCTTTTCTCGAACGCGTCTCCAATACCAGATAACGAAGGCCTCGGCTTGAAGTGGATGTTGATTTGTCAGGTTTGGGAAACGAGTGACCCCACAGCTTATAGGCCTTCCTGTTAGCAGGGGTAAGTGAGTTAAGACATTTGTTAAGGAAGGGCGGGAGTTTCGGGAGTGCGGTCGGTTGAGGCGAAATCAGTCCACAAACGAGGGCTCACTGCCAAAATTTGAGAACTAGCTTAATTTCTTTAAAGCAATCGTTGTCGAGGCCGGGTGTTTCTGGCTCCACCAATTATCGCTGCTGTTTTAAAGATTTTTTTTGATGAATTGCATGATCGTCTCCTTGCTCAGATGCGTTTATTTCCCTTTTTGCCATGTCTTAGGGAGGCAGTCTTTAACATCCAGCAGACCTTATTTCGCAAAGTAATCATACAAAGTCTTATGGGTGCTTTGGCATCAAAACATAGTTAAAAGACCTCCTCATTACTTTGTTCCATTCGAGGCGAGCGTGAGGGTGGACCGCGTCTACTTATGCTACCTCAAAGAAAATAATTCTTGCAAAACACAGCCACAAATAATTGCAGATGGGCAAGTGGAGAAGAACACAGGAAGAAGGCTTCTTCCATATTGCCACCGAAAGATAGTGGTTAGGACATCGCAGCTCTTGCATCCTAACCACTCACCCAACCATGTACACCACCACTCGCCCAATCACTCACGCGCACCATGCAGTATAGTCGGAGCGAGCATTTGCGCTATGCTAACTGTGCCTCTTTCTTGCATGTAACCATGTGCTGCAATGTTAGTGCAAGCAAATGAACCAAGATGTAGAGCGAGCAGTTGAATTGACTTGCATTACCGCTGTGTGTTTGCGTGAGCGACTGCAACTCTGCGTTGGGTGGTGGTGGTGGTGGTGGTGAAAGAACAGGGATGTTGACGCTAAGGTCATTGAGGGACATGTGGGTTGGCCGTGGTGGCGGTGAGGTGGTGGACGGTGTGAGGCGAACGATGCAGGCGAGACGAATAGGAGTCGGCCTTGTGACTTGATGGATAAGGCGTCTCACTTCGGATCGGAAGATTGTGGGTTCGAGTCCTGCCAGGGTGGTAAGCTTTCACCTTTTCTCTGCTCCTCTGCCAACTCCTGCAACTTATTTCTACAGCCTGACGAAACAGAGGGTTGATAGAACATACCACCCGACCCACCCACTGCACGCATGCACGCACTGGGGGGAGGGATGGGTGCTGCTACTGCTAGAGCAAGCAGGAAGGGAAGTGAGTGTCGGTAAAGACCAGCTGGCCAGAGAGAGGCCCAAACCCTCAACGTTCGCGTTATTAGCACGACGCTCTAACCGACTGAGCTATCCGGCCACTGGCGGTGTTTACCTAAACCAACCCAACCATTCTCCTCCTTCTCATCCCCTCTCCTTCCTCTTCTCTTCCATCACCGTCTCCGCCACCACCCTCTTCCCACATCAGCCTCTCTACAACCACCCACTCACTCACTTCCTGCGTCAACCTCCTCCCCTCCCTACCCTCAGTGTCGTTGCCTACATCTTTCTCCTTCCACTAGATGCCAAGCTACACCATGCTACAGCGTTACATGACACAACACTGCATCATGTGTGACAGTTGTCGTGTGGCCGAGTGAGTGGCGTGCGACACTGGTGTAGGGTAAGGAGGCTTGGTGAAGCAGCACCCACTCTAGACAGCCTTCGTAGCTCAGGAGTTAGTGAACTGGTATTGTAAACCAGGGGTCGGGGGTTCCAATCTCTCAGAGGGCACCGTCTTGCCTTTTCCTCATTCCCCTGCCTCCTCTCAACGGCGCACATTCCTTTCTTCCCTCTCTCTCCGCCTTTTTTGCAACTCTAGCATCTGACCCACCGCAAACGACAAAGTGCATGGTACGTAGCGTCACACCACGACGTGTGTGATTTGCTGTTGGAGAGAATGAGGACGATGGTGAAAGTGGTCATTTGCGTTGCAACAAGTAACTGGCAATGGAGGGGAGGAGGAGGAGAAGGTGAGGTAGTTGAGAGAGGTAAGGCTGTGAGACCTTCCCTGACCTAACGTCCGCCACCATCGACCTCCAACCCACGAGCTTTTATTATAATGGCACCAGATATTTAAGGCGCAAATCCTACCCTTTGACCTTGAGATATTATAGTGTTACAAGGGGTTTCATCCGCCTATATCTTGCCCTCCATTTATAGAACACTCATTTAATCCTGTCTTCATTCTCTTTGATAAGATGGAAGGCAATTATTTTTCAACCCAAATGTCAGTTGCGCTGAGAAAAAATCGTTTGTGGTAGTGATAAAGAACTGCTCATTTAAGGTATGCGTCTAGTCTTCAACTGCTGCAAGTGTAATCTCCTTGATATTGATGGCTGAAGTGCTCAGATTGGAGGACAAAATTAGTTCTCCGGACAGTTGTTCCATGTGTATAAGTGCTGATTAAGAGGACAAGTGGACAGATCCCTTGTGTATAACATGATAACCGATGGCGAACGCAGTATAGGTCTACAAGTGGGAATGTCGGGCAACAAATAGGTGGGCTGCTTTAGCAATCGCCCGAAAAAAAACACCTTGCATAAGATAAAGTAAAGGTCTCGCCCCAATAAAGGTGCCCTAATCTCTCTCTGCTGTCTGAAGGAGAGCCGGAAACCTCAACTGGGGAAGCGTTTGGCACCTACACTCTGCCCCATATCTACTGTCACTCTCCATCCATAAGGAGGAAGTGGCGATTCGTCCACAATAGGCTTACTAGAGAGTGTCAATTTTTTCGCCTCGAATGTTGCCCGCAAAGAAAACAGCATTGTAAAATTGCCTGATAAAAAAGGAGAAATGCCTTCTGCCGCTTTGAGAAGCACGCTTATCACCACCGCTTCAGATCAAAGTAAAACATTTGCCATTTTTAGTGCCAGTGTTTTGAGGCATGGCTAATGTCATCAGCTCTGCAGTTTTTTCCCTTTTGGCTATATTTGCGGTCTCACAAAGCTTTACTATATTATTTCCTAATTATGCCTACATTTTATGCACCAAATCGTTTGCCTAACTCACACTTTGTTTCCTATAGCATTATAAATTGCAAATGGAAACTAAAAGTTGGTAGAAAGGATGCAAGCTATCGCTCATCAATTTTCTTTGTCTTTTCTTGTGCAAATCTCCGATACTTTTATACTAATTTGTGTTTTCTTGTAGGAGAGCTCTCTTCTTCTGTTAACCGTACATCCCTTCTATTCTTGCCATTAAGATGGTGCAAACTTAAAAACCACTAAAAGACGACTAGTACATCATTTCATTACGCAGTATTCATACACATGCTCCCCTGAACTCATAACTTGAACTGCATGAATTCGGGTAACTTCATTTCTTTGATGGAGGGATAACTTGTCAAAGTAACTGGTAACTTGAGAGTCCGAGTAACAACCTTTTATGCATTCAACCAGGCAGCCATATACATTGCCCAGATTCCTACCTGCGTAGCTGACTCATCTATTACAATATACGACGATTGTTGCATAGATGCATTTTTGCTAACCCGCCTCAATACCGTTTGTAAACGATCCCAAGTGTACTGCTACTTTCAGCTTTGTGGTCTTCCACAATTTTGACGCCTAGGTGCGTAAGTGAAGTGTTCATTAACACTATCATGCACACCACTTCAACGTAACCGTGACGAGCATAAGGAACCACCATATTGTTATATGTCCCCGTGTCTGAAATTACACTTGTAGTTCTGAGGCACAGGTAGCACTTTCAAACTAGCATTAGCAACGCACTATCAACATCTCTGAACAATCTGAGAGCATCATGCTTGTGCGCGTCCTGATACGGACCGTGTGAATTTTTGAGGCATCGACATCTGACGAATCGAAACTGCGGGATGATTTTGCTTACATTCTTTGTCATTGAAGCAGTGTCTCAATCAGAGGCCAGGTACTACAGAGATAGTTGTATTTCTTATGTCATATGTACTGAAACTTATAACGCACACAAAACAGCTGACATTTATAGACCTCAGGTCTGGCTAACAAAGCGTGAGATTATTGACTCTTTCTCCAGTCGCCTAAGGAATGTGTGCGAAACTGCAAAGAGCATTGCCGTTATACCCACAGGAATAATATTTTAAGTTTTAGCGTTTAGTAAGTGCGCATTTAATTGTTATGCTCAGAGCAACACTATCTGACAGCCCATCACAAGTTGAGTCCTAGGCTGTATCAAATTAAAAGGCTATGCACGAGAGCAGGATGCAAATGCAAGTTCGCCGGAGGATAAATGCATGGGCCGCCAAGAAGCATAGCGTAAACAAAGCTGTTTTGTACTTTTGGGTACAAGACATTCCACCCAACCGTGAAGGGTATTGTGAAGTGGGAAGGTTTATAATCGTGCGAAATTCGTCTGGAAGATTAAAAGATGATGCGCTAGGTATGGGCAATGCCCACCTTTCTTGTGCCCCGGTTATGATCACTGTGGGCTTCTTCTCACTTGAATGAACACTCGATTCAGATTGTCTCCCACTGTTGCACACTTTTGATAGACTATTCTTACTTCCGGTATGCCCCATTATGGCTTTGTGAGCACTAGAGGCCCTGGGCAATCATTCTCCTTTAAAGTAAGCAGATGATTTTGGCAAAGGCCTTGCTTGCGTTTCACTAAAAGGTACACGTTTTTATAGTGCTCAATTTTATTTACTTAAGGTCAATAATTAGTTAAAAAGATAAATTAGACGGGAGCTAATTAGCTCCTAGGCACGGTGTGAATGCATGACATCCTATGCGCCAAATCAAGGATAGGACGTGTCGCAAATCCCACCGTTAGGAATGAAGTTACGACCATGGAAGATAAATACAGGCGGCCTTGTGTATGGCCGGTGCTGTATGGCCAGAGGTATATGTCTCTCACTTATGATCTAACTGCATGTCAATCAACAATGTCTGCGTAACCTCCTCCACCGTGCACGTAAATCAGTCAAAAGAATGTCGGATCAGTTGTGCGCATGGTCACTACAAGTGGGCTTATTTGTGCACTTCGTGCTCTTTATGGAGCACATTTGGACAGCTTCCAGCTATAGACATTGCCTAAAACTTGGAAATAATTGTCGCCGTACAAGCTGCGAGCCAACCTACACCACGCTAATCAGGTTACTGGAAACAATTGGCGATGGGCACGCCTGATTCAGTGTGCATACGATATCCGTACTCACGCTTCTTTCAGTTTTGATCTACTAAGTTGTAAAACGAACACATTTGAAGCAACACAGACTGCGAATGCTAGTCATAGCACTAAATCAAACGCCATTCCCGAAGTCGACTACGTAGTAGCATTAAAAGCACAGACGCATGTGGGAGAAAAATATGCGAGGAGAAAGCAAACAAGTCGATTTGGACATGAGTGTCCATTCATCTAATGACATTGACGCGCAAGTCCACACGAAGGAACAAAATAAATAAATTGTAGCAGTGCTGGGACAATCAGACTTAAACGTGAAATATTTATCCCTAACAAAACCCAACATTATTGATACCGCGTGTGATCAATCGTCAAATCCAACAACACCGTGTAGTAATTTTTAAGCATTAATAGGGCGAAAATATTAAGAGCGACTGCTAACTACGAGAAAAATAGGTGTGGGATGGAAATAAGTGCCAAGACGTATAATAGTCAGCATAAAAAAGAATAGAAGGGGAGATGAAGAAGGGCTCTTTCGAGATGATAGTGCAAAGAGCCGCTGGAACAGCGCAATCAACACTAAGGAGCACATTGCGTATCGTTAAAAACATTCTACACACTACAATTAGGCCTCTACGAGGCTGGCTTGGGCTCTTCTACTGTTCGATCGCTACTACAACTTGTCTGTACATTCAGGTGTCATTTCGACAGATTCTCGACAGATTTTATGCAAGGAAGACAAATTCTTGCAAAAGAGGTAAGATCTGATGCCAAAAACTTGGCTTCTGCTTCTTTCCTAAACACCCCAATCCATCGAATTCATGACTGCCACAAATAAGTGTCAAGCCTGGTGAGTCTAATTAGTGTATTATTAATAGCCAACATGCAGGTCGTGGAACAGTCTACAGCCTGTTATCCAGACAATGAGGGGTACAGGCATGGATGTGCAAGCATCCACTGGTGCAGTATGTTTGAGGCACACTCGAATGGATTCAAAGACGTTATTGAGTCTGTCAGAGACGATTGCAGTTGTGGTGCACATGCCTACAGGACAAAGTAATAATTCTACTGACAAAGTGGCTTTATGAAAAACAGCCTAAAAATTATACGAGTAATTATGAACGCGACGTTTGTGGTAAACAGTTTTTATAAAGGCCTGAAATGTGGCTCAGTGGTCTAGGGGTATGGTTCGCGCTTTGGGTGCGCGAGGTCCCGGGTTCGAATCCAGGCTGAGCCCAGAAGCGCCATTCTTGTGTTCCAAAACTTCTAGTGCGTTGACCACTGCACCACCAATTCTAGTCGCCTTTTCTTTTCTTCCGCCTTCATCCACTCTTCCTTCCTCCCTTCCTGTCAGCTTCACACATCCCGTCACCCTCCTCTAAGCTACCTTCGTTCAGATTCAACTCTGTTTTAAATCAGCTGAATTAGCTGTCCGCAATATCAACAAGAGCACGTAAATGGACATTATGCGAGCTCGCTCATGTCCAGTGGCTAATGTCTTGGCCAACAAAATCACTGGAGTGGGCAAAAAATACAAATTTCTTACGACTCACTTCCTGCTGACCGGGCGCACTGGTACAGCACCGCACGCATAGGCTTCTGGCCGTGGAACACCGACCAAAGATCCCACACAGGGCACATGGATTGAAGATGACAAAACTGGAACCCTGAGCCTCCCTCATGCAGAGCAAGAGCTACTTAATCAAATACAAGTCAGATTTGTCCCATTGTCCTTGATTCAATTCACTGTAGCAATGGCTCCGTGCTTAGAAATATTGCCTGTGCGGGTTTGGAAGAACCATGACCAATAGTTCGCTGTTGTGTTTGAAGACGTGCATCAATTCAAAGTCAAGTCGCACTTTTGCTTCGTTAGGCATCAGGAACACACATTAGGTATTTACAAACGTGTTTTTATAATTGCGGCCATAACACTTAGAAACAAAATTCTGACAGTCCTTGAAAAATTTCGTAACATAACATTATGAAGCATTTTTACTAAGAGAACATTGCGTCTTTGTGTGCAGAAGAGTATTTTTGTCTACACAAAATCATGCACGTCAAGACGTTCGGGAAAAAGAACATAATAGCGAATTAACCAATAGAATACGTTGAGCAAGTGCAGCCTTTGATTATTTCGACTACGAGTAAAAGCTCACTTCTGCTGCTAAAATACATGAGCATATTCATCAAAATTTCCTGTTCGAAATGCCTGGCAAGTATGGCTCAATTCGCCTTCAGTGAACAGTTACATGGTTGATTATTGATTCGCATCAACCTTTAAGCCACAAAGTGATCCACTGCTCTCAGCTGACAAACTTGCTAGTTTAAAAACCCCTAAGTTTGTTTGCATTAGCACTTTAAGCAAATGATGATTAAACTGTTCAGACTCTCAAACCCCACTATCGCCTTGCTCTGCTGCATCCTTGAAACGTTGAAAAGATGCCATTGTCTTAATATCGGGTGCAGAATCGAGTAACATTGTTAAACTAAGACAAAACCCACGCAAACTTAGCATGTATTCCTTACCAGTCACTTAAACATTGTCATTGGATAAATTACTAAGTTGCATTTGACAGGAGAAAAGTTGGCTGATGATGCGTGTGTGCATGTACGCATATGAGGTCATCTCCTTGCCTGTCCTTCCTCGTGATTACTGGTGCGGGTGTAAGTCAGAATTATCTGAACAGGAAGGAAGGTAACATTTTAAACTATTAATTTAGTTGATGCTAACTAAGTCACAAAATGTTTTAAGCCATAGTGTTAGTTGTTGGCGTCTGAGCGACTTACAATTTATTTCTCACGAGTCTGGTCACATTGTCATCAATGCAATGATCGTTAAATGTACCAATTTTATCATTGCACACGCTATGCTGATCTATAATGGCATGCACAATTTGACTTACATGTAACTTAACAAGCTTCAAACGACTATTTTAAACCATCATTTCATATCCAGAAATGCACCATACTTACTTGAAATGATCAAAAACAACGTTTGGGTGGCCTTCATTATGATTCCTGAAATTCGCATACATACCTGACAAAGCCATGCCTCCGAATATTTGGGTGTTATTAAATGAAGCAAGCAGATAATTTCATGAAGATGATGGGCCCCATCAACCTTACAAAACTGGAAATACCGAAGGGTTTGTGGGGTTTTTGTGATCCTCATCCACTCATACTTCCTAGCCACCATAACCAGGTGGTTTCGAGCAGGAATCACGTGCATTTAAATTATTTCCACAACGGACCTTATCGGTCCCGCGTGCAAGTGCCTGCTTGGCCTTCCCCATTATCAGCAACGCCTAGGGTCAATTATCTGTTACGTGGCTTGGTAGGTGATTTAGCCGCAATCTTTGGACGCCAAATGCTTAATCAAATAATAGAAGCACAATCTAACCTAACACAACTGTATTCCTCCGCAGTTCGTCATCAATAACAAGGTTTTATGGGCACATGTTTACGTTCTGGAAACTTTGTTTTTTTATTCTTAAGCAAAAATTTTGGGACAGTGCTGTTTTAGAAAGCCAAAGTGAATGCCATCTGGAAGTAATCAGGGAGCGTAATTGAAGAATAGCCAATAATATTCCCACTTCGTTTTAACAGGTAACTGTATTGTATTAAAATCTGGAATTTTGTCCACTGATTGCGAAAACACACCTAAATATTCCAAAATATTTTGCATGCCCATAGCCATGCTTGACTGACGCATAGCAGCATTCGCTCAGCTTAGCCAAGTCAATCAGTAGAGAAAATTTAGAATTCCAGTTAAATGTAGCGCTCTTGTTGCTGCAGCAACAAGTAAGTCGATGGAAAGCTATCTTTTGAAGTAGAAGAGCGCAACTAGGAGTTCTCACTATAACATAAGCATTTGCATTTTATAAGGAAATGAAAGCAACCTCCACATGTAGCATGGAGCATAGACGGTGTCATGTGTCACTGCATGATGCATCTGTTGAACGTGAATGGGACTTGTGGCTGGAACTGATCTCGTATGTGAGCAGAGGGCAACTCAATTACG
Source organism: Taenia multiceps (assembly GCA_001923025.3). Classification (NCBI taxonomy): domain Eukaryota; kingdom Metazoa; phylum Platyhelminthes; class Cestoda; order Cyclophyllidea; family Taeniidae; genus Taenia; species Taenia multiceps. The sequence goes on from CM010316.2 coordinate 1,101,552, forward strand.
GAGTTAAAAGTGTGGGCTCTCACCAGGTCTGCTGAGCAGCAGTTGGAGAAGGTATGAAAATGGCCCTGAGTGACCTAAAAATTTGGCTTCAGTGTTTTGTCTGCTAATTCGGATTATCGTGCGTTCTCGATGAGGAGGTGATGCATTCAGCATTTCTTAATGATAATGGGAGAATATACCGGCAAGATCAACCTACTCGGTAAGACATCGGACAAAAAGGAAGCATAAATCCTATTTGTAAGCGATAAAGCAGAACATAAGTGGCTTGTACCAACTACCGAAAAGGTGATCCATGTAAACACACACATCTGAGGCGTGCAGAAAAGCAAAGGGAATGGATATGCTGACTCTTATACTTCTTTCTTTCACTTATTGCCCTTAATGGCATTCCTTAAACTGATAGATGCCACCATCAATGAAGCAAAATTACAGCGGCTGGCCAATGTTGAGCAAAAGAAGAGACAAGCAATAATCCTGCATACCCATGGGACAATATGACAGAAATTTTCAAGAAATTCGGAAAATTTTCTAGTTCAAATTCACAAGACTTTGCCATTTCTTGTGCTGCGTTTGAAGCAAAGGATGATGTGAAGGGTACTGCAGGCAAGTGGAATGCAAATAGGTATGCTGGCGACTTGAAGTATTCCACAACCGTCAAAGGAACGGAACGGGGCAGCCTTAACTCAATAAAGTGATGGATTCAAGGGCTTTCGACCCATGTGATTGCTGGCACCCATTCTTCCTACACTTCCCATCTCTTGCCTTTCCATGCAAACTACACGCTGCTTCATTTTTCTTCTTCCACACTCCTTACCCATCTCCATCAGCCCCCTTCTATCTTGTCTTCTCTTCCTTCATTCATTCCTTTTCACATACATTCATCCTTCCTTTGCTCGCCTATCTTCCCCCTCCATGGTCTACACGTCCTTCCACCTTTTCTCACATGACTACCCTGGCACACAATTCATATGTTTTTTCCGCTCTTTCCCCTTCTCCACTCTTACCGGCTCATGCCATCTTCACTTCCTCCTCAATTTCCTACTCAGCCAAAATCGTAATGCGAATTGTAGTTGTCCGTGCACTTGCCAATGCGGTGCAACCAGCAACATTCTAACAAACACCAGTGCAATTACAGTCACGCACATTCGGGTGATAACGGTGACAACACCACGACCAGTACATCCCCTTTTACTTCCACCAGCAATGCAACGCAGTGGCACACAACATCTTTAGCATTGGAATGGAGCGGAAGGGGTAAGATACAAAGCCATCTCATTGTGTGCAATGCAACAGATGCGTTGCGAAGGAGGTCTCCTGACTGCTTTGCAGTAGGAAATTTTGCCCCTCACCTATCTTCCATTTATGTCACATCAAGTAGATGAATCCCTATTTCATCTCCGTCCACAATCTCACACGCGAAAAAGTATGTAGTTTAGTGGCTAAAACAAACTCTGTTCCAACTACGTGATCGCTTCAGCCCCAGACGGTGGTACGTTCGCCTTGCAACATGCCATTCCACTAAAATACGCGGCGAGTTCAATTTTAGAACAGCTTATCAGGTATTCACTCATCCATCAAGTAACACTTTACAAGGACATATCCATAAATAATCAATCAGTAAGAATCTACCATTGACAAGGTTGACGGTGGTCGTGTTAGTTTGACAGTCTTCTGACTATCCATATGTGAATGCTCGCAGCACCTAGTTTCTTAGTGGTTCCCATGTATTTTCATTTCGATGGGGTGTGCAGATATGAACACTGTTTAGCTGCTTAATTTGGACATTGCTGAAAGTTTTTCTAAACAGAGTCCACCAGTGAATTCTCAATGCAACGCACTCACCTTCGTGTGCTTTCACATGGGAGTAATAACTTTTCGGAATGCCGCCTTCTGTTACGGCCCCGGGGGAGGGTTAAACCAGTTCCGTAAATCAGGGTAAAAAAGGGCGCCGTACTGATGATCCAAAGTACAGCTCCGCACGGGTCTACAAGATTTATGCGACAGCCAGTCATTGTGATAGTTATACCGAAATTTACACAAACTCTCCGATGATAATGCTACAAGAAAGTCGAAATGAATGGCAAACGATGCAAAGATGAAAAGCATTTGCGTGATCGACAGCTTTCCTTTTGTCCCAAAAAAGCTTCCCCACCAGAGAGCTTGCGTCTGCAACGTATTTACGCATTTTAGGCGAACAATATCAACGTCCCTCAAATAAGACTCATTTGTCGACAAAATCGAGACGACAGTGAGGAGTTCCAATGCAGAGAAGAAACAGATCTCCCACCTCTGCCTGCCTATCCATTTGACACATTGCTAAATTTCTACCTGTTCTTTAACTAAGAAGGCGCGAAATGCAGCTTATTCCGACTACTTAATTCGTTCTTCTGCTGACTGCAACTGTTATGGAAGAGGTTATGGTAGCTATGCAAAAGCCATTATCAGAACCTTTCCTTATTTTGTGGAATACAGAGATGACGACTGACAGTGAAAACGCAATGGCTAGCTTCAAGTATTTGTCTGGCATTATTTGCGGCTAGTCAGCTTTCTGTAATGCATTTTACGCGAACTTGGTATATTTTTAGGCTGACCAGAAAAAATTGTTAAATAAACAGCGAAATCGTCCTTCTCCTTTTCCAATAGTGTTTATGACAGCGGTATATAGCATTTAATATGACATACTTGGGTGGTGTTTCCTTTTTTGTATAAGGTTAAAGGTACTAATAACAGAGCTGAGATCTTACTGAGACGGTGGCGAGACATCCACCCACTAGGGCCTATCTGTTGATTTCACCAAAGTTTACAGCACCGAGTACATTTGTCTTTCACTTCTTCACCAAAGCAGCAAGATGAAAACATTATTGACATGTTTGGCCATCAAAGTCATGCAAGTACAACCTGAATTTCAAGCTAAGGCAAGTAGGGCATCCCTTGGATTTATCTGGCTGCTTTTTATTGCCATAGAAGCCAAATGGCACCCGCATGTTATTTGCTATTACGAGTGGTCAGCAACACATTTTGCCTCAGTTTTTATCTACCTGCATAAAGTACTTAAAAGGCTTATGCTTGTTCACTATAGGGAGTGTGTCCCTTCAGGGGAGGAGGACGAGACACTAGAATGGCCTTCCTCTACATCTTAAATTGAAAAGGCAGAATTTTGACTTGTAAGCCCAAACTGCTGTGGGATGGAATAGACTACCATGAAAGCTCGTTTCCTTTGTGGATATCTGGTGGCTTCATTCGGTGTGCTCCAGGCTGTAATTATGGTGGCCGCGGCTTCACGGACAATCAGGCATTTCGCTTACTAGTGGGATATTCAAGTGCGATGCTCCAAGTCTCTTATAGCGATCTGTCAGCACAATCCTACTGACAATGAAGTGGAATAGCAAAGCCAACTGCTGCCATGATAGAACAATCAAAACATCTGCAGCAGGCCGCTAGTGCATATTTTGTCATACTTTAAACTCATTACTTCATAAGTAATTAAAATTTTCACGCGAAGTTAAATGCTGCCTCCTACCTTCTTCAACCAGTCAGAGGTCTTAACTGAATGCACGACAAGCTGATACTGCAGGTGTCATTTGATCAGAGGCATGTACCATAGTGTGGTGAGAGAGGAAGGTCTTAGGCTGGAGAGGTTAGCTATTAAACAGGGATCCGGTTTGAGCAAATTACCCACTCATTCGTTTCGGCATTCTATGAACTTATAAAATTAATGCGAACGCTAGAATTATGTTACAAGCAACACTGGCAATCACCAAATGCTGTTTCATGCACGAGCCTCCATTGTCGTCCGACGATTCAACCACCTAATCGCAAACTGGCTCACAACTGGTACGGTGGCAATTATTTTTAGGTTTCAGCCAATATTTGTCACCGGAAGTCGCATTTTCAAACGCAAATCGGTGCACCTAAAAGTCTCGCTTTAGACTGATTGCGCTTGATGTACCACATGCGGTGCGCTGCCGATGCCCCGAATTCGGTGATTTTTAAGAACGCGTCTCTATAGTAAAGCTAAAGGGGCGTTCACCAAAACCATTATCTGATAGGTGGGAACCATAACAGCTGCTTTTACATTCGATTCGCAAAGTTCTCTTCTTTTTCTGACAGTGTGTTTAAGGTACGTATCATGCTCTATGCATGTGAAATTCATAAGTGCATGGTGTGTGCCGCTGTGAGTCAAAAATTTACGTTTATCTTAGCTACCTCCCTTTAGTTTTTCACTTTAACGATTTTTGCTGAACATGACACTAGAGCTGATGGGCTTCAAGACGACTTTTACACTGCATCATCTAAAAGGACGGCGTGAACAGTCTTAGCGAAGACCGGCGCAGATAAATTACTAAAGTTGATGTGCAAAACGGAACAATCGACCAGCTTCCCTTCTACAGGCGCGTTCCCCACCAGTCATGTGATATTCCACGAATCTCTTCTGAACCGGCAGATTCCCATCTTACCATATAAATGCTCTAGCTATCGCTTCTACGCCTACAATTATTTTACCACCAAATTATCCTACCACTCTAGCTTACTGAGGTATCATTTTGCGTAAAATCTGAAGGTGATGTCAAGAGTGATCAGACAAAAGGAAATGACAGCGACGAGATCCGAGCCCGCGCCTTTTCAGACCGGTGCCTAAAACCATCGCCTTTGACCACTCATCCACGCTGCCGCGCTCGACGTCTCACTTTTGCTACTTGCTTCCACTCAGCAGGCAAAAATTGACGACGCTTACTCATGCCACGCCATTCCGGCGGAGGCGCGTCGCACTGTCACACACTTCACCATTCGATGCAATGCACGGCAAGCTATGCAGGCAGGTTAATGCTGGGGTTAATATAGCGCAATGCACGAATCCTAACCAAGAAGACAAGGTTATTCTCCACGTGTGCAGACAATCAACCAGCTGTGTTGGTCCAGGTTAGGAGGGTAAATTAAAAGCGTTAAAACTTGGGGAACTGACAGTACCACGCAACGTTTCTTCGAACATATTGCTGCTCCATTATTTGGTCACAGTATCTACAAATTGCAAGCACTCTTAAACTTTCCTCAAAAGCAATGAGATAGTTTTCTCTGAAGAAGCAAGAAATAGCTGTCATAATTTGTGGAAAAAGCACTGCATTTTATTCAAAGACTGTAAATACAGGTCTCTAGGCCATGAAAACTAAAGAGAAGGCTGTAGGTAATTATACGGTTATGAAACTGCAGTGGTAATAAAAACCAGTTTTGTCCATGCGCATACATTGTTATAAATAGACATTAGCCTTCCGCTTTACTTCTATGCACATTCCGAGGTGTCGCAGTTGCAGCTCGCCCCACCGTCTGTTAAAAAGAATAACCGGTTGACAATTAACAACCAATCGCTCATGTAATTTCTCCACAGTTCATAGCTTTATGCTCTGCCTGCAGTGCCACTTTTCCATCCTAGCCACAACCACACCAAACCGATGATATCCAACACACGTGCATTTGAGTTCATCTTACACACATGGGATGATAAATGACGTTAGCTGCACAGATTTCCTATTAATTTGCTAGCACAAGGATCAGCCATCCCATTAAACCGCTTCAACACTCCTCTCATGCATCCATGCGCTCATGAATAGTTGCCCCCATTATTGTTACAAAGCAGCAGACAATGGACGTGTTGCAAAAGTCAACATCAGCACAGATTTGTGAAGCTATTGCAGCGCATGAAAACGAGAGTGTATGCCACAGGTCAAATATTAAATTAAATGAAGAATCATGCAAGGGGTGACACCTTTTTATCGCAGCAAACAAAGCATTCGCCTTACAACTGGGACTTCTACCAACCTACGCTGTAATGCCACTCCCTAACGCGTCAAGTATCTCAGTTTGTTTAATTATATTACTCAATTCTATTCAGCAGCAATTACTATGTGATTACGTGGTGCCGCCGGAAGGAAAGCGAGCGACTTCACTCCCTTCTCACAAGGCGCTGGTTTTGGTCATGTGATTGCTTGGCGGTTTATTTTATTTAAACACCACCAAATATGGGTACTATTGCAATCGTTTGTAAATGTTCAGTGAAGCCAGCATATGGAGGGCAGAACGACTAATTGCAAAAGGACACTATCGAAAGAAACACATAGTCCGGTGGGTGAGATCTCGCCCTCTCTTTTGCATAAAACACCTAGTTAAGGTAGTTGAACACTCGCACTCGAAGACCATGGTAGAATAAAAAACAGTGATAAATGCATTTAGCGCTCATCTCACTTTCCATGAACAGTGAGAGGAGATGGATGGGCTTGGTATGCTCCAACCCAATAAATCCCACGCACCAATTTGTGCCTGCACTACCAATATGATGATACCAATATCAGTCTCACGTCTCAGGGCAGCTGCAGATCTAACAATAACACTCTTCATGATTTACGTACGGCAAATAATTACCACAAAGCCACATTTTCTGCTGAACAATCACACACTGAAGTCGCTATCTGGCAGAATGCTAGCGGTGCACCTATCCACCACCGTTTGCACGTGATGATCTCACTCTCTTACCATAACTGGATAATACACACTGCAATCAGCCCGTGCAAATTCGAAAACGAAGTGCTGCTATGCTCCCTTTTAAGCAACTACCTGGATGCTTAGCAGTAAGTTAACCTCCTCTGAGTCCTTAAATGGCGTAGTCACAGCCACTTATAACTAGTACCACATCTAAACTACAAGGACATTATATTTTTTAGAAATAAACTGGGGCTGTTATCCACAGGGCCAAATAGCACGACCTGGAGATGCTCGCAAATCAACGTCAATAACGTGTAACCTGATCGGAATCTGGAGGCCACTACTTCATCTACAAAACACCACTGATACAGCTCCACAACTACTAATTGGGCAATACCGCGTGGACACTTGCGGCCTCCAAAAGCTGTACATTTAAATAATTAACTAGATCATTGCAGACTAGTTAACTATGTCTCTTGCCCCATCAATAACCTAGAGCCTTGAACAACAGCACATCTCTCCAGGCACTATGGCTTGAAGTCAGGCCATCAGCGTGCGACTCAGTCTCGCAGGTTACTCTTAGCATGGGATTTTCACATGTAGACAAAACAAACAGTTTCACATAGTTCCAAATCCCATTTAGCCCAGCGTTCGACTTAAACATAAAGCCTTCTAGGTAGCGGCAATATCTCACTCCAAGACACTCTCTCCAGACACAACCACATGTCCACGTGTTCTCGCTCATGCTGTTGCTGAAACTATACCCACACCACGTCACAACACAGTCCACTAGACCACATCCTATGGTACTGCGTAGTGCCGTTGAACTACACGCGCTCTCATTGCTTCAAAACTTTAACCATTCATCTACCCAAGTGGGTGACCTTAGACATAGGGAGAGCACCGGCAGATCAGGAGTGGCAGTCAATTGAATGCCAATTTTAGGGCATCATCGAGGCCGTGAACAAAAGACAGTGAGCAAAGTTGGTAAAATGAGTGATGAGGCTATGAGGTGGCAAAAGTGGGATGAATGAAGCAGGCGGGAAGTATCGAGGGGTAACGCGGTAGGCAGATGACTAAGGAGATTGACTGTAGATACACTCCATATTTCTGCCTGAGTTTGGGTCTCACATGCACCGTGGCAGTGCTAATCACTTTCCTGTCGGTACATACTGCCAGTCCACTTGGTTACACCCTAGACGCCCTTGCTGTGACCGACCCGTTACCGCGTCTCCGTGAGCAAAGTCACATGCGAAGGAAGAGTTGAAGAGCAAGACTGCAACAATAGCGTTTGCCGCGACCCGGGATCGAACCGGGGACATTTAGATCTTCAGTCCAACACTCTCCCAACTGAGCTATCACGGCTGGCCGCCTCGTGATGTGCTGACAACCATGAGGTTCACCACAGTATTCTGGTGCGTGTCGAAGGTGCATCAGTTTAGCTGTCTATAGTCATCTGCGCAGTAGCGGTGAAGGCGTTGTCGTCTGCCATGGCAATGGTTGTTGTTGTTGTACTGTGGCGAGCTCAAGTAGTACATTGATGTAGGGCTCGTCTGCATGGTGTCGTTGACGGGGATGACTAGGGTCAAAAGGACGTCTTGATAACTGGGTGGGCGATGCGATAGACTGAGAATCCATTCAAATTTTCCTAAGCAGGTTCAGGTCCTGCTTGCAGCGCTAGTGAACAATCTCAAGTAGATCCTTTTGTCTTCTGTGGCTCCGCTGACTTCTCTTCAAACCATAGTTCCGTTAGTCCACTGTGCCGACCCCTCATCCCAATCCTCACAACCGTGGAACACGACCCCTACATTCGGTAAACAGGCGCCAAATGCCTGCTCGCATTGTTGCGCGCGTGATCGAAAGACAGTGCTGCGATCGGACAGTCTGTTAAGAATCGTGCAGGCGTCGCGAGCAGGATTTGAACCTGCGCGGGGAATCCCCAATGGATTTCTAGTCCATCGCCTTAACCACCCGACCATCGCGACGGTAGCGTCTTGCATTTTATGTTGGTACTCCTGAGAAAAAAGGATGCGTCCAAATCGGCATTGAGCTTGCGGCTTTCAGGCTATGGCACTGATACGCTAAGCAACTGAGTGGAACACATCTGGAATAGTATCACTGTTTGTTTTTCCCGTTTGCATGCTGTAACACATGGTCGCTCCTTAGTTTAATTTATTTTTAATTCTATAAGTGATTCCGAGTAGTATTGGATTAATGGAAACGGTATGCTAAGGTTCCCGCTGTGCAATGAAAAAGTGGAGAATTCTCTTCGAGACCACCTGTAGGCATCCAGGTTATCAACAGCACCCAGGTTGAACTCACTTAATGCAGCTGTAGACGCTAGGCCACGAATCAGTTTTTAGAAGCATGTGCAGGAACTCCCACAATAAACAGTAGTCTCCACGTCCGCCATTATCATCCGGGATGCAATCTATTAATGATCGCGAGGCCTTTATGCATACACTATGTGGAGTTTGCGATCCTTTAATCTATTATGGGATTCTCACACCTACTTTTCTACTCGGTAAGATATAATGCTGTTCAAAAATAACTTTGTCACCTATTTCCAAAAATTGACCTAAATTTAAGATGTACGAAAATAAATTTTAGCATTTTGCTCGTGTCCTGCGTCTCAGTATTCAAAGGAAAGTGGAAAGACATCTGTAGCAGATGTAACCACTGGATTAGAGGCAAAATTACACACAGGTGGTGGAGGTATGAGGATTGACTTTGAAGATCAGTCATTCGAATCAATGTACGCACGTTCAGACCGTAGGTTGTGCCACTTAAATCACACTAGCAAGTTAATTTTCAGGCCATAAATCTGCTCGCCGTTTATGGGTGTGGAAGGGTGCAAAGGCCACGATACCGATATCTCCCCAGTGGATGTCCCTCATTTTCTGGAGTGCAGGCAAGTTGGTTTACGAAAGGTTGTGCATTCAAAATGGCGAGCGCTTGTTAGCAACTTCTTAGGCTGTAGTCAAAAAGGAAGCACTTGAGAATTATTTGCCCAATTTTGTTCGAATGAAGGCTTCTATTCTGCTGCCATTTTCTGCGATAATACAGAAAGCACTCTAAAGTTCTTCGTACTAACTAAATCCGTCTAAGTATTTTCAGAACTTGACAATAGATTCGTTTGTGCCATCTACGCAACATATAGAGTTTTTGTAGGCTGTTTCGTTCACTATTTGCACGTGCAGATACTTAAGCCAACAAGCAATGCCTTGACTTTCTTGTTTTCGCCAATTTCGCCTCATGACTGCGAAACACACATACATCTAATCATTTTTTTAGGAGTTGGGCAAAATATTCGTTCCTAGTTAAAATTGTATCGCAAAAACCAGGTTCTATATTTTTTAGTCAGTTCATATTTTGATAGCATTATTCGTCATGCCCTACGCGTATGCATGACAAGTGGCAGCGAATAGCACCTCGGTAGTTTCGGTTTATTATTTCTGCACTTATAGATTGCTGCTACCTTAGATGTGCCGAAGGCTCCGGTTAAGCACACAGATACTAAAACTGTATTTAACCTGACATTATTTGCCTGATAGGTTGGGCGGACGAATGAATGCGGCTCCAAAGAATACAATCCAGTGTGCTGAACCCACTGAGTTATATAACATGATGTTAATCAAATCTGTGGCAGGCAGCAAACAAAACGGCAATCCGAAAACGCCCCTTGTGAGTCTAAATATGTAGCTAAATTGACGAAGGCTGGCAGGGAACAGCATAACACATGACGGGCTTTAGAGACTTTTAAAAGATTTGAATTTGGATGCCAGTGATAACCACATTGGCCCTACAGCAATTCTTTAAGGCTAAAAACGTGCCGGAACATTCAAGAAACAATCTACAGATGCACTTATGCAGTTCTCTTAAAAGACAGCACGGCCACCTGCGCGTGAAAAATTTATCATCATGTCCGTATCATGCATGCGCATACAGATGGGGTTGTGGGTGTGTGATAGTAAGTGCTAGCGGTATGAGGAGAGGAAAAAGGGGGCGGAGGTGAGATAGTCACGGTGAGCAAAACCACCCATTCACCAGCTGTGTATGACGCATCAATCGCAGCCGGTTTAAACATGCCTGCCTATGAGACAGTGCATGGCCCTATTCACATTATCACCGTGCACGCTTCACCAGCACACACCCGTGTGGGTGGGTGTGATGGTTTGTATGGCCTAGGCATGTCGCTCGGTAAAGCCGCTGTCACTAGACCCGCATTCAATTTGCGCTATACTGACGGCATGCTGAAGAGGATTAATAAAGTTTGAGCAAATGATTACGCATTAATTTATCCTAAGTGTCACCACTGCATGGCCTTCATCAACGTTAGAAACCATGGAATTTGAGCTAATAATCATGCTCATAATGGTGGATCCACAAAACATCTTTTTTCGCGATTGGCTTTTGCAAATGATATCAGCTAAATTCTGGAGTATGTGACATGTTCAAACCTGAGGAATCATTTTAAGTCTGGTCTTAATAATACACATGCGGAAGGAATATCACACACGGTCGACCAAATGATAAAGGCAGTGCATGACACATTGTACAGTGACTGAAGTTAAAGAATATTTGTTGCCATCGTGTCAGAGCCCGTAAATAAGTAAACAGATGACTATAAAAAGGTACAAAACTCCAGCAGTTAAGAAGATCACTACAACCACAAGTGAGGTAGTCGGTGGTCCACAATTTACCGCCATAGGTCACATGAATACATGCGATTGTTGGACTGTCAATATAGAAGCCATCCAGGCAGCAACATCTGCTAGTGGTAGGTACACGACCAAGTCGCTAGGTTGAACAGCAAACAATATTCAGACCAATTAAAGATTGCCTTAGGTCTACAGATACCGTGGCTCGAGTTCCCACTTCAATAGCGAATTTAAGTAAGAGTAGCTATGTAAGAGATGCTTCTATGCATTGCCTGCAAAGTAATACAACGAACAAAATTCATGACAATTATCGGTTGATCCCACAGCCAATGCAACAGTTTTGAGATAAATGCCCCTCTGTGCCTGATACCGAACAGTAGTTGGAAATATAAGGTTACTGAAGTGAGCGCTGGACGTAAACAAAAGGTCCAGATCACGAAGGAACATTCACCAGGTAAAACCAAGCACCAATAAGCTATCCTGACTTTCTCAACACCAACTATTAAGTGCTTGATACGAACTGCCGGGAGCCAAGGAAATAGAAAAGTGGTTGAACCTATTTCCTGTATGATCTGTATAAGCTTCTTAACAGGAATTTTAACTGAAATGTTGCCTTTTGGGGTGATGGAAGTATCCTTGCCCTGTTGCAAAACAGAGTGGTAGTTTTGGAAGTTCGAATGCAAATCGAGAAATTCAAACAAACGCAACACCCTTGACGTCATAAGATCCACCATAAATCAAGTGCAGCTGATCAGAGCGTGGTCTTACACTCAACGTTAACTCAGTCTTGAGCTTTCGACTAAATGAATGCCACTTACAATTAAACACAATCAAAGGGGCTCAACATTTACAGAACCGCAACTGAGATCTGAAAACTCGAATGCACGTTCAATAAGTTACAGACCATTGTAAATAAATATACTACCACTCGCAGCAATATCCACAGATGCCGTTTCGCTCATGTGGGATCACGACTATTTACCAGGAGTCGCATAAATTACTGGCTTCAATTTCCATTGAATACCTGTTTAACATCTGAGAAATTCCATCGACGGATCCTCTTTCTTGCATCTAAGGCACTTCCCTCCAAAATCGAGATCTTTTAACCTTCACAGACTGCGTAAACTAGTTTTAGATCACAACTGACAGATAAGGTGCAAGTACAATCCTTCCTGAGGAAATCGAGATGGCAAAGCAATTGAAAAGTCTCTCTCTGCCTATCCGACATTGAAGAATTTGAACGCGATTGCTTCGGTTAAGACCGACGTAATCCCAAAGCGCGCAATCGCAATAGGAATAAACAAACAAAAGTATAACTGTTGACTTATACTTTGGTACCCAAAATACCTTTGTGGGCAAATATTTCTTTGCGATCATACTGGCCACAGTGTAATTGCCCGTAGCAATATTTGACAAAATTCTTGACTGACACTGACTTGAGAGTATATTAAGCTGCATTTGGCGTTTGCAATTTTGTTTGTGTTTTAATAATCGCCATCAAAATTGTGTTTTAGGCTGCTTTATTGTTGACAATCGAACTGGTTCAAATCTCTACAGGTGTAACAGCTATATGCATGTTCCAAGATGCTTGTAAGACATCATTCATTTGTCATTCAAAAGACCTTGTTTGCTTACCCCAACTCATTAAACTAGCTAAATTACTTCATGGAATTCGGAACCACTGCCACGCGACTTGCCGTGCAATGGAGTTGGTTTATTCTGTTTCACTTCTGTCTTTGCTACTGTGAATAGAAAAGTCGTTTTTGAAAATGTGTGAGGCTCCGCGGTTGCGTGAGACGGGACTGCGTTTTCCACTCAGGTGTCAATAGCGCCTGCCCAGTCGCAAGATTCGCATTTGCACAGACCCCTCGCATCTTGGGCACGGATCTCATTGCTGTGCTTATTGTAGTTTTCTTTTGCCGCTTTTCATGCAAATGTAGTCATTTTGCCCAACCGAATACGCACCTTTGTATAAATCATTTTGTATTGACGGGCTCTAAATAGATAATGTTCGTTGACATAATGATTTCCAGCACTTAAAATGACCTGCTTTGCGAATGATGCGAATCGCAAGATGCTTTTGGTGATGGAAATATATACCCTTTCGGATATGCGCGTAGATAGACGTGGTTATCATTGTGTCCCTTCTGTTTGATATATGACGGTTGCAAATGTTCTATGCTATTTTAAAAATTGGCATTGTCTTCTCTTTCACTTCTATTACTTGTTCTTGCAGAACAATGCTTGCCACTTTCGCATTTTGATGCAAAAATATCGCAATGTACTCTCTTCTCACGAAATGTGAGTGTCATGTACGGCAATACGCCATTTAAAGTACGCTCTGTAGCATCCACACAAGACATTTTGGGACATCAAGTACGCCTTTAGACTTTGCTACGTGACTCACCCTGCAAATCAAATTTTCCACACAATAAATTTGAGGAGTTTCCATATGCTTAAACGTTCAGCTACGTCAACGTTCACTTACCCAGGCTTACATCGGTTGCTGTTAGGCATTATGGATCGGGACGATCCCGACTCAGCCTATCGTATTGCACAGCTGACCATTCGACCACTGTCTTACCAGCGCAAACCATCGAAGAAATCCCGCGAGATGAAAATAAGCATAAACTTTTGTTTGCGAAGACTTCACAGGGATGTTTAATTTCTAAGTAATGGCTTAAAAATACTGAAGAACTTCGTACATGTACATTTGAAATAGTTATAGAACAGTTTTACCTTATTCCAGCCATAGACTGCTTCCACAATCTCAGAATACAACTAGAGGTTAGCGCAAGATTTTACCAAGCCGTCATATTCCCAACGCAGTATTGGATCGGAGTGCTCACCTTTTCGTTAAATCATCCAATTATGCGTCGGTTTGTTTCAAAGATGCTGGGCGCTCTTATAAGAAAATATTAAGGCATCAAGTCCTAGCCAAAATCATAAATGGCGTGTCAGCATCATCGTCATTGTACTGACAAATGGCGAAGCAGCCCTGAATTCAAATATGATGTTGGCGAATGCCAGTGCGTTCCTTGGTTGGGGGTGACCAAAACTTTATTAACTCTACTGCAATCAGAACTAAAGTAAGCCCTTATACTACATTTTAATCATGATCTGCATTTAAATGCACTTTCTTCATTTACCGTTTCCGAATTCTCTAATGTCCAAACAACGCCACTCCAGCTACCACCACTCTTATCCTTCCGATAACACTTATTTCCACCCCTCCTTCTTCTTCCCCTTCCCTCCTCCCCCTCCTCCCCATCGTCATGGCCGTGAAAGTGGTAGTAGCGGTGCCGATGATGTGTTTGTTGATCGCATCTCTCCTCTGTTACGCTCACTGAATTTGGCAACAACATAATGCACGAGTTGCTGCCTACTACTGTTCTCGCTACGACACCTGTATAGTTATTGAACCAATATCTGGCTAAGGTTATGTTGGAAGAATCAAGCGATGTAGAGATGACCGTCACCGACATTAACCAGACGCACTCTGCATTATCGCTTTGCTTGATCTCATCACTGCATAACAGCATCGTTACCATCACCATCACTGCAGCCATTGCCACCGTAGACGACAACGCCTCCACGGCTTCCGCTCACATGATCGTGAACAGCTAAGTTGATGCACGTGCAGTACTCAAACAGCAATGTGGTAGCGGCATTAGCACTAATTGCAGGCAGCCACATAGATAAAAAATACAGCAGTTAAAAGCGTGGTTTCGCCGTGACAGCTCAGATGGGTGGGTACTGAACCGAAGATCCAAACATCCCCGGCTCCATCGTGGATTGTGACGGATATCATTACTGTCGCTTTTGCTGCCCAATCCTCCCCCTGCACGTGCCTCTACGCGTGCGCACGTGGTGGGCATTGTGCTGGCAAAGGCAAATCAGATCGCCTGCGTGAGAGCTACAAATGACACCGTCACGACGCAGGTGAGATTCGAACTCACGCGGGGAGACCCCAATGGATTAGCAGTCCATCGCCTTAACCACTCGGCCACCGCGTCGGTTACCGCAATGTTTAATTTGCCCTACAGACCTCCTTGTCACCACCTTACCACCTCCTTATTGCCTACGTACTTGCTTACTTCCGAAGCCGATGCAACCGACCCTTTTACTATCGCATTCAGCGAACCCAACTTTATCATCGTCAGGCCTAGGCAAACAGGCAGACAGACCACCAGACTGGATCAGAGGCCAGCTGCACCCACGAACGGTACCGCACAATCTTACTAAGCAGACAAGGGCAGCGTGTTGTAAAGATGCCATTGCACTCGATGAAAGGTCAAGTATTTAGCCACAAAATAAATAACTACGTAAATAAGCTGAATCGTTCTTAAGGAGATTTCGTCTAGGTTACGGTAGCCTTGTCAATGGAAACAGGAATGCGCTTGCAATTTACTTCAGCGCACACCGGCACACCACGCACTGCTCTTCCATCGTATCACAAGCGCAATGACATCAAAAGTGGCGGTGCAGTGCCCACAATACTAACCCCTTTTACCGTAGCAGCTGCCTGCAAAGTAGTCAGATTTCGGTTAAATAACGAGCTCAAGACCACACTTGACCAGACGATTAACACCAAAAATGACAACTTGTTAAGGATCTACTGGAACGTCTAGCCACATCTGCAGGCCTTTTGCCTTGGACCGACTATACACTCCCCGTCATTGACCGACGGGTGCCCTTATGCAACCACTGTCCTCTAAATTACCGCCGTCTCTGTTGTTAGTAGTAGAGGAGGTACGGAGTCCAAAGCATAGAAACAGACTGCCTACAGTTCTAACTTGGGCCAGAGAAACCAGTCACAGCCAAACAATTTGAAAGCGAATGACTTCAATGTCTCGACGCATATTGGACTTTCTACCAATCAATAATGTGACTGCAGTTTGTAGTTGTAGGCGATAGTATCGACATCGATAAGAACACCGGGTGCACTGCGTCTGCAGCATTATTGCCTCTGCTATTAGCATTACTTGACCTACTATAATACTGCGCATTCCAGTTTACGCGTTCAAAATGTGCAGCAAAGGGGTAGAAAGCAACCTGAGCGTATAAAAAGGCACATATGATTGGGGAGAACTTAGGAAAATCGCACGCAGTAAAATTCTATAAAGCGGACTGGCAGTTCCGGAGATTCCACAGCCGCCAACAGCGCATGTGATAGTCCGATCGGCATAACACTACTCTGTTAGGGTAACGATGTGCAGAGATTTCCACCCCATGTGATCGCCAACGCCCATTCTTCCACCACTTTCTGCTTTCCATCTTTCGACTTCTCTGCCAACTTTACGCTCCATTGCTTCTCTTCTTCCCTAAACGCCCCTCTCCAATCCCACTATCGTCCTTCCGTTTATTCCTTTCCCCATCTCTTCATCCCTTCATCCAACTTCGCAAATATTTTAGCATTCATAGTTAACACTGCATAAATATTTACTTGCTGCTGCTAATTTAAACCAACATTTTGCAAGTTTTTCATTGTGGATATTTTAGCCCATCCTCAAAGGATAAGATCACGCGTAGTAGAAATCTGTGGGCCCCACTAATAGCATTTACTTTCGAGCACGGATTTGCGCTGGTCATTTCATTTGCGATCATACTTTTCTGCTTCTCGTTTGGACTCCGTAGAATCTTATGTTCCTTGGGGTGATGGCAGATTACACCATGGTGGCAGCAAGTGCCTGCGAAAACCAAAAGGCCGACAGTGAAATGCGAGTTGGATAAGATACCACCCTCCGGATGAAGGCTATCATTTCGTGAGCATTTAACGAAAGTTTTCAGAAAAACCTATTTGTCATGCATGCATGCGTGCAATTGACTACTTAACAACGATCGCCTAAGTTGGGATAGGGACCAACATGGGAGCCTGAACAGGAGTTTAAAGCCGACTTAGCTAATGCACCAGATTCGCCTATTTTGAATGTTCGACTAATTGATCATGACCTGTAAGCTTCAAGCGACCATTGCATCTTGACTCAACGACAGCCAATCGGGAGGGATAGAAAGGCGCGGACAGTAAAAGCGTGCACCCCATGTGTCCATGCCAACTCGAGCAAAGTATGATGGCTGTTCGACTTTAAAAATCATAATCTTCGGTGCCATATTGATTCACTTAGCAGTCACAACTCAATTTGCCCTTATTTAATCGTCCTCTACCTGACGCAACCATGTTTATGAATGCTGGAAAAGTGCTGTAATGCCTTTGGCGTGTTTATGTTTTCCGACAAGCGTCCATTGCTAGCACAAACATACCTGAGGACACACCTCATTTGGCTTCATTTTCAATTTCTCACCCAATGCTTTACATTGTTTTGTGTAAAGCGTGTTTGTGAAGAGGGGCAGGTGGATAATTATTGGACAAAATTTTGATTGCTGCAACTCAACATGGGACCGCTTTCATAGTCACTGATCAACAAGTTTCTATTTTTGCAGTACCGCTTGACTTGCATTGGCGATCTCTCCGATTAATGAAGTAGAGACAAGCGATAACTCAAAAGGGACTGCATTCGACACGTTGACACGTAAGTGGGCTTGGTTTACACTTAACCTATCAAGGATTGCAGGAGTATCCTTGTAAATTAGGTCTTGAGGTTGTCGCATCTTCCCATTCGGCTGCCTTTAACTTGCGTCATTGTTATTAGCAACTAAAGATTCATATATGCATTAGGACTTCTTAATTGCAACAGACATCACTTGCAAATTTTGACTTGTATCTACCCACATCAAAATTCCACCACCTAATGCGCCAGTTATTTTAATTACATTCCTTATGCTACTCAATTCTTTTTAATAGCAAGTAGTTCGTGAAATATAGTAGTGTGACTGAAGAAAAGCGTTCGAATTTGCGAAAAGCACAACTCCACTTGCGGTTTTAATTCCACCATCGATTTCTCTTTTAACAGTGCAATGAGCACAGCATGCATTGAGATGGAGCTGCCCTACTGCTATCAGAAAAGCTGAACAAATGTAGTGAGACGAACTTGATTTTTGAACGATTTCAAGCGTCAATAACATGAACGGGTCTCGTAGCCGTGCAAGTCATATGGTGGGTGACAGACTGGCAGGACGAATTTGACTGATCATTGATTAGATGGTGATGTAACATTGAGTGATAAAACGGTGAAGTGTACAAGTTGGAAATGGAAGGAGCCTGAGGAAGCAAAGTGTTTGATCTGAGGGTGGACCAGATCTTTGAGTTAGAGAATGTAAGTCTCTACTATTGCAAAGTAGCCTCCACCCTAAGCCTACTAAAGCGTTCAGCCTTAGAAATATGCTTCTATTCCCGTCTCTGCAGCCCCAACTATGGTACGTCGTTGGTGTATGCAGTCTTATTATGAACCATAAAGTCATTGCCTGGCGTACGCGCATACATGCACGGACACACCTATTGACACAATTAATAATATTAAACACCTTAAGTCTTGTGACAGCTGCCGAAATCATGCCTAGGTGTGCTACTAACGTTAGGGCAAGGTGGCTTTGTGTGAGAAACGGCATTCGTCAAAGAATTGAGATGGAAAATGTAAACGCTAAACACACTGTAATCAAAGACATTTTTGATTCCCTAAGACGTGCACAGCTTCCGTTTTTATAAGAGTGGTTAGATATAGCTGTGATAACACCTACCGAAGACTTACTCACCGGGTACAACGGCCATAGCATACCCTATCTAGTCAGGTAATAGCTACCATGACAGCTTGACTGCACTAACAAGCTCCCGCAATCACGCACCGTTCTGTATAGATTAAGCAGCTTGAAGTCCGAAAGGTTCTTCACTATGGTGTAGACATCTTCGTGTTCGAATAAAACTCATTTTTCAGGGTACTTACGTCACTTGATTTGATTTGGACTATTAATAGGTTTTAGACTGTTGCTTAGCCAAGATGACGCGAGGCGCAGCTTGGTCCGAGCGCTTAAACTGTTTGTGGCAGCTGCTCGAAAGTGACTACCGCAGCTTTTACTTATTAGCTGGGAGCACAAAAGTGAAGATTGACAATGAAATTGCAGTAGTCAAGTTCAAGAATCCATCTGAGATTAGCTGTGACCAATCGGCTTCCTGTGATGCATTTTACGCGAAGTTGGTGTGGTTCTAGCCTAACAAGGAAACACTATTCACCAAGCAGTGAATTCTCTCTTTTTGTTCTCGAACTGTGTTTACAATAGCGTCGGATATTTTAAGTGTTAAACTTCCATCTACCCCACTGCGTCGTAAGTCGCATGAAGACGTCAAATCGAGTGAGCATTTAAGACCAATAGAAGCAAGGCATTGGTGTATCTCCTGCCTAATTAAACTAACGTCATCCTCGAATCATTGGCAGGACCTCGAACATTAGCAATAAACGGAAACTGGAACCCAGTGAGATTCTTGTGAGCAAAGTACTGTGGAAATATTGGTGTTATTACGGCAGAATTTTTTAGAAGGACTGAGAGTGAAGAAGCAATTGTTCTCAATCATAAATAAGTGCATGAAATGGTGCTGCAAACCATGATAAGGTTAAGGTGGGAAGAACTACTGCTATTGACATATAACGCCACTCTATAGTAACTGATACGGAGGCTGTTCTGAAAGGAGAGAAAGGCAATGAGGAAGGTTGTACAATCCATTGACAGATTGAGTAGCATTATAAATGGAATAAGGATTCACATATCAATATAGATAATCAAACCAGACCTGTGAAACAAATTTTCACACTCACAGGCCAGTTTTTACAAAAAGTGCCAAAAGAATATAACCTTTTGCAAAATGTCTTTGTTGTAGCGGCGTCTTTCCAGAATACATGAGACTTACCAATACGAAAGGGAACTCCTTCAAGCATGTCCGTTAGCTTTGACTATCGTTACCACTGTGATGATCGGCACCAAATTACGCACTTATAATTGCGTACCTGAGGCGTTCTTTGCAATAACTTTGTTAGGCATATTAACTATTCAGATCAGAAACGCATGATGCTGAGGAACCTGACACTGATGAGATCGCTACTCGTGTTAAGTTATGCTTAGCATCCACTGCTGCCTTGACCGTTTAAACAGCGGCAATTTACAAATAAAATGGGTCAGTAAACTAAATCAGAAGCTTAATTCTGAAAGAATACTTTAACACTAAGCATGAATCATACACAGATAAGTGGGCCACTTGCGCATGAGACCTACGGGCATATAATAGGTCAAATCGTTCCAATAGCAAGACCAGCATGATATGGCATGGTTCGCTAACCAGCAATGCGGCAGCACTTGGATCCAGTCAGTGGAGCAGCGAAGCACACACAATATGTAGACTGCTTAAAGAAATTCAAGTGGAATGACCCACCCTCAACTTGTACTCTGGGGCACAGCCCTAACTTATCTTAAAACCATCGTGGGATAGGGCCCAGAGGTATTCGTGGTCGCAGAAGAGGTCAGTAAGAACAAGCTCTTCTCAAGAATCTCTGAATTGGCTTTCAGTACTGATGTCTCCTTGCCCTTTTCTGAGCGTTCTATTACCAGAAGGTCAAACCGAGACTTCGTTTTCGGTATGATGAGTAAAATTCCCTAGAAAATGCCTGAGGAACCAAAATACGTAGGAGATCATTAGCTGTATAGACTGACTCAAGACAAGCTGAGTGATATCTCAAGCCCGACACGCTTTTCGCTTACGTCAAGTAAGATCTGGTAAGGAACGACTTTGTCCTTGTGATTAAAATGGCTGCATACCACAAGAAGATCGACCCCACCTGAGGCCAATGATTGCGTTCATCAATATTAGCTGTGATGGAATTGATGGTAAATGGCTTGTGAAATTATATCTGAGCATTCAAGATAAGACTGAGATGGCTGAGGCTCCAAAAACACACCATTAGATGTCACTCCCCAAAGTAATGATTGTGGAGCTGGGGTGAATAATAAATTCAAACCCCTTTTATCACTACACAATGAAACGCTGATTTTTGTTGAAGGTCGATCTGGCAGCTACTACGTAGAGGGAGAAAAGAGACTAAAGGGCAAGATGGACAACTTACTGTTGCAAGCTCGGTCAGATGAGTAAGTGGATAAGAAATGGTGGAGCAGTACGAATATTGTCGGATTTGATGATGAAGCACATACGGCATCAATAATGCTGGACCCTGTTGAGTTGAAATTAATTCACCATTCGGAACCACTGGTTAAATTGGTGTACTTTTATGTGGAGTTACACGTCACACTCATCGACAGTAGCCTTAAAAATATTTTAAGAAATAGATCAAATGAGAGCGCACCTGTCTGAAGCGACTCGTCCGCTTCCGCCTTGTATATCTTCTTCCTGTACGCGTTTGTGCTTTTAAAAATACAGCCCAATTGACTTAAGCGGTCCTTTTGTGTTTGAGTATGCCGGGGTCCGATTTAGTTCAGTTTCTAATTTTCGCAGTCTGTGACCGCATCGAATGTCTCTCTTTCACAGCTTGGAAGATTAAAATCGGAGGGACCATGGGTAAGGATATCGTATGCACACCGAAATAGGCACGCCCATCGCCAGCTGCGCCCATTAATTTGTAGATTGGTTCACAGCTTGTGCGGTGGCTATTATTTCCGGGCATTAGGCAACATTTGTAGCTGACAGTTGTACCTAGAGGCATGAATCGTTGCACCTGTAAGTCTGGAACTAATCCTTACGCGCTTCATATAGTACACGAGGTGCACAGATGAGCCGGTTTGCAACAATAGTTGATCTCGTTAGCTCTCACATACACGTCTTCATTATTGAGACCGAGAGGACGATGACAAAGTCCTATTAATTGATAAAGTGAAGATCGCAGCGACAGCTCTCACATTCTGTGCCTAAATTTCGCTTCCTTTCCAGGTGGTATACTAAGACACGCATCACGGTTCATACACACGTAATTTCCACACATATTTTAAGAAAAAATCTACTGCATGCTGTATGCCACTTTGGAAAAGAAATACCTGTTAGGATTACCCACCTTCTTTCAGCCTCCCCTCAATTATTTCTGTGAATCCTGATGGCCGTGGATAAGACTCAAGACGGCCTCCTCACCGCAGCACCTGGAAGGGCAGCATGAACAAACTTAGCTATACACTAGCACAGATGAGCCCCAAAAATAGTGTGTAAAACGAAAATATCGAATGTATTTTCCTTTGTTAGACCGACCTTGTCTGCACTGACGCGTCCTCCACTAGCCATGCTACGATCCACCAGGCCCTTGCAGGGCTGATAGGTTCCCGACTCACCGTGAAACTGTATATCATTCGAGTGCTCTGGCTGTTGCCTCATATAATTTTCCAACTTCTTTTCGTTTCGCCGACCCACCATCTTGCCCTTCTGAGACAGTACTGAGTGAAAGTAAAGTGTGACTAGCTGAAAGGGGACGAGGTGGCGTCCTTTCAGGCTGGTGCCAAAAATTTGTACCTTAGACCGCACTGACTCAGTCTTGAATGCCTCTTAATACACCCCATACCCAATGCTTCTTGGGTGCCTTGTCTGCAAGATGCAAATTAGCAAACGCGGGCAAATACATTCCTCCACCAAAACTTTTGAATTCACTTGCTATGCAGCTAATACTGGAAGAGGGATGCGAATTGAGATTTTCCACACCCATCATTTACTAAAACGAGCGAAATGGATTTTACGGCCTGACGTGGAGTCTTGCGCAGTGGGCAGCATCCCGACTTGATGGAATAGCACAACTAGAATTTGGGTACAATCACAGGTATATTTGTCACATCAGAGACATTTGTCTCACGAACCCTGAATAACGTTTAGTGACAAGCGAATCGTATGAATAGGGAGGCCGAATTAATAATTTAGATTTGACTCTCTCTCCTGCGTTTTTGTGTTGATGTCACAGTCTTAACTACCACCCTTTTTCTGAGTTGTTACATTTATCAGCTTTCTTCCCGAGCAACTCAAATGCGTATGTGACTTCCAACAAGGCATTTTTTTGGCAGGGAAGTAGATGCCATGGCAGTTCATTGTACTGTTCCTTCCTTTTTCACCGGATACTAGAAAGCGAAATCCTGTTTTTTCAGATGCTATGCACTGACTGTTGCTATTGGCTAAGGAGTTGGCGTCAGCGCTTGTCATTTGGCTCGGTGTCTAGACTTTGGCAGCATGGGTGTAAACATGTAAATGTGTTTGAATTTGAAGTAAAATTGAAATGTTTTACGACCTTTGATTCCTTACTTCTGATTTAACAAAAGCAAAAAAATTGAAGTGGTTAGACCCTATTAAATAAGGAAATCGGCAATAAGACTCTGTTGAGCCTTTATCACAGGCAAATGTTGCATATGTTAATTCCTATTCCCTTTCGTTTACGCGGTGATGATGCAGTTGCACTAGCAAGGTTAACGACGTCAACTAGTCAGCTTTATCACTTGAGGTGGGTTGGTGTTGTCCCATCTTCTCTACAATGACTGTCCGCTTGTTCATATCCAACCTGCGCTTTCATCCACCGACACTCTTGAACCTGCAGTCGTTTGGTGTTCTGTGCAGAAACGAAAAGAAAGTGAGTTTGAATTCATGTTTTGAAACTCTTAGAGTGTGAGTATGAGACCTACAACTTAAGTAGTAAAGCTGGCGATTATCTACAATCCAGACACCTGAGGAAAGTTAATTAAAGCAGACCTTTGTTCGATGATGGGTGTATTTGCTAACGGGAGATTGTGACATCATAGTAGTTCACCAAATTAATTTTGGAAGATTTTGTACCTTCAATGGAATTATTTGCGACAGCACAAATGAACTCAGTGTTGCCCTCGTGTTATCCCCAAGTCAGTTTCATGTCTTGACTAGGTTTAGACGGAAGGTATGAGCAAAAGGTATCGTGCAACAACTGCATTCATTGCGGTCAACGCGGCAAGGGTGATATTGTGTTCGCTGGTCTACGGGCGAGTAACAAAACTGGTATCGGAAGTATCCAGAGCTCGGAAGCACAAGTGTTGCATCGCATCGTTCTGACAGTGTCATTAAACAACTTCTAACTCACTTCACATCACTCCCTCTCAATCCCCTAGTCCCGTTAATTGTTCAATGAAATTGCACTCGTCCATTCTGATTTGCTCAACACAATATCCATTCCCTTTTGCAATTTCAAGGTGCTCCTTACCCCTACCCTCTTTCCTCGCTTTCTTCACCTTTCAATGAAACGGCTACAGTCCATTTTCATCAATCACATTAACTTTATGGCTAATTTAACTGCCAATTGTTTCCAACGTTTTTAACAGTTTTCTAGGTACAACATACTTAAATGCTTGTGACGTTTCAAAACAAAATTTTTCCAATTTCTGCATCTATAGATCAACTGTACTTTCAGAACTGCTACATCCGCCCGAATAATAGTTGATTTCTGCTGCCACCGTTATCTCTGTGGTGTCGAGGAGATGCCCTGTTTGTATGGATGCATTACCTTGGGCGCGCTCCCGTTGTCCGCTTTATTAGCGATTGCTAACAACGACTGGCATACTTCATACCCATTACACACAATCTTCGGACCCATCACTGCGAATATTCGAAGCTGCATACGGCCGAATTGATAAGGGGCCTCCTCTTGCAGCAGTTGCTTGTACATATATTTGATCAGGGTCAAATTTCGCCTAGTACCAATGGCGGAAGCTGGCATCTACCAGCCAACACGAGTGGTAGATTCACATCACTTTGTTCTCAGTGTTTGCTAGACGAAAGCACAAATATGCTATCTTTCCTTGCACGCTGCTGACTCGGATTAGCATTATGGTCCACCGCAAGGCCCAGGAACGGTCGACTTATCAAGACCACCTCTTGATCATCTCATACGACCGTATCAGAAGAGAAGCGAATCAGACATCCTGAGTGAGACTCGAACCCACAATCTTCGACTCCGGAAACCGACGCTTTATCCATTAGGCCACCAGGACAAGTGCCTTGATGCTAGTAGCCTGCAGGTATGGTTCCCGCTTCGAATTCGAGAGGTCTTGGGTTCGAATTTTGACTGATACCGTTGCCGGCTTCGTAGCTCGCGTGTTGTTTGATGAGTGCGTCATACAGTTTCTCAACCTTATTTGATTTCAATTTTGCGGGTCACTGTCCTCATCGTCATTCTTAGCTTCCCATATCCGCAAACAGTACCAACGCTGCTTTCCATGGGCATCGCTCACGTGTAAGATAAGCTAGCTTACTGGCTCACTGCCTGGTGTGTATGGACTTCTTTTAGATTAACTAAATGGTTTAACCACCGAATAGGAGCAATCAAGCCTTCTTTTAGCCAGATATCTTCCGTATGCAATTTTGGATTGTTTCGTGACTGTTTATGTTTGCCCAACTCTGTTCAGAGGTGAAGGATGAATGCGGCAAAGAAATAGCAATCCACGATTTCCAGTACCTAATTGGAAAGCGCTTAACATCGTAGGCAGGCTTGGGTGTACCTTTGTTTTTGCGACCAATTAGTGCGCATTTGTTTAAGTTTTTGCTGCTTTTGTGTGTTCCGATGATTAAACCTACATGTTTTAGGATTAATGTGATTTTTATATGGTCACATCCGCAATAAGCGAACAAGCATGCCAAATGTAAACAACAACTAATCAACCGACCAGGAGATATGAATCGCCACAGGGAAAATACACCTTCAGCCAGAATTGATGTCTGCATTGTTACTACAGTGACCATTCGCTTGCGTTGCTTACCTTTCAAAATTAGAACTCAGCGACTGATGCCGTGTAGCACTCGGAGCGTCTCACGAAAGTCGTACCCTCAGTCAATAGCATTCGGCCGCGGGTTTCGGCGATTGTTACGGCAGAATGCACTAGCTATACCACTATTTGAGATGGTGATTATGCTCGTCGAATCCTTAGTTACATGCTTGTGATGAGTTGCCTGACGAGCAGGGTTATCACTTTACATACCTAAGCAATTTTTATGCTCCTGATTCCAAACCTGTTTTGAACTGAGGCTATTCTGTCTACACTAAATATCCACGCTCCTCGTCTCAACTATTTGGTTTTTACGTGACACGCTCATGCCTACTAGGACTGTATCATATTGCGATTCGCAAAATGTTCCTTTTTCATTTCGAAAAAGTAAATTACTATAACACAATAACATAAATTTTCGTCGTAAAGATTCTACCACAAGCAAGACATTATTAAGCAGTCTGCTTTATCGTCAAGTTAGGTGACTTGCTTAGTTTGGCTGTTGAGCATTATGGATTTGGCCGTTCCTGCCTCAGCTCAATGTATTGCACCATTGCTTATCCTACCGCCGCATCACTAGTGCAAACCATTAATGAGATTCTGCAGAATATAGATGTTTATCTCCCCCCCTTCATTGTCATGACCGTGGAAGTGGTGGTAGCCGTGTCGGTGGTGTGTTTATTAATCGCATCTTTTCCCTGTCGAGCTCACCGAATTTGGCATTGACATAACATACGAGTAGTCGCTCACTGGTGCTCTCACCTCAACACCTGTTTGGTGGGTGAACTAGTGCCTGGGTCGTGTTCATGATGAAAGAATCAGGAGCTGCCGTGGGTGCCATCGCTGGCACCCAATGGACGAATTCTAAATCATCGCACTCCTTCAGCTCACCACAGTGCAACAATATTACCGAAATCAACACTGTAGTCATCTCCACTATCGATGACAATGCCTCTACGGTCGTTGAGCACACGATCAAAGGCAGCTAAGCTGATGCACATGCGGCACACATCTGAACAGTGTCGTGGGTCTTTTAAGCACTGCCACTTGATGGATGCCTAAGCGCTAGTTACAAACGACCATCTAGGCCCAAAGCAGAGCAGTTGGAGGATTGACGGTATGGTAGTAACTTAGCAAGGAGAGTGGTGGGCCTGTAGAATTAAATGCCTTCACCTCCATTGCGAGTTGCGGTGGATATCAGTAGTGTTGTTTGCTACCTAATTCTTCCCCTGCACAAGCTCCTGCGCATACACACATGGAGACCAATGTTCTAGCGAAGCAGAAATAGATTGCTTGCGTCATAAGCATTGCCATCGCAACGCAGATTAGATTTGAAGCCACGCGGAAATACCCTAGTGGATTAGCGATTCATCCCCTAACTACGCGACCATAGCGTTACACAGCCAATCTTCCCTGACTTACCAAATCCTTCCTCATTATCTTGTTTCCACCTGCATACTTGCTTACCTCCTGAGCCCAGTCTACTGACTCTTTTACTATCCCACTCAAGAGACCTAGTCACATCTCCTTCGACATGTTACAGATTGTTTTGCAGACTTGGGGTAGATAAAATTTAAATTGATACACACGGGGATCGAATGGATCACGAACAAATACGACTAATAATAAAGGACCTTGGAAAAACATTCAGAACTTCTAAACTTCGCCAATGTCTTAACAATACCGTCCCAGAGACCGCCGCTCAACTCAGCCAATGCTTCCTTTGCCCATATCCCCGTCTTCTGCCCAGCTCTATTCCTCCCCAGCATTGTCGTGTCGTGAACGTGGTATTATTGCTGTTGGTGGTGTGTCATTAATCACGTTCTTCCCTTGTCGCGGTTAGCGACTGTTTTTGCGTTCGTGACTCATGCTATTTTTCTATTGTTTTCCAGAGTGCATTTAACTTGATTCCTTTTTCGTGGATTTGAATTTATTTTTTGTTTAAAAGAGGCTTGAGTTAGCTACACAATCCTTATTAGTTGCTCTTCGTAAACAAAGCATTGTGCCAAAGCTGACATCCGCCTCCTTTTTTTACATTAACAAACTTATTTCAATACCGATGGTTCGGCATTTGGTGGCCGGGTGTTTGATGAGGAAGTAAAAAATGGGAGGCGAGTCAAATGTGCTTCCTGCATTAGTGGACTTTGCGATAGAATTCGCATGGGTGGGGCCCCATGAAAGTAGTGTTAGCCTCTTTGCTGAAAAGTGAGCAACAAGACTCGAGACAAGAACATGCGACAGCGGCTTCCATGCGCTGTGCATCTGGTTTTCTGGTCTTTATTACTTGTCTATGTGACACTGAAACATCCACATACTCCAAGACTGACTTTTGGACCAAGTTACAAAGAGACGCAAAATAGTCTCTTTTAGCCTTAGAAACGACTTGGATTTGTCAATTTGAGAGACAATGCCTCATCATAGCCATACACAAGCAAACAGGCAGAGAAATTGGGGGGTCGACCGACCCACTGACAAGCAGTCAAGTTAACTCTTCATGTCTCGACCAGCTCCGCCCTTGACCCCTCAAAAAACGATGTGTCTTGATGCAAGATCATGGCGTGGACTTGTGTGGTGAAAGGTCACACATGGCAATGTGGAACAGAGCCGGACGCATTTGCAGACGTAACGAGACACACAGCAGTGTTCTGAAAAGGCAAATTGAGGAAGGGCTCTCTTGGAGACCGCAGAGTTCCTGACATCATTGCACTACCCCGACCACTACACTTATGCCATCCACTCTCCTCCCTTCTTAAAGGTATTTATTCCAATCCTATCCCTTTTCAATGTTAAATTACACGCAATCGTCTTCTTTACCAAAATTACTTATCTGGGCTAACAACCAAACGCACATGCGCACACAAAAGATTAAAAGGGATTATGTAGAGCTACTCTCTTAGTTGTATTGTCTCAGATTAATGGAACATATGCGAGACCACAAATGGTCAAGGCGTGCTATTGTTTCCGTTGCCCCGGTGACTCTGAAATGTACCGCTAAAGAGAGAAGTGGAAGTAGCACATTTTCAAGCAAAAATTAGTCAAAAGAATACTTGATTCTTTATCGCACATTGCCTTATGAATGTGTGCGCCTCTTTTCATTGTTTAGTGCATAGGTTAATAATACTTAATTTAGGTTAGCTCTCATCATGTCTACCCACCAGTACAAGTGGGAATGAAATACACTTGGCGCCACTATAGCGCCTCCTTTTATGAGAAGTAGCCAGTTCGCAAATAAGGAAAATTGGTATGCAATAAATGGGAAGACTGGAAAATGTTAAACGCAGTGAACTGTAGGTATCTTAGCTGTCTAGGCGTACAGATAATCGCTACTTGGAAGAGGAATTAAAGAAAAGTGAATCATGATCATGCGTGTTTTACTTACCAAGGAAATCGACCCCCGCATCAGAGACCGGATGTCAAATTGCTGTTTTATCGCTACAAGAGGAAATTTGCATTACTCTCAGACCACTTTCAATCCATGAGGACCGTGATCGACCGCTGCTCATTGCTGCATACTATAAAGAATAACTACTGTGAGTAATTTTGTGCTCGGAGGTGAAGCGCCACCTCAAATCACTTCCACTGCTAGGCGGATTTGGGGCGATGTGTCTGTGCAAGCATCACATCTTATCAGCAACGCTTAGCACGACGTTTGGTGGAATGGCGAAGCAAAGGTGAAGGAGTGCTCTCAAGACACACTGCTACAGCAATGGGGGAAGAATAACGTTGGTCAAAGAGGATAAGTAAATCAAGGATCACAAGTCTTATTAGTATGCTGCACTGATTATCAACCCATTTAGTGTTAATTTAGTTCAGAAGCAATAAGCGTGATAAGATGCACTAAAATGGTCTTTGATGGTCTTTGATGGTAACATTGACGCCCTAATAATGAGTTACGAATCCACGAGGACAAGCTGAAACCAATATATAGGTCCTTGCTAATGAGTGGCGTGAGCAGGAAAATGGACTTGGATCAGTTTACAGATCTGCAGTGGAGCCATGTGAGCCTGAGTCAAAAATAAGCCCGATACGTCGACTTGCTCGCATAAACCTCGCCCATTAAGGCATTTCTTAAAGACGGCAGGCACTGCATTCACTTGACTCAAAGAGATGTACTTATGCGTATGCACATGTATGTACGCTAAGAACCATAATAGGATGACTGTCATAAAATGCACAAGTATGAAACGCTTCGGAGCTTCTTAATGACGAATGAAGACATTCTGCCTAGACAAAATATTTGTAGGCAATTGGCGTACAGGTCTGAGACTGCTGATGTGGCTTAGATGTTAGTCAAACTAGTGAATACTCAGCTGCAAAGGCACGTAAAACAGTCCTAGACCCATACCGAAAGTCAACTAGTGCATTTCCGTTACATAATTTTACAGTTGTGTTTGTGCAATAATGTGCAACTTGCACTTGTGGCATCGATGCAAAGAGCTAATAATTTTGTTGAGTTAGACAGCACACAAAAAATGATGATTTATGGTATGATATGCATATTGCACCTGTTTAAGCCTTATGCGTATCAAAAGTCACCAGCTGATGATGTTGTTGTCTGAAAAATACTTAGTGTGGTGAGATTACGATTTTGAAAAACAAAGCAAAACAGGCCGCAATTTATGTGTCATCGAAAGAAAACCAGCACATCTGCGAAGGCGCTGCTATTGCTGATGCAATGGTAGCGATATTGTACCAAGAATAAAAGACAGCTGTGGCCAAAAAAGACACAAAGTGATGTTCCTTTCAGCTATTGTACGATTTGAGCACTCCTTAGCTGAGGTGATGAAGAATTTGCTGCGAATAAGACGTTAATACGCAGCTTACGTCTCCGCCAGACTAAGTAGTGATCCACAGTTTGGTTGGTAAGATCATAATAGAATTATACTATGTTTGGATGGGTTTTCAACGTCCCGTTTTGTTTTAATTGGTCCAAAGACGTTTTTCAAGTCGGACTCTGTTGGAGTATGTGAGGATTGAGTGTAAGCTTCCAGTTATTCTACGAAAAATGGCAAGAGGCCGACATATATAGTAGCATATCAGCTAGATGTGCTGCAGCGATGCTGAAAAACGTTTTAACGTTTTCGCTGATTCCTGCATTCATGACACGGTAGGCAGAAGAATCAACCGTCTGTGTAAATGAGGAGTGTGAATGCATGGCGGAAGGAATTGCCACTTCATGTGTGTGCACAAGCGTGCATTTATTTGCAAAGCAAGAGTCCCTCATTATGCTCTCTGTCTGTTAGTCATTTATCCGCCTTAATGGAGTGTGCCCCTTGCCCTGAAGTAAAGCCATTCACGCCTGTCAGATGCCAGCAATCTAGGGGGAATCCCGCAATGGAAAATTCTACGCGGTTTACTCGCTTGTCTGGACCTCAAATGATCGTCTACGCTGCTGTAACTAGCGGTTTAGGTGCCTTTACCCAGCACTCGTTTGCGTCGACTGCTGGCAGGTCTGTATGTTGTGTCCACTGCCATTCAGCCATGCAGTTGGCTGAATTCATCTATGCTTGCAGTAGAGTACGCCATGCTTTTTGTTTATTTGTGCAAAGAAATAAATGGCGCGTTCACCTACTGCTTGCATTGTTGTCCTAGCCTAGATCGGATTGGCTGTGTTGAACAGGATAAGTTGTTGAAGCGTTTAATTCATAGCATTGCCTAGCTACTGCTTCTGGATTGAGAATAATAAATGGTGACGCGTAAATTATTATATTAAGCCTTGCTTCGCCCTACACCATTTATGCAAACAACGTTTAGGCAATTGGTTTCCAGTTATGACTTCCTATCTGGATCATCCGTCCTGGTTAAGTTTAGTAGTTGTTCAACTCTTCAGCGAACGCACAAGCTAATCTGAATAGAGTGTATTGCTGAGGTTTGAGCACAAGTGCTCAGTGAGCACATCTATCCCCACGCCTCACCTCTGGTCGTAACGTCGATAGACCTAGGAGTGTAAGTGCACTAAATAGTGGAAGAGGAAATACCACTCTTGTTTAAGCATTGACAGTTTTGAGCTTTTTTGTGGTCTGTTCTAAATGCGGAGCCCAAAGTTTGTCATGACGCACGACACAAGAGACACATTACCTGGCCGGTGTGGTATGATAGTGCCAGGAATCCCACACCTCATTATCCACACCACATGAGTGATGACGAGGTGAGAGAGGAGGTATCCTGGAGTGAAGAATTAGGCCTGCGTAAATGTTTGGCAAGCGGCTGATTAGAAGAAAGAAAAAGGCGAGTGTGGACGCAGATTGACTTGAAACGGAGAGGCTGGACGGATACCTGTGGAAAGTCGTGTGCATTGCGAGTTGTGGCCCCGAGGCGGGTGTAATATGGGGGCAGAGCTTTAGACCTACTTGCACTGGGTTCGAGTTGATCATCAAGCCTTGATCCCAAATGGGTGCATTACGCTGCACTCCACGGTGCTAAAGCCCGCAGTAGACTCGAACCGGGTTTGTTCGGGTCCGTAGTGTTTGTCGCTGGAAACCGTTAAGCCCTCCTTTCGTTTTGTCTCGTTTATGCTCCCATCATCCGTCGCTCTTCTTTAACCTTCTCCTTGCTCTCTTTTCAGGGCAGCATTTAAAGTAACGTTAGATGTCAAAAACAGTAGTTCCACTAGCCTAAATCTTATGTTTCTTTTGCTGCGCCATTCCACATATTTATTTATGGTAGGAAGCATGTACCATGTTGATAATGGCCAACCCTTGAATACTTCGCCGTCATTACTTTCATGATTTCGCGATGCTTTGCTCATAGGAGTCTCATTAGATCACTGATTCCAGGGTTTGGGTTTCAATTTTTATTCGTTGGTAGCATTTGAATTCTTGCCAATGCTCCTAGGACGAAACTAGCTTCATTAGACAGAGAATATGCCAGTGTCCTGCTTCTATTGGCATTAAGTGCACCATTTAATTCGACGGTTAGCGTTTGAATTGTCTGCTTAGGCGAACAGTTCAAATGAAAAAGTCGAAGAGCATAACATCCTTCCTAAAGGGTGTGTCGATGCCGACTTCCCTACTTTGCTTTGCGGTTTGGATCGAATTTGTCATCACAAAGACTTCGAGCCTAGATAGTGCTAACGTTGTGCTTGACTTTTGTGATGTTTTTGCTATCATAGATGCATTATTCCGATGTCAAATCTATAACAGTCGCACTGTCCCGTCCGAAACAGACTAGTAGCTCGTCGATTTACATGTCCATGTTAAATGCGTATTGCAAGAATATATCATGTAGAACACTTAAACTAGTAGCACAGCGGCGCTTTTGTTAAAGTCCATGGACTAAATTCCTCCTCGAGCTCAATTTGACATAGTTGAGCAAGAAATGCAAGACACAAGAAGTAGCCCCTTGTAAGAAGTCAAAGTCAATCCGAAACTGTCCTTAGATGGAACGAAACGTAACTAGCAAACCTGGCCTTATAAGGTAGAACTTATTTACCTCCCTCTGGATGAGACCGGGACCATTTATTTGCGTACATTCCATTGGCTACTCATAGTAGTAAGACCGAAAATGCTTGATTTCGCAAGCGCCACCCAGGCGCTAGCGAAATTCGACCAAAGGGAACTAAAAGCAAAGTACAATATGCACAAAAATGGCAAAAAATATCAATAAATACATGCGAATATGCCACGAAAGGGAAGCTACGTCTGAATTCGCCGATGACTTAAGATGTTTTTAAATGCGTACTGCAAAACGAAACTTTCCAGTCCTTTGCCACATCTAACCATCAACTCTGAACCATGTCGCAGGAATGTGCATAGACAAAATGTCCAGTTTCCTTATCCAAGGTCGAGCAGGGAGGACAAATAAGCGTGAATAGCTCACAAGAAGAAAGATAGATCCAAATTCACTAATGACCCAAAGTGATTTAAATGCGTATTGCGAAATGGGAATTTCTAGTTCATTGCCACATCCACCCATCAACTTTGAACCATGTCGCAGGTCGAGTGAGAAGAGCATTGGCTTCAAATACAAAGCTTGGTTACTCTTGTTCTGCGGTAATATCAGCTAATTGATGCCGGAGAAATCATTTTTCACATTTAATCAGATGACCTCAGAAAGCCATTTTGGCGCTCTTTATGCGAATGATATGCTGAAACTGGAAAGTATTTCGAGACAGCATAAAGGAAAATAGAGGCCAACAGAAGTTTTACCAATTAAGAACTTAGTAACTTCAAAACGCGTTTACTAGATGATCTACCTTGTACAAAACAGGACTCGGGCTGAACCGAAATTTAATATCGGTTTGTCGATTATTCTTTGAGTTTACGCAGCAATTCGTGTCGCAGCGAGGCGATAATATCAGATGCTTGCAGGAACACAATATACAAAAAAGTGGAGAAGGTGAATACTTTGGATAAGTACGACCAGCCCACAAGCGCAGAACTCCAAAGCGAGCTTTGTTTGGAAACGCCACGACCACTCAAGCTTGCTGCATTTACAAAATCGCCATAAAGGGGTAAAAAGTTGACAAAAAAGAACAAAAGAATTGAGGTAACTGCAAAAATGAAGTAACAAGCAAGCACAAAATTGCGAACAAGTTCAAGAAATGCGAAGAAAACAGAAGAAATGGAAGGGTGTAAAGGGCACTTAAAATGCGAAAAGAAAAATAAATATTGGGAGGAGCTGATAAGGGCGGGAGATTGCGACTTATGCGAAAATTAATAGGACATGAATAAAAAGGAGGTTGGTGACGCAAAGCCAGTCGAAAGTTGGTAAGCAACGCTATGTGGGTGGTAGGACCTATGAAGCACTGGAATGGAGGATAGGAAAAGCTAGTAGACGCAGCGTAAATACGAGGTAAATGAAGTTGAAAAGGCAATGAAAAAGACCGTAAGTCGAGTCCGCGTGGCCCAGTGGATAAGGCGCCTGCCTCCTAAGTGGAAGATTGTGGGTTGGAGTACCATCGTGGGTGCTCCATTCGTGCCCGTCCCACTGTATTCGTTCATTTGAAAATGGCGTCGAGGATTGATGGAAATTGCGCATGCGTGGTCGCAACCATCTCACTACCATTTGGCCACCAGCTTTCAATGATATGTTTGGAAGGAAAAGCGCATGCCCAGAGCGAGACTCGAACTCGCGACCTTCAGATTATGAGACTGACGCGCTAACCTACTGCGCTACCCGGGCGTGCCGGCACCCTGAATTATGCCTTCCACACCACTCTACCTTTATTACTTTTCTCCTTCCGCATATGGATGTAATCCACCTTCGCACCTCACCCACTCTCCGCCTTTACAACATAAGTGCGCCTAAAAGCATTCAGCTGACAAGACTTCTTCCCACTCATTTGAGAATCGATAGAGGAGGTCGCAGCCATTTCTTGTGCTGTTTCTCCACCTGCACGTCAATGTTAGCTTTGCATCAGCTAATCAGTGCTGATCTTCAATCGATTCGAACACTAAAATGTCAGCTTTAATTAAAGCAAGGTACACCTACGCCCTGGTTTAGATGAGATCTGGTCAAGTCAGATGCAACTGTTGACCCGATGCAGCAGAATGAATGGGTGCCGAGCCAACAAGAATGATTTGCTGCGCAACCAATAAGACGCATGTGTCAGTGTGACACGTGGTAGCTGCAGGAGGTAGGTAGCGTGTCACGTGGCGAATCCGCGCCGTCGATTTAGCTATGCACAGGTGGTAGTGTCTAACTTGCGAAAAGAATTGTCATTCACTTGAATTTTGACTGTCGCGGAGGATTTAGTGGACAGTGATGGTAAGAAGCTCTTTAAATAGTGGGAGTTGGATTATGGGACAGGTAGTTAAATAAAAGAAACTGTTTTTTTGTGATAGCTGGGACACTGTATTCCATGAAGCATTTGAAATGCCCTGATAAACATGGGGAGTGAGGCGTACGGAAGATTTGCCTCAAACGTGTACTGGGAGCTTCTCATGAAATCTAATCAACTTGTCACTTATTATCACTAATTTTATCATCATTACAAGGCGGTAAGAGAGTCATTGCGATTTGATTAGTCTGTCTGCTAGTGCACACCTCGATTAGTGTGTTGTAATATTTGCAAAGCAATGATTACAAGAAACCCAGTGATTTCACATATTGATATGCGCGCATAATCCAGCTATTTAGAATGGCTTTTAGTCGCTTTGAAGAGGAAAAGTTAATAAGTTGGGAATGATGTGTTCAGACGCATGATGAGTAGTAATTTGATTGGTTTGCAGCAGCTGGCAGTGGAGTCATCTATGTGTCTTAGTATGCGTGAAAAGGTTCGGGGATTAGTTGTTTACCATTGATTGATTAAGATAAACTGGACGACCCTGACATCCCTTCACCGTTAAGGAGTCCTTTAGCACAATAAATCCGATGACTGAAGTAATAGAGATTGGTGCCTTGTTCCGAATTAGAG
Source organism: Taenia multiceps (assembly GCA_001923025.3). NCBI lineage: Eukaryota > Metazoa > Platyhelminthes > Cestoda > Cyclophyllidea > Taeniidae > Taenia > Taenia multiceps. The sequence goes on from CM010316.2 coordinate 1,137,687, forward strand.
GCTTGCTTTAAAAAATAAATATTTTGATAAACGTGGTTCATGAGTCGCAAATGGAATTTGATTAGTTCCACATTTGCCGCAAATTCTTCTACTTTGCCTTCGACCGGGCTTTGATTATTTCAAGCTAGCTGCAAAATCTTGAGATCTGCACGACTCCAATAAAAGGTTAGTCTGCGCAAGACCACTATTCCTGTTTTAAATAGTCTTATAACTTAATAAGCAGTATTCTTTTATCTGAGCTGCACGCCATAATCATAAGCAGTTGTGGAATTCGTTCTGTAGGGGACAAGCCCAATGAGAGCACACGTGGCTTAAGCGACTAGTTTGCCTGCTCTTCCTCTTGCTATTTGTTCCTATGCGCATCAGTGTTTCTAATGATGCTACTTAATCCACTTCAGTAACACTCTTGTTTTTAAACACACAACGACTCGGTTCAGTGCAGTGACTGATATTCGCAGTTTTATCGGCTTCGGATACCTTTTTCCACAACCTGGTAGAGTTAAACTAGACGAAACATGAGTAGGGGAACTCGCGGACACGCTAAAGAGACACCACTGTCGACACATTCACAAAATTAATTATAGCCTGTGCAAAAGGCTCTACGAGATTTAACACTGTTGAGGTAGTGATTTACCCCTCCACTGTCCCTATTTGAAGCTGTATTTAAGATGTATATGCACCAGCCTTACTTGAAAACATGGCTGCACCCCACAAAAGCTCAAATTCCAGTGAGATGCTTAAGGCATTCAAACAAAAACGAAGTCTGACGGCTGTCCACCCTGTCCTTTAGCCACAAAAATTTTAAAAGGCCTTCCAAATGCCCGCTAACTAGAAACGCATTTGTACCCAAGTTTAAAGCTTTCCTCATCCACTGTGCTCAATGTAACCTGTATCGCCCTCGGACACTGATCTTCAGAGAGATAATCAGATCTAAGTTGGCATTTTAAGAGACCAGCTTAATATAAAGCCCGTTATTGTATAAAATAAAGGGTTCAGATAAAATCTGATTTTGTAATAATGGCAAAGCGATTGCGAAACGCCAAAATATACTGAATGTCAGATGCCATAATTTGTGTGCCTGGGACATAAAGATTTGAAAAAAAAGCCAATGCTGTCCCACATCCTCTCCCTTACCGTGCGGGCGGTCGCGCAAGCCCCACTCTCCCGCGCCTCCCTCCCTGGCTGGCTGGCGTTGGCCCTCACCACCTCTCTCCACCCTACCACTACCACGTCCAACCAAGCCACACACAAACACACAATCACACACACACTCACACACACACACACGCACCACCACCGCCTACCTGCCTAGCAGACATGCACACAGTAGGCCGCATCGCCGCAGCCTTGCTTTCACCCATCCACCACCTCGCACCCTCCCTCCACCGTCTGCTTCCTCACCTCAGTGCAGTGCGGTGCGGCAGGAGCACATGCGAGTTCCAAGAGACGCAGAACGCCACACCGCACCACACCACACCACACCACATTACACCACACCACACCACCCAAACAGCCATGGTGACCCAGAATGACACGCGTTGCAATGGCAACGCCAATGCTCTGCAGTGATGAGGAGGAGTGGTTGCGACGGCTCAAAGTGACGCGCATCGCAGTGCGGTGCGGTGGGCGGTGGTAAGGCAGGGGTGGTGGATGAGTGAATGAATGAAGGAATGAATGAATGAATGAGGTAGGTAAGTAAAGTGGAGAAGAAGGGGCCAGCAACACCGAGTATTCCCAGCCGGTCACCCATGCAAGTACTAATCCGGCCCGACGTAGCTTAACTTCGGTGATCGGACGAGAACCGGTGCTTTCTACGTGGTATGGTCGCTGGCGTCAACTTCACTTCACACCTCCCACCCTCTCCTCTCCCCTTCTCTCCTCTTCTCTCCTCTCTTCTCCTCTCCGCTTCCCTCCCCTAATCTACTCTACTCTACTCCACTCTACTCTACTGTACTCTACTCTACTGCACTCTACTCTACTCTACTCTACTCTACTCTACTCTGCTCTGCTCTGCTCTACTCTCCTTGCCCACTCTCCACCACTACCGCCGTCCCACCTCCTCTCTCTTGCCGTGCGGGCGGTCGCGCAAGCCCCACTCTCTCCCTCCATCCTTCTCTTGCTCCCTCTCTCCCTTCTTCCCTCCCTCCCTTTCTTTCTTTGTTCCTTCTTCCCTCCCTTCCTCTCTTCCTCCCTTACTAGCTGGCTTTGGCTTTTGTTACCTTTTTCTGTTCTTCCTTTACTTTGGCTCTTGAAACCACACACACACATTGCTACTTTATTTGGTGATATTTTTAGTTTGTCTTTAGAAAAATGGGTTTTTCTTTGTTTTTCCTCATTATTTCTTGCTGCATTTTTCTGGACTCTTTTGTATTCCGCGTTGTTTTTTCGCGGCAATATATCATTTTCTTGCACTGTCTCTGTTTTTTAAACCTCTGCATTTTAAATCGGGCAATTAGCTTGATGTTGTTTTTCATTTTTCTTTTGTAGCAGCATGCATTTTTAGTTGCTCTGATGGATTTTTGTTGTAACTTTATCGTTAAATTAACTTCCGTTTTTTCGAGAAGTTTCCTATCGTCATGTAAATACCAATTTTATGCTTTTAACTGCACATTTAAGTCAGTTTGTTACCCATTAGCTCGCGTCTTTTGACTGGTGAATAGATCATGCTATTTGCTGGCAAGGTCTGGTCAAATATCTCAGTCGAGTTTGTTGCTCCATTTGAAATATACTTATTAGATGAAGAACTGGACGAGCAAATTTTAACAATGAAGTTCGGCTTTGTGTTGGGCTATGTATGGAATCCTTGGTATACCAAACACGCAAATCAAACTGAAAGCCCTGTTAAAATGCATTTTGTGGTACACATTGAATTAAGCCCATTAAAATTTGGGGAAGTGCTGCACCACTATTTGGTTACAGTTCCTAAATCATTGCAAGCTTTCTTAGATTTTCTCCAAAATTAATGCGGTGGTTTTCTCCAAAGTAGCAAGAAATAACTGTCAGAAATTGTGGGAAATGGCATTGCATTTTGCCTGGAAATTGTAAAAATATGTCTTGAGGTCTTAAAAATAAACAGAGGTTTGTGGGTTTTTAACGGTTCTGAAACTGTGATAGTAGTAGGGGCTGGTTGTATCCATGCGCATACCATCCACGACTCCGCCAAGCATGTATGGTTAAAAATTGACATTCGCCTCCTACTCCCATTCTATACACATTCTGAGTTTCCTCAGTTGCAGTTCGCCCCATCATTTGCCCAATAGGGTAAGTGGCTGACATCTAACAACCGATGTCCACCACAGTTCATAACTTTATGCCTTAATGGCAGTGCCAGTTATCTCTATCCTAGCCACAATCACATTAAACCGATTGTGTCTAACTCACGCGCATTTGAGTTTACCTTACACAGGGGGATGGTAACTTACTTTAGCTCCACAGATTTTCCATTACTTTGCTCGCCTAAGGAACTACCACTGCATTATACCACTTCAAGGACATTTGTCACACACTACTTCAACACTGCTCTCATGCATCCATATGCTCACGAGTGGCCACCACCATTACCGTCACATTCTAGCAAAGACGATGGATGTGTTGCAAAATTCAACATTAGCGCATGCGTGTGAAGCTGTTGCAAGCCATGGAAACGAGAATGCATGCTACAGAATAAGCATTAAATTAACTAGGGGATCCGTAAGGAGTGGCACAATTTTTTAATTGAAGCAAAAACCACATTCGCTTGCCAGCTTGGACTTCTGTCAACCCACGTTGAAATGCCTCTTCCTAACGCGTCAAGTACCTCAGTTCATTCAATTGTATTACTCAATTCTATTCAGTGGCTAGTACTTCGCGAAAGCGTGTTATGGCTAGAAGGAAAGCTGGCGACTTTACTGGCCGTTTTAACCTTGTCAACAATTTGCACGTTCAAGAAGAAAGCGACCAAATCCCTTTTAGGCAATTTTGTGGGTCCTCAGCAACAATTTCGCCGCCTTAGAGTACCCAAAAGACGCAATCGCAGCCTCTTATAAATACCGCCACAACCATGCCACTTGAAAGAGCAAAATACACCCCCTTCTTGTTTATCCTCCTTTCGTTTCTACTTCGACGACTGCTGACGATTATTGCAGCGTGGCAGATGAGCTTCAAGACGACTTTCTCAACGCATCACCTAGAAGAGCAGCAGGAACATATTCATTCGTGCACCAGTACAAAGGGTCACCAAACTTTGTGCGCATAAATAAATTCTCGACAAGCTTTTCGTTCGTTATTTGGGGTTTGTCTTCACTGGCGTGTTCCCCACCACCAACTTGGCATTCCAAAAGCCCTTCTATAGCAGTAGGTGCTCGAACAGCTTTAAAGAACCCTATAATCCATGTAAACGCTCTGGTCGTAACTCTCTACAATCTGACAATCCTCACCACTCTATCACTCTGCCTCGCAGAGATAATGCTTTTGCGAAAGTCAAGTGTGGCATTGAGTGGTTGAAATGAAGAGAATGGCAGCGGCGGCATTCGAGCCTGCCCTAGTAGGCTTACGCTCTCATCGCAAAAAACAACCTAGAACCCATTTAACCACCCTACCTCTACCTCACCCTAACCTACCTCTTAACTAGGCTTTGGCACATCCCAGAAGAGCAAAGTACGGGGCAGTTACTCATGTCACCGCATTACACCCTGCCCAGCCTGTCCTAACGCGAAGCACAGCGTCGTGCCCACCCCATCTCTACCGAAGTATACACGGTAAACCACTTCCCACCACCTGGTACACGTCATCCTGAGCCGTACCCATTGTGCACTAAAAAGCAAATGAGAAAACCGAAGCGGAAGTAGAGCACATGGGCTCAGCCGGGATTTGAACCCGGGACCTCGCGCACTCGAAGCGCGAATCACACCCCCACACCACCGAGTGACTCTCCGCTGGTTTTTAATGCTCCTACTCAAGGCACGTTCCGCGAATGTCATCTCTATTGATGTCACAAAACAGCTGGGTTGTAAGTGCTGGAGACTTGATCCTGCAATTCGAGGTCAAATCTCGGCGGAATGTAATGTGCAAGCGGTTGCGCACTGCCTCGCTTTCTCACCTGACATGCCTTGCCAGCTACTCGCTTGCGTGTACGCTTGTGATTTGAAACGGGAGAAGTAGGTGAAGCGAAGGAGGATGTTTCCATTGTACTTAATATCCACTCATTTCTCCTATCGGTTTCAGAACTAGGCAAGCTCCCTGGCAAACAGGGCACACCATCGAAGAGGGCGCCTACATTATGATTCTACTCCTCGTCGCAATCCCTATCTCCTATGTTCACATCCTTGACTTTTCTTTCCCAATCTCTCTCACTCATAGCGACAGTACCATGATATTACAGGAATTTTCATTACCATTGCCTCCACCTCTGCCTCAAACGTCCCCAAAACACAATGATTAGTAAATCGCATCTGGTTCTCAGCAAATCTGACCATCCACTTACCAGAAACATATGGACTAGGGCTGAGAATCAATTACCAGTATGCAGTTTGTTAAAATCCTCATAAAACTTAGCCATTGCTTATGGAGACGGTGCTGCTGCGTCACCGAAATATTTAGGATGAATACTTGCTAAAAAGGAGTGTAATGGCGCGACGTCAACTTCAAACATGTTGTGTTTACAAAGGTGAGCAACTCAGTGCATTTTACTTAACTAATGCATGGTCGCCTAGCACTGGCGACGTTTATTAGTAGGAACACAACTGCTTCTCCTGCAGCTTTCAGGGAGCCTTTTAATAGTGTAAAAATATTTGCTTGGCTTTCTTATGTAAAGAGCGCAGTGGTCAGTATTGTGCATGTTCTGCGTGCACTTCTTTTTCGGTGGATGTCTGACACCTCTTCTGTAAGTGGGGTTGTGTGTGCCTTACAGCCATGTCCTCACAAGGATATCGACCAGGCTCAGCAACTTTTAACGTTTAGTTTGGCTCGAAGATGCTTCAGTAAAACAGGAACACTTTTGTAACCCAACACTATTACCCATTCTTTAGCAAACTGAAAGCCCTACTTCTTAAGACCAAGAAGTCTGTAAATCCTCATATATCAGGCAACGGCTAGAGATCGACAACTATTGCCGGCAGAAAAGACGTGGGATCCATTATTTTGCGCTTTGATTGTCATTACGTGAAATCACTGGTGCATCTGCATGGTAGAATAGAGGTACTGACCCCATTGCATTTAAAATAAGGATTTGCAAATCGATGCGCAATGTTTAGTTTTGGTTTTCATTAAGCAGGGCACGATTGGAAACACAATTATTCGCTGGTTTGTGATGAAGCACTAGGCGGATTAACAAGACTTCCATGAAATTCGATCAATCGGGACGGCGAATTTAGCCACTGCCACAGTTTGCCAGAGATCGCTTAACTCGGCCATTGTGGAGTTTGACTGTCTATTTCTACTTCAGATTTTAGAAGAAAAATAAAGTGGAAAATTAATTTAAGTTAAGCATTACCTTTTGTACATACGCAGACGCTAATGTCGTCGAAATTAGCCCTTAGCTACTCGTGGCATTTGGCGAATAAGAAAACCACAACTTTTGGTTAGCTCGTGATTTTTCCCTTGAACCAACAGAAGGTGAGGGTACACTAACTTGGCATGGTAACCAACGCTTTGCTCAACAAACAGCCTTCTCACTTTTGATTGTACATATGATTTATTTCCGAGGAAAAGAACAGGTCCTAAGGGAATCAAATTTGTCTGATCTTTTACCGTTTTAGCACTTTTACCACAGTTATTCAAGCGTGTAGAGGCAGGTCAAGTTGAATTTGGAATGCAAGTTATGAAGCTAGTGATATTAAGGTTTCTGCACAAAATCTATTAGTTGGATGTTTTGAGAAATAAGACACCGTTCAACGTTAGGTTTCCTGCTTGTCGACTATTTATCAAACCAAAGTACTCATTGTTCTAAACATTTATTATGCCCGTGTCTGATTAAACCGTACGAAATTTACGTGGATTGGGGTGACGAGTTGACGAGTCTTCGTCTCCACACTGCATCCTACTGACCTAGTTGAGTAGCTAAATGTGAGGCGAATGGAATAGCACTAAATTCTGGACTATAGAGCTTGTGCGAGGAGAGTTCGAGTGCTGACCGATAGCTTGCAGCCCAATGGCTGGGACTTAGATAGACACCAAGATCCTGTCTGTTTGAGTGACCATGGTAGAAAGTCAGTGATGGAGGAGATGTCATAGACTGCTCATCGTAGCCTAAACTACTTCAGTTCATTTTGAGATAAAATATTGTATCTCAAGCGATGGCTCCCCTCACTTGGACAGCTATGCTGACTTTTCGACATTCCAATCTCAACCGCATGTTAACTAAAACCCATTTTTCCTGTTAAAAGTAGCTTATTCGAGCTGCCAAAAGAAATAACATACTGAATACAAGCTTGTTTCGTGCACCGATGGAATGGGTAAAAACTGGGTGCCAAGGTTTGTCATACGCCACTTTGTGGTCTGCGCCTTTATAATGAGACAGAAAATTGTAGATTGAAAGGCAGAAGATACGAATAAAAGAAAATGAATTCAATCATTTCTCCCACTTCTTTTTGTCCGCATCCAAATCGTTTCACATTTGCTCCTCGTTGGATCCTTTCCTCTGCTACTCCCTATGTTTTGATTTCTACACATTACACCCCACTCTCACTTTCTTTTACTTCTCTCTTCTGTTTCACCTCAGTCTCAAAACTATTTTTCATTCTCTGCACATTTTTGACGTTTCTAGGCTTTTCCTTACTCCTCTTCTTCCTCCTATTACGCACCGTGCAATAACCGCGCAATTGCCTCATGTATCCCCACAGCCTCATCTATGCTCAATGCTTATTTTACTGTTCATCAGAACCGAATATACACACTTGTCCATTGTGCATTTATCATTCCCTTACGTTCATGTTCCATCTCTTCATCATTCCTCTTTGCCTCCACTCAAATTTATTCAATTTTAACTCCTCGAAGTCAATGCTCCCAAGATGCACAGCGTTGTTGATTCCTCTGATGTTAATTTTTTCCGCAGCATTAGCTGGTCTGCTTAACACTTACCCAACGCTTCGGTCTTCCTCCATTTCTCACATCCTGTGCACCAACAAAGCATTCTTGCCGATGCCATACCACCACTCTTTTAGCAGGAATATTATATTTCTATTCATTTTGGTGCCACTTAGTTATTTGCATTCTTTCCACATCAGATAATACATTCACATTGCACGATTTTGTTCCCTCAGTATCTGGTGTTTTGCGTTAATATCTCTGTTGCTGGAATAACCTAGATCCAACGGGCGACCAGATGAACAAAAACCTACTGCAGGATGCGATCAGACCGTTGACGACATCTAATACTGTCTGTGCAAACTAACACTTAAGGTTTTGACTTTAGTAGCGAGGTCGAATTTGCATTTAGTTTCGGATTTAGGCATTCACCGTACGCCGGCTCCAATTCGTCAATTCAAAGCGCGTTCTTTTACTCTTGACTTACCCTGTGAAAGATGGCTAGATATCAACTTTCGAAAAGACGACCTTACTTTGCGTGCTATATCATAATCCTTACTAAATTAGTGTTTACACTTAACCGTAGGACATTGAAGCATGTTTGAGCACTGCTGCCATCTACATGCGCCTACTCATCGAAACCAATTTACCTCGTCGAATTACAAATCTCTCATGCTGCTGCATTCCGTTCAGCCTTTAGACTCAAGCCGCTTTCTTTACCATTTTAGGCAAGTGGCTGGTTTTCGTGTCCCCGAATTTTCCTTGAAGCAAGCAGTAACAACGCATCAGTTATTTCCATTTGATGAGGGCTGAAGTTCTCTTTCACTTCAAAGCGATATAATCTCCTCTTAATGTAATTTTTGCTTGAACCCGACTTTAAATTTAACAACAACAAGTAGTCTTGTGCAGGTTTTGTTTCAAAACCATAATAGATTCACTCAGATAGTAATACATTTGGGGTGCCACTCAACTTACTCAAAAGTGTAAGATTGCTGTCAAAATGTGAAACCTATAACACAAACTCGAATCACACCCAATACCATTGTGCATCAGCGAGCATGTACTACATCCAGCTTAACCGGAAACAAGGGAATTCGACACTTGGCTTTGGCTGCCTTATCAAGGTTCATAAAATCTCAAAGTCAGGCGGTCATAATCCGCGTCATAAATAAGTGAAATGATTTGGGAGACATTGCAAAACTATGTCTTCTCGACACAAAATGTCCATCTCATCTAGTAGATAGAAAATTGGCACACTGGAAAGCCCCTAAAATTGGTGACGAATCATTTAAACGCATTCGAGTAGGACAAAATACGAGTGATCAGGCTAACTTGTGGGCCGTGGACAATAGGTAGCCCCAAAAGCGATTTGTACTTATTGTGAAGGGAAATATACTGCCACACTTACAGCAAATGGCGTGCGTTGCCAAATAAGGGAGCCCTTTTCCTTAGTTCCTGTTGCGAATGCCTCGCTTTTGGCAATTTTTCTGGGATGTGTGCGCTGCATTGCAAAACGATTTTAAACCCGCAGCTATTACAAGCGCATTACTTTCGTTTTGGGAGAATAAAGCATAAACTATGCATAATTGTTTCAATAAGGTTTTGGTGCGTTCGGGTTGGGTTGAATGAACTAAGCAAAATGACTGGGAGAGGCTGAGATAAAATTGGGGCTCCGTAGTTAGTCTTCCGAATCATATTCCAAGGTAGGCGAAAAGTGCAATACAATGGTCATGAAAATAAAACGCTCGCGGGATATCTTGCGCACTGGGGATAAAAAGGAATCAGGAATTAAGACTTGAGGCTCTGTGTAGGCAGATGGTGAGGTTAACTGCAATAGAGAGGCGGATTCAATTGGAGTTTAGCCATCGTAGTAAGTGATAGAGAAAAGCATAATTGGAGAGAGACACAAGGCATGCAAGAAGGAGGGAGGAGAGTGAGTGATGGCACTAAGAGCAGTAGGGGCAGGCAAGGGGATCAAGGTACGATGCGTTGGTGACTGTCTACTGAAATAGGAAGTGAGTAGGATGGGCGCAAATACGTGTGATTAGGCCAGAGTAAATTAAATGAGGTTAACTAAGAGGAAAGAAGAAAGAAGGGTGATTAGCAGCCAGCAAAATGCGGAGAGAATCGGGCGGAGGGCAGAGAAGCAGGGTGAAAAGTGGGCTGCACTGGGAGCTGCCAGGTGGTGATCGTGTAGTGTGCGGGGAGCAAGTGAAGGCTACTCGCGGCCGCAGGTTGGGGGAGCGCGCATAGCTATCGCTTCTCGGCTCTCTGAGCTAAGATCATGTGTAGTATCTGTTCTTTGCAGTGTAATTTCTGCAACGGTTCCTAATTTGGGACCAATGAAATTACCTGTATTTTTCCAACCAGGACGGGTGCTGTGAGCTTGCTCAACCCCGTCCACGGGTCGGCCTCGTATTGCATTACCTCGAGGATTGGGCCACTAATGAAAATCAATATAGAGGCTGGTGGTGGGGAGGGTGTGCGTGTCGCGCTCAGCAGCTAGTCGTGGGTAGTGGGCGTGTGCATGCATGTATGTGAGGGGTGGGGTGAGGTGGGGCTGCTCTCCCTGTAGCACACTCTGCTGCGTTATATCATAACGCCGCGTCTCAGCAGACAAGAGAGCGGTGCGCACGAAATCGCCTAGTCTCACTCCACCCTACAGCGTACTGGATCTCCGCTGCGTGGATTGTGAAGGATGCCAACCAGTAGGCGTGTTGAGAGGTTAGAGCAGGGGAATTGGAACAAATCGGGCTCTGACCCTCTACTGTACGCGTATGCTTAGGCTGCGCGATCTGACGACTGTGTTTACAGCCTTAGTTGTGATCTTCTTGCATATAGGGCTACGATTTCATAAATAAACCAAGTTTTTATCGTTCAAGATGCTCACACGCTTTTAGAGTTAGAAAGCCTTTAGACAGCTTTTTAAAAAACACGGAAAATGTAACTTACAATACCTTTGAAGGAGCCATAATGAAAGCTTTAGCATCGCAGAGAGACACTTACGAATGTCTTACACCATCCAGAAATATTGCGACAAACTAAGTAGGACCAACGTCTACCGAGACGTCGACCTTCTACAAATACACAAACCGTACCGAAAATACCACCTCCCTTGGAGCCAAGACGCGCTTTAAGTTTTAAAGGTTCTTTCATTCAAAAACTGCCTTGTAGGCAATGCGCAACTAGGTGCCTAAACCATGACCATCCACGACATCAAAATGCGACTCTACATAATTGCACTATTAAAAGATAGTTCATCGACTGATGGAAAGTTCAAAGGCAACCCACAAGAGTAGCACTGGATACGGTGCTGGGAAAGAGGCGAAGTCAATGTAATATTTATGGTATTTTGAATGCACCGTCGGGGTAAAAATCGGGCGAACCAATTAAACTTTGTGATAGACGAGTGGCCAGAATCTCCCGAAGCAGAAAAGGGCTTAGTACTCCGATAACTAAATCTGCACCAATTCTCGTCGACCGCAATTAATCGATCTGTTTGTCGAAAGTACAGCAGGGGCTGAGTGGAGGAGATAAACGAGGAAAATACTGCGTGCAAATACATCAAATATTGCTAATCTTATTCACCTATCGTATTTAATGCAGTTTTAATGCTACATTTTTATGCATGTAGTGTTTTATGATTGCAGAAAGTGAATTATTTTGATGAATGTAGCACCTCCCTCGTTCTCTTCCTTCCCCATTCAGCTACCCCGAAACCGAACGGAGTAATTGGGCTGTGGTACATTTACTGCTTCGGAATTAACTTGAAATAGCAAAGATTCAAGTTGAGCTGTGCACTATGCTCCTATCCGTATCAAAGCACTCGGGGTTCCCCTCCACCTCAAGGCTCCAAATGCAGTTCCACTCCTTTTTTCCAACTCCCAAATATAGATATTGTACCCCAGTATTATATCTTCCATCGTCTTCAGTGAAGTGCCAGGGTGCCACATCAGTGGCAGCGGAAGGCAACCTGATCCTTGAGAGCATCGACGCAATTTTTTACTGCTAGAGCGAGAGAAGTGCATGTACTACGAATGGGAAAACCACTGACGATTCATATCCCAACAATCAAAAATGACGTCCAACACCAAGGTTTTGCTAGAAGGCTCCTAACTACCATGGCGACACTAACCGTAAACTGCTTAAAATGGTTGCGATGGACTGTTTGTAAATCTAATTTTAGGCGCAGGTTTCTGAGTCTAACTGCTGACGGTTGTGGTAGTTAGCAAAATTCCTCGTACCTAAATTTAGTTCCCACATTAGACGAATTTTTAAAACCAATCGAAGTGCCGTGTAAAAACAGATTACAGCGTGGTCGTTGATCTCTTCAGTCGCGGAAAAATGTGACGAGTGGCACGTCTTGCTAGTGGGTGTACATATTTTTACGCTGGACACATTGTGATGACTAAAGCGAGGGGTTGACTAAGCCTCGATGCCGGTTACGCGCATTAGTTGACCATTTCGCATTGATTGAGGCAACCGGTCTTTGAGCTGCACTAAAAGTCCTCATCCTTTTCCGCAAGCCAAATTATGACATTCTGTTAGGGTACTACATCTTTTTATGTCTTCAAGGATGTTCCATGCGCCACATTTACAAGTAATGGCTTATACTTCCTGTAACACTTTGTTTGTTCGAACTGCCGGCTTCGGTCACTTGGGTGGCAATATTGTACCACCCGGTTAGCTAGCCTCCGGGCCGTGCCAACAACCCCCAATTCCTCTGTTTCTAGAATATATTTTCTGCCCTAGTACTAGGCCTTCTTTTACCCTGAAGGAAGTCTCGAGACGCTACATTGGTGGCAGCGGAAAGCGGACCCGACTGTGATGGAATTTTTCCTGCTTCATACCGCTTGTGACAAACTTCGGCGGTGTGAAAGAAGTGCATGAGCTACGGGTGGGAGAATCCCTCACATCCTATAACAGGCGGGCTGAGATCGACGTTCATCTTCGGCATCTCCCTTGCTCTCGTATTCTGCAAGGAAGCTACTAACAAATGAAGCGACACTAGCTGTAAATTTCATGCCCAGTAGAACTGCCAAGAGGAATCAGCGAAGTTGTGGTGAAGCATCCTCCGTAAACTCTCTCCTCCTATTGGGCAACTCGGCAATCTTCGTCAAAATGTGTATCGTTAGATGTGGAATGTGCAGGACGCCATTCGATAGCATCGCTTTGTGTTTTGCACACTTGGATCGCGTGCATCCCATTCCTATGAGGCCTGACTGCTCCATTTGCTTAAAGTCCTTCGATACTCCCGCGTTTCCCCCACGACATCAAAAAAGCCTGGAACCACAGTATGTGTTGCGTGTGTCTCAATCCATTTGAAAACTTGGGTTCGCGCCCCCATCTTTCATTGGGACACACCATCGTGAGAGAGGAGGACTCAGAAACACACATTTGCTGCATCGAGTGCTACGGGGAATTGATGGCACCACAAGAACACATGCCCTCGAATCTCAATGACTGGCAAGGTTGGCTCGTGAGTGCTTCTCACAGCACTGACCAGGGGCAGTATTAGGGACGACGCCTAAAGGAGAAAGGGGCTGTGTAATACTTTGTTTGTCCGAATTGTCGGTTTCGGTCACTTCAGTGGCCATAATGTACTAGCCGGTTAACCGTGCCAACAGGCCTCAATCCCCCTGTTTACAACATATGTATTCTGCACTATTACTTTGCCATTTTTCGAAGAAGTCTCAAGATGCTACAAAACGTCCTCATTTAGGTTTTTTTTTTCTTTGTAAATTAAGCATTTATTATTAGCCTTAGACATTGGTTCCAAAACGATGTGCATGTGAAATGTAAATGTCCATACGTCTATTTATTTAGAGTACTTTTAAAAATGGTAACAATAGAGTAATATACGCCTTCTACGAAAGTTATTACAAAATTTACAAAATTTACTAATTTTCGGGTTAATCTGTGAATCTCAAGGTCAGCGCTGTGTGTGTTTTGTCTGTGACCATGTTGTGCCTTTTGCTGATCCCAATAAAGCTGTGGCCTCGGAGCGAGAGGTTCAAATTATTGAAAGAATTGGGAAAAACTGCCGAAGTATTTATTACCTCGGTGCTCAAGATACACCGAAATCGGAGGTAACAGTGAATGGGTCTGTTTCTGGTGGTGCAACAGATAAGCCTCGATAATGACCCAAGCACATAAATTTGAATGTGTGCATTTTTACTGCTCCGTGATTTGCTTAGATAGGTTCAAATCCCATTTATTGAGTTGCTTTTATTTTTCCCTCGGTGCTTACCTATTTCTATATGCATGTTTGAGAAGAGAAATCACCACCACCCTTCTTCCCTCTGTCTTTTCACAATTAAGTCGTCTCAATTGTATTATCTAAGTGGCTCTAACATTCATTTAGGTGGAGCTTATCGCGCTTATGCAGTCGTAGCACCTGAAAGGATGCCTGAGCACACTCTCCTCTACCGATGAACTGATTAGCCTCTTTTGTAACATCACCAGGCGTGATTTGAACAGACGTAGGTAAGGATAGTAAATATTCTGCTACGAATAAGACGTCGATGTGCGATGCATATCGGCCTTAAACTGGCTGCTAATTTACTGATTTGATTGGTAAGTTTCTTGCAGACCCTCGCCATTTCGTCCTGCTTCCACAAGCACAGGGGCGTTTTGTGGTTCGAAATATCTTGGTCGGAGTGATACGTGTGCTAAAACCTCGGGCTTCGCTGCAGAAGACGGAGACGACTACACACTTTATTCTCTCTCCGGTAAAGTTGTTGGAAGTGGGCTAAATTGTAAATGTACCCAATCATACATACATCTGTCTGCATTGTATTATGTGCTTTATTTTTAACTTATCTAGTTTGACTGGGTACGTCTCATCGTCACTAAGTGTAGTTTTTTGCATTCGCGGTAGATACTGCCGATTGGATGGAACCCATACTTGGGTGGATTGAGATTAACTTTACCTTCGTTGGAGCCGCTTTTCGTTTACCTATTTCTTGCGTAGTACGCTTGTTTGTGCAGGTCTCGAGTGAGCGTTAAATGGCAGCAGGTCTAGTGTTTATGCTCTTAATTGTCTAATCATGCCGCTGACCGAATTTATGCATTTTGCAATTCACCGTGGCAGTTGTTTCATTTTTCGTTTGAGTATGTGCATGGCTTTTTGGTAATTAAGAGCGGAAGAAGTTGTCGGAGTGCTTGCTTCAATGTGTTGACGCCGCTGTTAATTGATGAAGAAAATTGGACATTGATAAGTATGCTGCATTAATCGGCGTCAGAACTGTGATTTCCACCCCCAAATAAGGGTTCTTCTTTCTAAGTCATACCAGTATCTTGTGTACCATGCAATGGTGCGTCAATTAAGCATGCTCCAGCAAATACACTTGTGACTAGAAACTTTGCCGATATCTCACCACTTCTTGTGTACCATTCTACACCCAATCTAATTTTTGAAGTCGTCGGACAACTTTGTCGATTCGTTTGGCAGTTGCTATTGTGTTTGTGAAGGTTGGAGCACTAACTTGTTTGGGCCGGACTTCGCTCGGAGCTTTTATGAAAACTATCGGACTTTGTGCACTTGTTGTCATCATAAGAGGCCTCTTGGGACGATTGTCTCTGAAATGCTCATAACTGAGGCGTTTAGTGAAGATACAGTGTTATGGTGACTACCCTGGAGACAATGCACTAGTAATCTCAGCGTGTGTATCCCCACTGCCGTAGTGATGCGGTAGCCTCTGCGTGGTTCTCATCCTTCTTTTAGTCGTAGTAGTAAATACTCTTGACTGCATTTTTTTTGCCATAGAGCTAATAGTTTATTTTCGGGTCGTAGGGCCGCTAACAAGATGCGGGCTTAACTCTACCCCATTTTCGTGTAATGACAAGCATCGATTCAGTTTTTTTGTTTGCTGCCGGTTTATGTGGCTATTTGATCAGTAGGGAGCTGAGTAGAGAGGCAGGCAAACTCGAGAGATTTCTTTTTAGTAAAGACCTCCTCATCATCGTCTTAATTTTGTTGACAAGCGGATCTTCTTTGAAGGCTGCATGAACATGAGTCCGTGTGTCGAGGATTCCAGATACGGATAAATGGAGTAATAGTGTGACTATCTTTGAATGGGTAGCAGTGCAATTGGAGTACCTCTCTGCTTGATGTAAACCAATAAAGCAGAAAGGGATTGAACCGGAAATTCTAGGGAACCAAGTAAGGATGTATGTATGGAGTTGCGGCCACCCTGAGAACAAACTTCTCACTTCATTTGTTGCATGACATCAGAAGGCATGGCATAAGGTCAAGGTGTGTGTCATCTGAATGTGGATGGGTGAATTGCGTGCGGATGGGTACATCATTTTGAGGCAGAATTCAATGTTTCTCAATAATAGTTAGGGATTGTGTTGTCGCTGACATGCCTGAAACTGTTGGCAAACATGCGGATGACAACTTCGGGTCATGTTTGTCGTATATAGTGAAACACCTGGTTTACATCCGCATCGGCTGCCATGGACGCGCGAATGGGTGTTACACCCTACATGCTATTTTCATCACGGGACGGTGGGCAGTAGGCTCTTAAGACTGTCAATTTGGCATTTGCTTCTTTCGGTGATGTTGGAAGAGGTGCCCTGGTGACTGACTGACAGATTACCCAATGTGTGACTGGAAGTAGCTTCTGTTATGCTGTCAACGTGTGGCACACCGTCATCACAAGACCGTTCTTGGGTTGGATGAGGGTGTGCCGACGGATGGAAGTGTTTGCGATGAATTGATCAATGAGTGAAGGTCAAGCAGGTATTGCTAAGGTTTCTCTTATAAACACTACATCACTCCAACTCAAGTAGGAAAGTATTTCACACGTCAGCAGTTGACATCCTTTCGTGGGGCCTCAGCTAATGCCACTTTTTGTTATTGCTTTCAAATCGTTGTCGAAAACGTGGCTTTACGTTGCCTAGAATGGTCTGGTGCGCCATTTCAACATGGACATCCAACTTTTAGCCGGTCTCTTTCAATGGGCATTGACCGGAAAACGGGCCAACTGGTGGTGAACATAATCAACTACACGCGTGAGTTCGAACTGAAGGAGCGGCTAGAGGCATTTGTGAAGTAGACATTGATCAATGTGCAGGGCCTTGCACTCATCGCCCTCATGCGTGTGGACTATCGGGCTCTCTTGCTTGATTGGATGGAGCGCACTTATTACCACGTGCGGGACCAGTGGTGCAACTACCTTGCTGAACACTGGGATGTCTGGTGTCTTTAAGGGTTATCATCGTCATCAGTCTTATTTAGTGATTCCACCGCAACTTGGAATATCAATCCTTATGATTTTGATATCCCTTTGAAATGTACTTATGGTTACTAAGTGTATGGGCATTTTGTTTGATCCTTTTCATTTACTTGGTTTGGCTGGCTGGTATAATGCAAAGAGGGGTGTACGTCTGGAAGGTGTTCACTCAATTCGAAGTTGGCAAGGTTAGCTGCAGCGCCTCAATTGGATACCGATTGCGCTATGAAATGGTTGTCTTCGAGGAAGAGCAGTCTGAAGGCAGTAAAAGCTCGAAATAGCCCTTCACTATCGCCTTAATTTTGTCGGCAAATGGTTCTTTCCTAAAAAGTGTGGATATTTTCGTGCTAAAAACGTGCAATTTTGTTGTAGATGCAAAATTCATTGATGACGAAGTAGTTTCCAATACGAAAGGCAGCCTGACAATTGCGCAAGTTTCTACTTTTGCGCCTTTTGTTACTCATTTTGACCTTGTCGCATCATTATTATGGGTTGGGGGCGAAGAGGTGGCTTTTTTATTCATCTGTGGATGATAATGACGAAAGTGGGCCTCGCACAATACTACGATTCGATTCAATGTCGACGGATGGGTGAATACAATAAGAGAGCTGACATTTGACGCTGCTACAGTAAATGGAAAAGCATTTAAAGACAAGAGGTAGTCGGGAATTCATCTGTGTCTTCCATTTGCGCACGCATTTTCGTCGTATCTGCCGTAATTCCAAAGTCCCAATGTATGAATTTAAGGATTGTAGGTTAGGCGAATCGTGGCTGTCAGTGGGTGTGCATCCTCTTGAAATGAACTCGATGAACTCGTAATCCTCTACGAAGATGGCCTTCTCCTATTTCGAGCATTTTCAGCACCACAAGACAGTAGTGCCGGTCACAGAATTTCCATGGCAGAAGGGGGGTGGAGGAGTGCCGCACCCGTGACCCTGATAATGTACTGCCACGCATATCAATGAGGGAAAGAGGAGGGGCTGAAGAAAGCTGCTAGACTGATGGTCATTCGAGCACTGGTGCTTTGGTCCCGATCCTTTCTACGTGGACCGGATTAATCCCCACCCTCTTGTGGTTAGGCGAGCTGCTTATTAAAGGACGCAATCATTTTATTGATAGTCAGTCAAACAACGGAACAAATCAATTGAAATTGAAGAGGCAACGGGACGGACAAATCATTCGTTTACTCAGTCCATCAAAAACCAATCTGCCAATCGGTCGGTCAAATAGTAAAATCATTGTTCGGTGGATTGGTTGGAGAATCGGGAGATCGGTCAGTAAGATCGGGATTGAGGACAGCGATGTAAGCAGTAGCACGAGAAAATAGGCAGCGGAGACGTCTACTCAGTCGTTTGAGCTACTAGAATGGGAGAAGGGCGGGAGGAGCAGACGGCACGATACCTTGGGTAGGAAAGACGATAGTGTGGTAAACAAGAGGAGGAAATGTAGAGTACAAACTTACTGAAGAGTGTGGACGAGTCGGAGGAAGTGGGTGATGGGCTAAGAGGAGAGAAGCGCTGCACATTAGCTCTCGACTGTAGTATCAAGACAGACAATGGATGGCTGGCCAACTGACTTGGTTTCACATGCAATGGCACAAGTGGTCGAGTCGCTTACCAGAGTATTTTAAGTTGCAGGTTGCCTAGCATTTTCCCTTCCGCAATCTCCCCTTCAAACTGACGTCCCCCATTGCTTCTTCCCCCTGTCAACATCTGGCTCGACCTCTGTCGTCTCCCGCGTGCTCGACAATTAGCTCGCCGGCAACGGTGCCCTACTGTAAATATGTCACCACTCCCACGATTTGTAGATAACTGACAAACACGCTGCAATTCACTTCCACCCAGAGAAGCACAGCAAATGCCAAAGATGGAAATCAGCCATTCTCGTGATTTGCTTTGTCCACAAACACTCCAAAAAATTAACATCTTCCTTGGCAGCATCCATGTATTTACAGGTGCATGGCAGTCGAGGTTAGTGAAGCGAACAAAGGTTTTACTGGAGTCATCAGCCACGTAAGACGCGTTTGACACCAAGGACGGCAGGACAGATGTAACCAGTCCAGTCGGTGAGCGTTAGGTCTCCCTTCACACCACGCATTTTGGCAGAGTTCTGTTCTTGGGATTCTTCAACCTCAGTGTCAGCAGAATTTTTCTGCATGTTGGCGTTTTGACACACTGGTTGCGGGAACACGAGTCCCTCTGCGGGCATTAGCTGTAACTGGCTCCATAGGTGTATGGATGTTCTCCATGGTGGTTTCCACCAAAAGAATTCACCAGCTCTCACAATTACACAAACCAAAGATGTTGTGTTCCAACAGCCAAGCAGTCGCCCACTCATTCCTTCAGTTAACCGATCAAGCAGTCGTTCTAAGGGAAATCGCACTTACGCAGACTTGTGTTGACAAACAATGAGGTATTATGGATTGTCCCACTCAATTCTCATGTAGTCACATCGCTGCATGGCGCAGCCTATCAGATTTGACCTCGCCCAAACCATCTGGTTGCGCACAAAGAAAGCATGCCAAGTGATACCACATGGTGGTTAGCCACACAACACCATGTTCAATGTCTCCACTCATCCCTTTTCACTCCTCAACGCACACGGGCTTACAAGAAGGCATTCAATACTTGGGAGGAAATGGCCTGACAAAGCACACTGAATGGCATTTATGCGCTGCACCTAATTAGTAGTGGTACACACGCGCTGTTCTCTCACCTGTGTGTAGTGGCCACACACGCGGCTGCAAGAGTTGCTGAAATAACTGCAGCACTTGACTTCACTCCTCCAGCCACAAACCGCTTCGGTGATAGATGGCTTAATACCACCGACGGCTGCGATATTTTGTCCAAGTCCCTTGTAATGCCAATGGTACCTCTAATTTATATGCTCTAAATTACATCGATTGGCCCAATGAGCATATCAGTCTACCGTCAATAAGTTATTTCAATGCTCACGATGCCACCACTCTTCTGCAGTTGTGTCTGTACTCTGAACGACGTGATTCTTGACTGGCTAGTCTTCAGGTGAGCTGCATTTAGCCAGACCACTGAATCCACCACTGTTGATGAACAAATGCGGGCTGTTGTAAGTGGTCTCCCAAGTGTCATCTGGTTCGTTGAATAATTGAAGCAAACAAAACGTTGTCCTGTTGCGCTTGCTTCGAGAATGCATTTTGCTGACAAATTGTGCACCGGTGGCTCGACAAGAAAGGTTGGGCGAGTTGATGCACTTAGATTGCGCTGGTCTGCATGACTTGGCAGCAATGCTGATGTTCAAATGGCCTACGTCTACACGTGGTGCTGATTTTCACCCAATGTGCTGCAGAGTAGAAGCAGTGATTTCTTTTGGACACCACGGGATGGCAAGAATTCAGTGAAGGCCATGAGCTGGTTTGTGCAACGGACATGACTTCGATGTGGATGACTACTTGCCGAGGCGTATGAGTAAGAGCGGAGGAGGTGTGACACACGCGTGCGTGTGTTCGTGTGCGATATGCAGCTGCACGTGATAGAATGACTATGGTAAAAGCTGATGTCAGCCTCACATATTTGCTATCCGGATTGACCATGGTCCCGTGGTGGGTGTTTGGATGTTAAATGAGGATTGTGAGGCATGATTTCTACTGATCGGAATGAGGTGAAGATGGACGTGGTGTTTGAGAGAGTGCCCACTAATCAGCCGTGAAAATGGGACATTCAAGCGTACGTAGTAGGAATGTGTTGTGAAAATGCCGTTGTTTGCGGGAGGTACCACCGTCGGTGACGTGCATTCTCGCAGGCAGATGCATTATGACAATTTGGTATGGCTGAAATTATAGCAGCACCAGCATTGGTTGGAGCATTAGGTGCCACAAAACGGTCCATCGTTCGCTCTGTGCATCACCACTTTGTGGATCATAAGCAGCCCTTCTTGTGTGTTGGCGTCTCCAGTTTACGCTAATTAGGGATTGGAAGCGAGACAGAGTCACTGAGAACCTCACATGGTTAATGAGGTCAGGTTGTGGTTTAGCCTTGATGCTACTTGACTCGCTGCATCCCAAGTCATTTGGTCTAAATTGTGTCCACAGACATCCTATTTGGTAATGTGTGCCGTGACCTTTAAGATTCTGTCATCTGTAGATAGTGATGGAACTTTCACCTCGTGACGGTTCTTCGTCAAATCTCTATGCTCTTTGGTCCGAAGAGTGTCGCATCAAATTTTCTGGATGAGGTGCGGATCTGCTTTGTGTGAGGTGTGCTGTTTTACTGCCTTTGCCTAACCTATCCCACAAAACGTATCATCATCAATTTGCCACGCTTTTTACCTCAGGTGCTTTGGAGTCTTGTGCCTACTGCAAAGTTTTAATCTTTTAGATATTTAGACTATTTTAAAAATATGTTTTGGTATCACTTATCTCTTTTTTAGTTCATCTTTTACGGTTTTACCTCGACTTGATTTATCCTCCCATTTTTGCCCTCTTTATTTTAATCCCCTCTTCTTCCCTTTTTCAAACTCGTCGGTATGTGCAGATGGAGCCCATAAGGATATTAATTACGGTACCTCATAGCCCAATTTTTTCATATTCTTTGCCTTGTATTCCGCCTTTTCCTTTGTCTGTTTTATACCAGTGCTTGCCTCACATTGTAGTGTATTTTTTAAACAGGACACGCCAGTAGAGATCTTCATGCCCTTAGCAAGCACTGTGGATTTTATGTTTTTCTCCGTTATAATATTTACTACGAATCCCTTAGATCTCATCTGTATAGGCTTCATAGACAATGCATCGTGGAAGAGAGACCTAAATAGTCTTGTGATGGGATTGCATTAGTGAGCGTGTTGCGCCTCCATTTGAAAGCCCTGTAGTGTCGAAATTTTGACGAAGGCAACTAATAGACAGGACGAGTTAGCTGCTTTTGTTTCGCCTAGACGCACAATGCTGCCAGCGATTCAGCCATGGAAGCTTTAACGGCAAGCACGTCTACGGCTAAGACTGCCTCGTCAGCAACAGTGAAGCTGCCGACTACCATAGTGGTGCATTCAGGCCTAGTGCACAGTACGATCAGAGATGCATTGACGGTAAAGATGCTGATGTGTTAAGTTGGTGGTAGTCCTGAATCCTTCATCTTCTTTGGTGAAGGCGATCGGGGCGGTTTAGCCTTCCTCACCGTCTAAATGCGATGCCAACGGACCAGCAGTCTAAAAATTGGCACTGGAATAGCCGAGAATACGCTTCCTGCTTCACCACTAATTTGGGTAATGCATAAAGAATATTCGAAGCGAAGCAATATCGAACAATAAGAAAATATTTTAATGAGTTCTAAGCAAACGATTTGTAGGTACGACTAGCTGTTTTGACCTAGGATGCAGTTTAAAAAATTGGTTTTAGAAACATAAATGTGCTTAAACGACCTTATTTTGTTCTCATTGCAAGAATTAATTATCACTTGTGCAAGTTCAAGATCAATTGTGCCTCAGTTGGGCACTCCACGTATGAAAGGTTGTCCCTAGATCTTAATGAACATTCCGTCACCGTGACGTGCAAGTGGTTGCTCTCTGTGTTGGTAGTGCCATGCACACACATGGCACAGCTTGAGGGACAGTGTCTTGGCTGGTCCACGATCTACTCGCCGTCCACCAGTAGTACGCCGTCTACAAATGACGCATACCAACGTACTTATTATCACCTCGACGATGTCATCATTTGTATCCTCATGCTTGACATAGCTTCTAAGATGCTCTTCAATTCGATGGGTTGAAAGTTTGCAGAAAGAACTTATTGCTAAAAGCTTGACATAAAATGTAACCCATTCGAAAAATTTGATCGCTATTAGGTGCAATTTAGGCATGGATTTTGTCAGCTCGACACTCTTATCTAGTGATAAACTGTGGTAGCTGGTGTACTATAGGAGAATACGCGCCAGCCTCGTAGAGGATAAATTGTAAACGCCAAATAGATTCACACAGATATGCCATGTTTGTCATCAGTAAGTAAACAGTTTTAAGCTAATGAGTGAATTAGACGGTAACTCGGACTCAATTTCAAATTCTGATATTCTTTACTCTCTTGTTGATAGGCATGGACACCCAAATTCTACCTCTGTACTCACATTCAAACGCAGAAGAAGGACTTTACTGACCGATAAAGGTGTGTGCTGATGTGGTAGTCAACCAAAAACCAAACCGCCTATTCTTTTCCTTTTCTTTTTCATTCCAAATGCTTAATTGCAAGTACATTTTACTTGAAGGAAGTTTAACGTACCGAGATTAAACTCTAATCAATCATTTAGATGCGTAGCTGTATTTTTATGCGTATACAAACCTTGGAAGGACTTAAGAAGAAAGCGGTCACTAGGACTGATAGTGTAGGTTGATATGACAAGAAGTTTTTGTCAAAGGATGCACAAAGGTGCGCTGCGATTCAAAAACACACCTGAGACCTTTATGTCATGTCAGATGATATGTGTTATTGCATTCAAAGAAGGCTTGATGTAATTTGGGAGAATGCACAAAGCCTGTGGATAATTAAATAGCCCCAGAAGACACAAATTAGTGAAATTAGCATTCACTAGCTCTCTAAAGAGTGTCTATGCGATATAAATCCTTGGGAGCAGCATGCTATTGGATAAGTGAATTTTTATTCAAAGAGATAAGCAACAGGGGAATGCAAATTAAGAAGCGTTCCCCGTTCAAACAATGATCAGTGCAGTGAATAAGACCTCCTCAAAGGCCACGTCCAAATGTCCGCATACTTTGTCCCGCTGATTTGATCTGCCTCGAGAGCTATCTCTCGCCACTGCTCTCTTCCCCGATTGGACAAAACACCTTCAACTTCAGCTGTGTTCCATAAATAAAAGTGGACAGGGGTAGGAAATAAATGGGGATGATGCAGCGCCATTGCGTTCAGTTCTTCTTTTTTCTGGCTCGGCTTCACCTCTTCCTCCTCCTCTCCTCGTGCTTGGTTCCATAATCACAGTCGTTTTAGTGTTTTTTTTTGTTTGACTGCCCATTTAGCCAGAGGCAGGATGGGCTGACCTCTGGGTCATGCCATCATCCCGACCCCATTCTCTTTGCTTATAAACTCATCCCCTTCAAGTATTATTCATTCAATTGCCTTTAAGAAAGTCTAGGACGCTAAAGCCACCAAGCGCACAACCATTCTCATGGCAATGAAGGTGTCATGAGAAAAGCTAATCTTCCTATTATACAACCACATGCCACACTGCTCGAAAGAACGCAAAGTGATTCCTTCATAAGAACGGATCTGCTGCAAGAACACACCGCCAATGTCCACATGAGCAGTATCACCTAGACGTATCTGGATTGTAAGAGACAAAAGAGGGCGACGGAGAAAGGCCAGATTTCACAAGGACTTGAATTCGAGCCACAGAATTTAGAGCCGTATGCATTGACCATTACACCATAAAATCACGCTCACCGCCTCTTTACGTGTTAGTAATAACGCCACCATACTCCACTCTCGTGGACTGACAAATGGACCTAGACAGCAAGGGCGAGAATGGTGGATGTGGAGGGCGTACAACTACGCCTCTTGAGAAGTTCCAACTCTCAACATCCGCATCACAAGTGAGGCGATCTAGCCTCTGTCCACCATGCTACTAACTGCCACCATTAACCACCAACCCACCTCACCCCATTAGCCCTATTTATCTCATTCTGGCACATTCTTTTGCCACTGCTGTCACTACACTTCCTCCTTCTTGCAGCCACCGCCACCATCAGCATTCCTCCGAATGGAATCACACATACGCGCACATACAGAGAAGAAGCAAATATGGTGCATTGCTTCACCTCTGGTGGCGTGGCATAGTGCCAGACTGCATCACTGCCAATGGCAAAACAGTGGACATGTAAAAAGTAGAATTGAGTGGAGGTGCGATGTGATGTGGGGAGCAGTGAGTAGTGTCAGCAGCTAAATTGAGGGAATGGGGGTCGATGGAGGAAAAAGAGTGTGAGTGGTTGTCACTGTGGCCAACAGATAGCGCATCTGGCTTCTGTTCCGAAGGTAGTGAGTTTGGATCTCACTTGCGATAGTGGTGGTGATGTCACTGCTTGTGCGTAAAGATGTGTACCCCTGTACGTGTTGTGTTTTTTCTTTTCTGTGGTTCATTACCATAATTCATATTCTATGGCACTGCGCGTGTGCAGAAAGCGCTTCAGTTTTTCCTAGACTTCTCACCTCCATCTAATCCACTTATGTAACTAGAGCACGCGGAATCGTGCGCCTGAGGCTAAGATCTTGAATATTCGCCTACCATGGGGGCAGAACGGGTTCGATGCCATCAGGCGCATTCCTTCAACACTCCTCCTCATCTACCCGCCCCAGGTTTTCACTCTCTCCTCCATTCACAATAATCAATGGGTGGCCACAATTGCGTGGTTGTACATAACACCATTATTGCACGACTTACTTCAAAATCGATGAGACTTTTAAAACAATAATTCTCCTAAGAGAGGACGATGACTCGCCTTGGCATTCTTCCCCTCTCCTTCGTCACTTCCTCCCTAATTCTTCTCAAGGACTTGTTTTGGCCCTCCACTCCTGCTGGTGTTAGCACACACAGCAGCAGAACAACAACTGGTACATTTCTCTTTCTTAGTGCATGATTTCTACTGCAGTGGTCTGTTTTGTTAATGTCAATGCTGCCAACGATGAGAAAATTTAAGCAGATGAAATGAATGCTCTACTCCGCACCGATTCCAGTTTCACCCAAATTCAATTCGAACCCCCCAACATTTGCACTTGAAACAGACGCAATTGACTGAGCTGTTGGAAGTAAGGTCTTCCGAGTGGACAAAGGGAGGAGCAACGTCATTGCAAATTATCTTACTCAACAAAATTAAAGGATATTGACGGTTCCGTTATGCATTGCTAAGAAGAACTGCAGCAGTATGATATCCTTGCATCATCATGGAAGAGGACCAAAGTAGTAAAAACGAGCCGCTGCAGTCGGACCAGATCTGACGGAGGTCGAAGAGTTCCTCTGTATGAAACACGTGCGTAAAAGAGGAGCCTATTAGCTCGCTCAACTCCTTAAACATCAGTCAGAATGTCACACCAGTCAAAGGACATGCCTGTTTCGCCACGACTCAGACAGATTTATGAACCGAGAAGTGATCGGAAATGAATAAATGGGGCGAAGATGTCGAGCCCCACCCATCTGCCATAGCGCAATTATTGACAAAGCAAAAAAAGGTCACTCGGTTACGCGGCACTGTTCACACACTATTTTGGCCCACAGAGCGATGAGTTACAATTCCTGATGAGCTTAAATCCACCTAAATCCCCACTATTAAATGCAATTATATGCTAGCAGTCTTGCACTGTCTAATGGCAAGTCAACATTCTAGCATTCAATGCGGTGCCACCAAGCTGCTCCCGAGTGTGCTTGTGTTATTGAAAAACTGGTACTAAGATACGTTCGAAATCTAGCAGGACCCAATGATTCAGATGCTTCCTTTACTACGTTCTAACTGTGGGTTCGAACAATTGATGCGCCGACTATGTTATTGAAACAAGTAATATGAGAGCAAAAGTATGATGCCTCTCGTCCTTGAAAAGCTTCCGGAATGCTAAGTCAAATCAACCCAAATACTTTAAAAACGACTGCAAGATGCCTTAAACATTTCAGCTCAGAATGCCTGACAGGAAGAGTCCTGACGACGCAATCAAATCAGAAACCACATTTTTGGTATTGACAGCCGGACTTGTTTCGGACCGGTAAATGGTCATGGAGAGCGAGAGGTGGGATTGAGGAGGGAGGGAAAAGCCATGCCTTTGAAGAGGCTCGAACTCTCGACCTCCGCATTATAAGTACGGCGCTCTATCCGACTAGGCTACAGAGGCCAGTCTCCGCTGTTCTTTTTATTACTGCCACTACTACCCACTTACAGTAAACACAATAGCCTCACATTCTCTTTTGCCACTACTGCCAACTACTCACAGCCGCCAAAAGGGCATTCAGTAACCATCACTTATTTTTTACCAAGTCCTCACTAGCCCAAACCCCTTGATTTATCAAACGTCTTCCAAATAGAGGTACCATCCGCAGCTTGGGTCATGAAGGAAATTAATTTTTTTTCACCACTGATTGCACGCAAACCAAAACTGCATACATAGTGTAAGAACAGAGCTTCAGCATGCTTCGTATCTCATTAGTTTGCACCACACGTGCTAATTGCACCTAGGTTAACTCAAAACTCTGCTGCAACTATAGTCGATGCATAAATTTAGCTGGGATTTCAATGTGACCAATAGCCTATAGGCAGTAGCGAAATTGTAGACAAGTTTGTGTGTTTCACCGCATTCGTCCTACCCTCGCGGCACTGACAGGAGAAAGCCTAAATTCATCTTTATTAGAAACATTCATTTTACTCATCGCCCATTGAATTACTCAGCAAAGCCAAGTAATTGGCGTCTAGCTACGTACTTCACACGAATCCTAGTTTAACTTGGCTGTATCTGGATTACCTCTATGTTTGCACCATATTGAGCATATTGGATTGTCATAAATAAAGGTGATTTCTTGTCGGATGACGCGGAGCTGTACAGATCGGACTCAAATGGATGAATAAATAAAATATGCTCCAAAAGGAAGAACACTGCCAAGATGGCCTTGTAACTGCACTACAAAACCAAATTTTGCACTATTACGTGCTCATCTTCCTTCAGTAGAGCTAAAAGCTGACATCATTTCCCACTCATTGCCTTATCCCTTCTTCTACTTTCACTCAACCAACCACTACACTTGGTCTCAAGAGGCCGTGTTAAAAGTGTGTACCCCCTCACTCTCCATTCAGGAACACGTACAGAGCTATGGAGCCAACCCAGTGCTCCTTCAATTGCGCCAAACTTGCGAAATGGCCACTTTGGCACCCTACACTCCAGCTCCTATGCTTGCACAATAGCGGGCCTTAAAGGGCCTCAACATTTTTCCCCCTTCCCACTTGGCCACTACATTCGAAACACAGTGTATGACGTTCCCCAATAGCAAGTTTCAAAGCAATATTTCAATTCTAGAGCTATGTAGAAAAAGAGTGCCAGAATTTGGGGGCAATTTTGTAAATATAAGTAATACGTGTTTTATTTAAGCCCTGGCTGAAGACGAGGATCTTTATTATATCGAAGTAACGTTGTAACGGAAGTAAAAGCAACATAAAGAGGCGGCAAACGCGAAAATCAAAAAAATCTGCGCAGTTACTCACTTTCTGCACTTAACCCAGGATTTTACAACAAATTACAGTTTTGATCCTATTTCCTCATGAAATATATGGTTCTATTCAGCCGGTCAACACGCGACTCTTATGATAAATACCCCTACACTTCATCATCCGCTGAGTGGTCCCACTCATATTGGGTACAGCTAAAGCGACTCGATAGGTGGGATGTTTTTCGTTGTGTGAGAATGCAGTCCATCTGCACAGGTCGTGAAATCAACTCGTGTTTGTCCCCCACTTGATCATGGAGCTTGTTATTGCGCTTTGAGCTCTGACAATCACATAAGGCGAGGTTGCGAATTGTTGAAGCGCATAACAAGAAGTGGATGTGATCCAATCACCAGCTGTTGAGCGTGATCTCACATTGCCTTTAGTTCCACTCATATTTAGTCAACCAATCAATTAGAAGTTTTACCTATCTTATGCTCTTGTTATTTATTTTGTCCAGTCGAATGAATGGGTTTTATTTATTAAAATTAAAATTGGAGCACCAATCACCATTCAATTCATCGCTTAGAATGCAGTTAATGTGCTGTTTCCTTTCCTACTGCTCCTGGTCCTGTTCCACCTTACTGCACTACAGGTTTTTGCAAAAATATTTCGGTGTGGCAAAGGCAACCATTCCACTTGATCATGTGATTTGTGCATTGAGAATATAGGGCAGAATAGCCATTTTTGGCACAATTTACAACCATTTACTTATGTGATACTTACTCTCCCAACAGTGGTACTCCTTTGTTCATCTCTCCTCAGACGGACATGCAGTTAGGTAATTAGGTACCGTGTGGCATGTAATTGTGCACACACGTCCAGGTGAACGGCTATAAAATAACAGTTTTTTCAACTTTACTGCATTTAATTGTGTAGGATCCAACTCAGTGGAGTTAAAGGGTACTTTTGCCCCACAATCCACGTCAGTGATGCTGCCATTTCCATCATAGCAGAGATATGCAAGGTTGCTATGAGCGTATTTGCATCTATTATGGAGTGCCATTTATGGCGATTTGATTGACGTCAGCAATTTGGGCGGAAACCAATGACTCTATCAAGCCCTACCTCACTTGGAGTGGACTTGTATTCTCTAACAGGGGGAAAACATTACATGCTCTTGAATAAGCTTACAAAACTAGGTTTTGTACAAATTTCCCGCAACTCCTTGCCGTTAATTCTCTACAAGTTCCTCCACAAGCCCACTTTTTCCTAATCTTTGCACCATTTCCGCCGCTACTAGCTCTTAACTTTTGATGGAGTAACTTGGTTTTGTAAGCTAGGCTAGAAAATGGCATTTATTCCTGTGTTACGAGGGCGAGTTTGCCTGCACGTTTAGGCATCGACAATTAATTTTATATGCATATGAATTGCCGACATATTAACACAATTGCTCATTAGTTAAATCGCCCATATTACCGCTTCTAAATGTACTTTCCATTCCGATCTTTCATTTGCAGCTGCCTTAACTTATGAACTTCCGAATGGCTGAACCGGTATCGCAAACAAGTGGACATCTGATTTAACATTACTCCCTCTGGTAAGCCGTGTTAGACGACATAGCAGGGCGGTATCATTCCAATATGCAGTAACCTAGTGGCCAACTCACTCGTGCTAAGGGAGTTAAAGCGTGAAACACCATATTTTAGCAAAATAATTGGAATGACAAAATACTTTTCCACAAATCATTCGCGAGTTGCGGTGAGCAGATGATACTAGCTGACGCAAAATCGCTTTTACGTTCCAAGAAATCCCACGCATTCTCATCTGTAAGATGCGTTGGTTCCTCTGCTGAGATGGTGTGACCATTAACCACACAGCATTAGGGATCATTTTTAAGGTAATGCAGTACTCGAGGAATCGCCCCAATAGTTTTGAGGCGAAGATTTATTTTCATTTTCGGGCAAATGATTTAAGCGCCTTTGAAACTGGTGCAATGGTCAAGAAAGATATCTCTTAGTGCGAGCACATACAAGACACCGAATGTTTGCCTTCTCTTTGAGTCGATGGCGTTCACTCAGTCATGATGTTCGACTGTACTGACTGGTTTACGCCCAAAGCACAAATTCAAGCAAGTATGCATCACATAGTCTCAATTGTTTTGACATCTTCGTTTAGACCTTCTGTATGGAGAGAATCAGCAGTTGCTGCGTCTATAAGACTTCCTTCTCCTAGTAGCACGCAAATTCCGTCCATGCATGCGACCAAGTAGAACCCACTTGCCCCTTTTACGATAACGTCAAATCATTACTTTGTCTGCATGGTTTGACCGAGAGAGATTCCTTTGAACGACTATTCTCATACATCACAATTTAAAATTCAAACCATTTTACAAACCGATACCAAATAACAACTAATGCAGATCGGGGGTGTGCATTAGCCACATTTTTCGTTAGAGCTTAGAACCTCGAAGTCATAACCAAGTCGGTGTATTCGAATGCAGAGACAACGAACTTAGTGCAAGAATTATTAAAAAAGACCTACTCGAACCCCTCACTGCGAGCACTGCAAAATCGCAAAAGCTGAAGCCAAAATAAGATGTCGCGCAAGGTATCTTTTTGACTTAGTAGAGGCGAAGCTTTGCATCTTAGAATCCTTGCATTTTTTTGCAGAGTTCACATTATTAAAGCATAAATGCTGAGAAATGCTCTGATTAAAATACACAAAAGTCATCCTTGAGAGAGGCAAAAATCTTAACTGAGAGGTAGTTCAAATTGCGGCTCTTGTGCGTCGTGATTTTCAGTGCTTTTATGTAATTCGATCAAGTCCGAATTGTTTGCATAGTGTGCAGCAAACTGCGAACGTGCAGTGGTAGAGGCAAATTTACCTTTAGGTTTGGTAAACGAGCAGCTGATTGCTCACCATCTTGTTTCATTTAGTGCATTGTCCTTATTTTTACCTAGAAGTACAGTTGATGGCAAGTTTGTATTAACATTTATTCAGGCCATGTTTTAATTTGCGCACACTGATTACAAGTCCATGATCTCGGATGCTGGTACAAGCAGTGCAGCGGCTTCTCTGAGCTAAGCTGTGGCTAGGCTAGCGATGATAAGCACTCCACTGGATTTTGTCTCAGCACCTTTGTCTAAAATTATTTGGAAGGGAAAGCGAAGGTCCTGTGAATTTATTTAAAAGTACTTCACGTTCACCGTTAATTAAATTTACTTTATGAAATGAGAAAAGGCACGAATTGTAAAGAAAGCTATGGACATTCCAGTAAAATAAAGCATAGATTTTCGGTGTATTCGCAAGCTCTCCTTACCTATACCCCTAAAAGCAGGTTACAACTTTACGACACATCTGGCCCTTTAGCATAAGGTTTTGCAAGGCTTATGTCCTGACCAAAAAACACAAGAAATTATTAGAGAACTTCATTGTGACGTCAATTGTGGCTGAATAATCAAAACTATCGGGTTTGAACAAGGCGTGAGTGAGGTGTTAGGAAGTTTAGAGACAAACTAACAATACGCCTCCGCTCCAGCTCCCTCTGCCTCCCAACAGCACCCAAATGTGTAGTGTTGATAACAATTTAGATTGAATGCAACCTCTGCTTCTATGATGCTCAGTGGTTGAAGCCCGTTAGAATCAAGAGAGGATTTGTCCCCAAATTTGCTGAATTGGGGTTAGAGTCTGCCAGGACCTTGCCAAAGAGGACTTGGCACTCACCTGACTATGTGTATGGGACAACGCCAAATGGCAGATTTGCCAGTCCACAGCATACTCGCAAAAATTTGTTGTGATGATTTGTGCAAGCAAAGTCAAGATTTCACATGACTGAACTACAAAACTGCACTGCACGCTCAGACAGTACCTTACTGTAGCTTATTCTTTTTTATCAAAGCGGTGCTGCAGATTGATGCACTGAGCATTGGTTGGTGGATGCTGCTGCCAGATGGCTCTATTCAACAGTTTATTTGCATACCTGGCTTTACATGATGCAGGGTTCATGTCACTACCAGGGCTGTGAGAAGGCTTCCATGTTGGGCAAATAGACTTGCAAGTAAATTACTCAGTCAGTCTACCTGTTTGGCTGCTACTTTATGCAATCTTCTTATTTATTGAAAAACCCAGTCATGAAACTAACGTCCCCAGCTCCGAGGAGGATGAGGCCCGCTCTGAACCGGCATATTTCTGACTACTGTGTGTATTTATACGGATAAATGCTAACAAAAATGCCTTCACACCATCCGGCAACTCGTGTAAGGGAATAAAGGCCGGAGAGATGTACAGCCTCGTTCCTACTATGCAGGACACGCCTCCAACCAATAAGGATAGGGATACCAGAAAACAACCTAAATGTCTGTCAGTTCCTCCATGTGCGCCAACGACAAGTAACTACCTCGATGTGAAAATGAGCTTGCATCGTTCGCAGACTGTACTTATAAACCACATCACCCTATGCTCACCTTCCGAATGCACTTACTTGCATTTGCAATGGCGAACGCACAATATACTTGGCGTTTCGTTGGCGAGTTACGCCCGAGTGCCAATGGTCACTTCTAATGTGCAGAATGGGTAACAAGAATTATTCATGGGGAATCAAGTTCACAATTTTTAAAACAACCTAGACATTGCCATTAAGTTCAAGGAACTGTGAATAGAGAGGAAGATGAGGAGGAATTTGGGGGTGAAAACAACGTGAAAAGATGGCGACTGTCGGGTGACATAGATTGATTTATGTAGTCAATGAAATTGCGTCTTGTTGGCTTAATAAACATGCTCTGTGCTTTGGAATCCCACCTTTCCCCAACATTTCAATGTTTCTATTAATGAGAGAGAATTGCTTGTGATCAGAAGGCTTGCCCGTTGGGACACTTCCAAACTGCTCTAAGCATGCATATTTGTCAATTCGCCTACAATTCACCCCAAGATAGTTGCAGAACAGTTGTCCTCCGAATGGCAAGTAGTAAACTGCAAAGTGAGTGCTTACTTCTTAGCTCAAAAATGCTCAAATAAAATTCGAGTATTCATTTTAAATGCCTTGATCGTTTCACCCTGACTGAAGGGCATCAGCCGCGAATAGCAGTTTACAGGGATCCTGCTGAGTTTTAAAAACGAATGCGCTATTGCAAATTAAAGAGCTCCTAGCGTAAACGCTTGAGGTTTATTTCTTCTGGATGGTAGAATGTTTATCGGGCTGGTCGCCAAACTGCTTCTGCTGCCGTCCAAGCATTGTGATTCGACCTAAATTGACACCTTCTAATCTATGGCCAGAATAATCCACGCTGCTTGTGGTGCACGCTATGATAGACAAACGAAGGATCTGCAATTAATGTCCTTAGGTGATTTGATTTGTTTCATTGTTCGAAACAATCACCGTCCATTCGAACGGGTTTCCGTTCACGGTTTGCTGCGTAGCGCGTAACTCCACCAGCCAACTCACTCGCCATCGCATTCCTGGTGGGTGATGAGTGAAGATGCTGGATTGAGTTTCAGGTAATTGAATGACTTTAGAATTTGACGCCAATCGTGATCCAATTCAGACATAATTGAGTTGTAATTTTTAGTTATTATGCCCTACACTTAGCGCTGTGCCACTGACACCTTGCCTATCGCCCACGAACTTGGTTCCAAGTAACACAATTCCAGCCTCCTGCCTATTGTTCTCCACTGTTGTGCGTGAATTAGGCAAGAAACATGCAAAAAGGCAGTGTTTCATGCTTTGCACAAAGTCCTTTTGTAAGTTTGAAGGCTTGGAGAAGGTGCCGAAGCATTAAAACTTGGCCCAGATATCCCATGTGGAGGTACTAATGAAGAGGCGAGACCACTTGCCTAGCAGATATAGAACTTCGAATTCGCATTAGGAGATGCTTACGAGAAATGGGTTCCAACTGAACCACTTGCTTAATGAGGAAGTCATTGGAAATCCCTTTGTGGTTGATCGAAAAGCGCTGCTGGCATGCACCATGAAATTTTTCGCCGTGCAACCATGTTATAAAGCCATGTAAATTTGGCGACTACCGATTCTCTATGATGAGGAAAGAATGCTGCATTGTGCATTGATATTCTAGTACGTAAACTATCATCTGCGCCGAGGGAGAATTTCCCCCTTTTTATAACTCGTCCGTTCCTTCGTTTCAATTAGCCGTGGAAGATAAATGAAGGCTGATGTTGCACAGAAATGCACCGCTTGAAATGAAGAGCATAAGGACTTGGATGAGATGCATCAACACCTCCTGCGTCATAGTGATGGCAAGTTCTACTTATGTGTGCTTTGCTTCCATATGGTACACCAAGACACACTTGAATAAGGTTTGATTGCAGCTGGTGTTCCCTTCCTTCCAGACTATCGTGATTCTGCTTGTCAAGGTGGCTCCATACCCTTGCTATTAGTGAAGGACAGGTGATTTCCAACACTGAAGCTTAACGCTGACAGCTGTACCTGAAAGCGTTTTATTTCGAAAGCTTTAGGTGACAACTAGCTCCTATTTATGTCGCTGCGCAAGCCGAAGCGGCTAAAAGATCCCAGTATCGCGCCTGAGACAATTGCTGTGTCGTACTAATCCCCAGGTAGCAAGACATCAATCTGCTCCAGCCTGAAGGCAGCGACGGTGCGCTAGTTTCATACCAGTCAGATCAGTTTAACTGGCCCAAGTCCTTGAAAACCACTAACCATTACACCAATGTCAAGGCAAAAGCAGGGGCAGGAGAGCTCCCTTTTTGCCTGCTGTTCTCGAGAAAACACCGGTTTTGTCAGCACATCATTGTTAATCGCATTGCTATGTGCCACCTATCTCCTTTCTTTAGTTTTAGTGCAGGCACTGGCGCCCATAGCAAAAGCAGTTAGATCTGCCCACTCAAGTTGTCATATTGACCGAACTGATGAACCTTACCGGTTAAATTTGCCTGACTGCCAATGATTTAGCCTGGTTTGGCCTAATGGATGCTCGAAGCAATCGCAGCTTGTAACCAGACCAAAAATTTGAAACACGTAGCTAGCACTGACTCTAGTGAGAGACCGGAACCAACTCTTCCACAAGTCGACAAAATGCACCCTTCTTCATCCAAGCCCGAAGCATCACCATGGACTGCGCATTGCACACTGAGTCGTGGTTCATAGGAGTAAGTTTGTCAAGCAATACTGTGACCATCTATGCCATCCATTCGACGTCAACTGTTGGGTTTGAAGCAGGGGATTAGCAAGTAAAACCACTTCTACAATGACTGATTCCCGCAGTCCCTTTGTGTCTGTTGGCAGTGGTTTGTGTGCATATTTACTGCTCAGCAACAGGGCACATGTCTTATCAGCGATTACTTGTAACAGTGCAGAAATTCGCAAAACGTCCGAAATGAATGGGCCAGGTTGTTGGTGCGACGCAACATAAAATATGTGTTTGGATAGCTCATGCTTACGCTTTTTGACCTATCAATAGTTGGGCGTGTTGAACTGCTAGGCGAATCAATTTCATTTGGCCCACTTGAGACACTCTGAGGCAATTGCGTATCATGAAAAGTCACAATGCGATCGGTTTGCAACCCATTCACTAACGTGATGGACGAAACCCAATAGTTCTACTCTTATATGATGCACCTCATTCTTATAACAACTTGCGATTGATACTGCTTGCCACGCATGTGAAGCGTTAGTGTTATAACAAACTAATGACAAAGGTATGATTAGCTGAAGTGCTGATTCAAAACCAATGGCAGATGGTGGCAGGAAACCAGTTTTTTTAGAAAACATCCTAAGTTCACTCAAATAATTGATCAAGAAAGTTGGCACAGGCAGTGGCAAATAGCAAAGCATGACTTGAGGACACGTTCGACACCTTATTTTGGTGCCATTCATGTAGCCATTATTTGGAGTGGAGGATGTTAAGATTAATCGCAGTGCCAGATGGATGGATAAAAGGCATTACTCGAGAGAATGAATGCCCTAACTTACATCAGAGTGGTAAATGAGCCGCATGACGCAACATGATGTCCATTTCTTCAAAGAAAGGCAACAGCACTCCAATCACCGGCGCCAGTATTGATCACGACTACGAAACTCCTTTGTTTGCTTCCTTTAACTGAAAGTTAACGAGCATTCCAGGATGATACGCGGTCCTAATGGCAGCTATCATGGGGAATTATGCTCTACTTCCGTAAGTACTGCCATCCACTTCACGACAGGGCAATTTCAAAATGAGATACGATATGGGAAAATGACGACCGTCAGGCACCCTACATGGATTGGAGCCTAATAACTCACCACAGACTGGACTGTGTGCACGCACTGTGTTGTCGAGCTTAAATACTTTCGTTCTGAAAAACTTTGCCCCTTAATAGGTTAAGATGGGGTTTTGACAGTGACGATCCATGCACAATTATCATGGGAGCAACAAGAATGGCTAATAGCTTAATGTTGCCTTTGTTGTGGGGTTAGAAGCCAAAATCGTCAAGATCATGTGGTGAAGCACCAGCTACATTTATCAAAGAGCGTTGGTGGATCTGTACGCGCTCATGGAAAGGTAAGTAATCGTGATCATTCATTGACCTACCGACGCTAACACGCAATGCATCTACTGCTTTAATCCCGTTGAAATCATGTGGTCACGTGACTTAGTTAAGGCAGTGTGTAACGTGGCAACAAGGATTGGGCTTCGTCGATGCTTGGCCACATAATTTAGTAAATGCAAGCATAAATGTAAATATTATTGCCTTTCATCCCTTATTTCATGCTCCTCTGCTTCTCATACTTAAATTATTATTCTTTTGTTTTTGGCCCTTTATGGATCCTCTAAGAAGATCACTTTGACTTGTTACTCAATCTGCTGCACACAAGATATCCCTTTATTCGCTAAACATCTTCACTCCCCCAACTTTGCAACAAGTGGTACTCCTGATCGATGTTAACATCGGGAACACATAAGTAGCAAAACCCAATCGAGAAGGCAATGCGGTTGTTTCGCCTATCCAACGCGCCTACAATGCAAAAGATATCACTGCAAAAAATAACAAAGTTGGAATGTGTAATGTATCAATTTTCACCAGCTTACTACTTCTAATGTAGACAAAGAAGTGCACCTCGATCCTCTCACCTTGACCATGTGACATCAGCAGCTGTCCAACAGATGATGCCAAGACAATGCGACCGGAAAATTACACACAGTGCTGACGGCGATGCCATCGCTAATCACGAGCAAGTGATTGAAAGGGGCAGTTTGAGGATCTAACTTAAACGTATGGTGAAAGCAATGACTCAAACGTAAGGGTGATGTAGCATGCCGTCATTGTTGACAACTACAAGGCCCACTACAATGTTCTAATACCTGTCCAACGTTCCTTAACTTAGTTGCCCATAGTCACCCAAGCAGCGGCCGTGAAGGCGTTGTCGTCGATGATGGCAATGGCTGTTGCTGTTGTACTGTGATGAGCTCATGCAGTGCGATGATGTAGGGCACGTCTGCGCAGCGCTGGCGATGGGATGGGGAGGATTTGAAAGACCTCTCGATGGCTCAGTGGGCAAGGCGATGGACTGAGAATTCAATGGAAGTTTCCTGTGAGGGTTAGGGTCATGCTTGCGGCGCTGGTAAACAATCGCAAGTAGATCCTCTTTGGCTCCCGTGGCCCCGCTGGTTTTTCCTCATACCATGGCGCTGTTGGTCCACTGTGCTAATTTCCCACTCAATCCTCACAGCCGTATAAATCGTCGGCTGCCGAAACTTGTCAGTCTGTTGAAAAGCACGCGGACGACGCGAGCAGAATTTGAGCCCGCACGGACAATCCCCATTTGATTTCAAGTGCATCGCTTTAACCACACTCCCATCGCGGCAGAATCATCCGCCTTTTTATTTTGCTGCATTCAAAAATCATTGCATCTAAGACGAGGTCGAGCTTGCGAACTCCAAACTGTGGGGCTGAGGTGCTAGTCAACTGCGTGGGTCGCATTTCAAATGGCATCAACCCAATTGTTTTTTTGTCAGTACGTCATAACGCATGGTTGGTCCGCTCCGTTTCAACCTTGCTTTTGCAAGTGACTGCATAGGTTCATCGACCATTGAAGCAAGCAGCATTCGATTTAGAAAAAACGGGGTGCTAAGGTTTCCAATGTCAAACAAAAGCTGAAAAATTCTCCACGAGTCCGCCACTCAGCAGCCAGGCCACCAACGCCAGTTGGACTTGACTTGCTTAACCTAGCTCTAGACATAAGGTCGCCAAATTGGTTTTGAGAAACACACACAGGACCACTTGCAACAAACACCTACCTCCGCATCCGCCGTTATCATTCGAAACACAATCCATGGATGGCCGCTGAGGCTTTATGCACGCATCGGACGCAGTTTACAATCCTTTAGCCTGCCATCGGATTCTCACACCCGTCTTCCTATCCAATTAAATATAATACTAGTCGATGATGAATAGTCTGCTGCCTATTGCTGAAAATTTGCCTCAAATTAAGATGTATGCAAATAACTTCATCGTCTTGCTTGTGTCGTGTGTTACTATGTTCGAGAAAGTGGGAAACAATACCCGAACCAGATGTCTTCGTTGGCTTAGAGGCAAAATGATGCACAGCTGATAGCAGAATGAGGATTCATTTTGAAGATTGATCAAACAAACCCACGGGCACATGTTCAGACCACAGGATGTGCTACTCAAGTAGCATTAGTAAGCTAATTTTCAGGCCATTAATCTGCTCGCAGTTTACGAGTTTCCTTCATTTTCTACAGTGCTGACGAGCTGGTTTACAGGAGGTTGCGTATTCAAAATGGCCGATACGTGTTACTAACCTCTTAAGCTGTATCCACAAAAGGAGCAGTTAAAAAACAAATATTTTGTCGCTGCTGTTTTCTGTGCTGATACAGAAAATACCCTGCGGTTTCTATGCTAGTTATACATATCCAAACATTTTCGCAACTTGACACCATATTCGTTTGTGCCAACAGGTAACGTGTGGGGTATTGGCAGTCCATTTCGTTCTTCACTGGTACACGCAGATAGTTCAGCCTGCGAGCAATGTCTCGACATTCCTGTTCTCGCCAATTTTGCCTCATGACTATGCACTGTACACGCATCCAATTATTCTTTATAAGCAGTAATAAGTTCGTTCTTAGCTATCATTGCACCGCGAAAACCAAATCTCGTGTTTTACAGCTAGTTAATATCTTTGTAGCATTGGTAGTCATGCGCTTTGCGCATGCATGGCAAGTGGCAGTGAATAGTATCTCTGTGGCAAGAAACCTGCTAGTTGTAGTAAAAGTAATTTAAGGCATCTTTCGGTGATTTCAACTCATTAATTTCTGTACCAGAAGATTATGGCTGACCTAAATGTGCCGAAAGCTCTGCTTAAGCACATGGATGCTGAGGTTCTGTTTCACGTGACATTATTTGTCTGATGTTGTGAGTCGAATGAATGAATACAACTGCAAAGTGTATTCCGAAGTGCTGAACCTGCGCAGCTTTGTAATCCAATGCTAGCCAAATCTGTGGGCGCCAGTGGAAAAAGCGACAATTTGAAAGCGCCTTCTGTGAAGTCTAGTACGTAGCTCATTTGGAAGAGGACAGACGAGAAACGGCGTGACACCGAGTGGACTAGAGAGATGCCCAAAAGTTTTAAATTTGGAAGCCAGTGATCACCACATCGACCCTACATCACTTCCGCTTAGGGACAGTTGGGGTTTGTGGATGTGTGAGAGCGAGTACTGCAGACATGAGGGAAGTGAGGAACCCATAGTGAGCAAAATCCTCTATTCACCAGTTGCGTACCGCGCACCAACCGAGACTGGCTAAAATATGCCTGCTTGTGGAACAGTGCATGGCCTGGTTCACACTGCCACCTTACCCGCTCTCGCTAGCACACACCCGTGTGGGTAGGTGTGATGGTTTGCGTGGCCTAGGCATGTCGTTCAGCAAAGCCGCTGTCGTTAGACCAGTATTCACTACAGTGTCTCGATTGCGCTTTGCTGACAGAATCGCAAGTTTTAGAGCATGCCATATTGGATCAGCAGAATTTAACCACAGCATTGATATTTGTAGTCCCCATGCAGCGTTTGTCAACTGCATGGTTACACGGTTTTATTAACGCTCGCGGCCATAGAATTCAAGTCGATCATCTTGGCCATTATGATTGATCCGAAATAACATCCTTTTCCATAATTGGCTCTAGCAAACGGCATCATTTAAATTCTAAAGCAAGTAGCACTTCTGCACCTAAAAATCATCTCAAGCCGTTTTTAATAACTGCTGTGCAGGAGATCAACTGCAACTGTTTGACAAAAGGATAAAGACAGTGCATGAGGCATCGTACAGTGGCTGAAGCTAAAGAGTGCTCACTCCTGTTGGGTCAGAGCTAACAATAAGCATTACAAAACTTCAGTAGCAATAAATAATGCCGCATCTGCGAATGAGATAGGCGGTTCATCACAATTTACCATCACATAGCACATGATGCACGCAATTGTGGGACTGTCAATATGGAAGCTATCCAGCGCAATATTTGCCAATGGTGGGTACGCAACCAGGTCGCCTGGTTGAGCAGCAAACACCCTTCAGACCAATCAAATATAGCCTTGGATCTACAGCTACCGTTGCTCGAGTTCCCACTTCAATAGCCAGTCTAAAATGAGCAACTGGGCAAGGGCTACTTTCCATGCATTGTCTGCAAAGCGCTGCGGCAAACAAGATTCATGCTAAATGCCAGTTGGCCCCGCAACCAATGCGATAGTGTTGAGAGGAATACATTCCCGTACTCTACATTGAGCAGTAACTGAAAATGCAAGGCTAATAAATGAGCTTTCAGCGTGTGCATAAAGGTTCCGGCCACGAAGAAACAGTCACTAATAAACCATACACCGATAAGCTGTGCTGACTTTCCTAATGTCAATTCTTAAGTGCTTAATGCGAGTTGTCCGATGCCAAAGGGATATCAAAGCGTCTAAACCTATTTTCGATATGATCCGAATGAACTTCTTAAAGAGACTTGAATAAAATGTTTTCTTATATGCAGAAAGAAAAATTTTGCCCTATTGATGAATTAGCGCAGCAGATGCCGTGTTGCGGGTGCAAGTCCAAAAGCGCAGACAAATGCGACACCTCTCACGCCATGAGATATGCCACAATTCAAGTCCAGCGGGTCGGGACGTAATCATACGCCCAACATGAACTCGGCGTTAAGATTTAGGCTGACTGAATACCACTTACAATGGAAGATAAAATTATTGGGCTGCAAAATTCACACAACTGCAACTGAGGCTTTACCATAATCTGAAAACTTGCACGCAAATCCAATGAGTTGCAAAACATTGTAAACAATTTACTACCATTTGTGACAATGCTCACAGACACCATTTGCTGGCGTGAAATCACGACCATTTACTAGGAGTCGTACAAGTTGCTGGCTTCAATATCCATTTAATGACTGTTTAATGTTCGAAACATTGTATCGACA
Organism: Taenia multiceps; assembly: GCA_001923025.3. Lineage (NCBI taxonomy): Eukaryota > Metazoa > Platyhelminthes > Cestoda > Cyclophyllidea > Taeniidae > Taenia > Taenia multiceps. The sequence goes on from CM010316.2 coordinate 1,179,501, forward strand.
GATGCACTTTTTAATTAAGGCACTTTCTACAACAACAAGGTCACTCACTTTTACATACTGTTTATTCCAGTTGTAGAATGAGACTGGCAGGCAAGGTGCAAGCATGATCCTTTCAGAAGAAATCGAGGTGGTTAAGCGACTCGAAAATCCTCCTCTGTTCGTCCGATATTGAAGAATTTGAATGCAGTTGCTTCAGTCAAGACCGACGTCATCTCAAAGCGTGCAATTGTCGTAGAGTTGCGACACTGCCTGCGATTTACAGGGATGAACAGATAAAAGTACTACTGTTGACTTTTGCTTCTGTGCCTAAAATAGCTTTGTGAGCAAATGTTTCTTTGGAGTCAAAATGCTACAGTGAAATTGGTGGTGGCAGCATTGAACTGAATTCTTAACTGGTACTGGCTTTAGAGTGCATCAAGCAGCGCTTGACGCTTGCAATATTACTTGCAATTGAATTAGGGTTGTTAAAATTGTTTTGGTTGTTTTATTGTTGGTAAACAAGGTAGTTCAAATCTTTACAAATATGCCAATTATACAACTGATTTCAGCATCTTTGCAAGACGTCATTCGTTGCCTTTAAAAAGAACTCTGTGTTACCCTCCCAAGAAATTGTTTAACCAGCCAAATTGCCCCATGGAATAGCGTTGGATTATTCATATCTCCTTCTGCTCTTGCTACTGCGAATAGACTATTTAGGTTGCAAACTTGTGTGAGGTGCCGAGGTTCGTTTTCACTCAGGTGTCCATGGCGCCTGCTCAGTCACAAGATGTGCACATGCACAGACCCTCGTCTTCCGGCACAGCTCTCATCGCAGTGCTCATTATATTCGCTTTTGCCTCCTCCCGTGCAAATCTCCTCCTTGTACCCAATCAAAGACGCGCCTTTGTATGGAATCACCTTGTGTTGAAAAGCTCTATATAGATGGTTTCTTTGACACAATGATGTTTGGCACTTAAGATGCACTTCTGCTGTGCGAATGATTGGAACTGCGAGGTGATCTTGGTGGCAGAAGTAGATACCCTTCCTACCCTTCCAGCTATGCGTGCGGTCAAGTGCGATTATCAGCATGTCACTTCTGCTTGATATGCGACGGCCGCAAATGTTCCATGCCATTCTGAAAACTGGCAGTGTCTTCTCTTTTTGTCCTATTACCTGTTCTGGAAGAACAATGCTTGCTACTTTTGCATTTGATGCAAAATACCGCAGTGTGCTCTTAGCCCACGAACTGTTACACCATGGATGGTGATACGCCATTTAATGTACGAGCTGTAGCATCTACGCGAGACGGCACCACGCAACCCAAAAAATCGTAATCGCTTGGCTTTGCATCCCAGTAAAAGCCATCAGGAGTCCGGTCGGACTGCGTCTCGCCCATTCCACTTATTTGTCACCTTGCAAGTGCCAAAATGGCAAGTCTTGCAAGTCTTGAAAAATGCGCTATTTTAGTAAGGACTTGACATCAAAGATCTGCACTCTGTTATTTTGCGCCTTGTTGGCGTTCACCTTAACGAACCCAGTGCTTGAAATCAAAGAGAGCAAACATTGTAGCTTATTGTGCCCTCATGGTTCTGCCTCGTTAGGCTTGGGGCTAGTCTGTCATAAAGATGCACCACCTCCTCCCCTGTGACTGAAGAAGAACCCACGTTGACAACACCTACTGCTCCTTCTTCTGGAAGACCTCTGGGAATGGATTGCAATGGTGCTCATAGTAATCCCAGCACTTTAGGTTAAGCACGTCACTTGTATTTTGGTGCGAGCGAAGACCAACCAAACCTCTTATTCAAGGCGTTCAGCGCTTTTCCTTCACCAAGGTGGTCCGGTTGATAGAGCAACTCCTAGAGAATGGCTCGTACCAATGGATTCCAAAATGCTAGACCCTCAAGTGATTTATCACCATTTTGGAACAGTAAGACCTCAGTCCCTTTAGGGTAGCATTTGACCACCTCCGATGCATCAGCCCGGCCACTATGCCAGGAGGGGCTATTATCCTTGCGATGGCTTGTGACAGGATGTAAGGAATCTCTCCTATGCCACAGCTATATCGGAATAAGTGCTATGTGTATTTCCCATCGATGTTTATTAGGACCACTAAGAAATAAGATAGGCACTACAGCAACACCGGCCTCTGCCGGATTCTGTGTACGAATGCGGCATCTACATATTTATGCACATTCCCCATTCCGTACCAAACTATGAAACACGCACATGCAACCAACATGCCAACGAACGGTTTTCAACCGAGTCAGTGCCTCATCATCCATTGCCAGTATGACCTCTCTCCACATGACAGAGTTTAAAATATCTGACTATTCTAATAATAGCGGACAGTTTGCGTTAAATGCTTGGCTATCCAAAGTTCATTCATTTGTTAGGTTTGCTCCTCGCCCAAACTCGTCTAACGAAGGCAAACTGAGATAGGCAGTTGCTTCACCCGAAAACCGGGTCGTGGGGTGTGGAGCAGCAGAACAGCCGACTAACCGTGCAGTGGTACCAAAACTACAAAAAAGTTATGTTGATTAAAATGTCGCATAGGGAAAGCAGAGTGCAAAGGTTGAAGGACAAATGGCATAGTGCAACTTCGATCTATTCCACACTGGCAAGTGGCATCACGCATCGTTGTATGAAGTGCACGGCACTTAGCAGTATGCGCCAGGTATTGGGCAGTAGAATGCTCCGACGTTAGTATAGATCACCCTTGGTCAATAGCCAGAGGAGAAGACCATAGACAACTTGTTCAGTCGCTCCGTTATGACCGTGATTCAGCAATCAACCTGACAAATTCTTACGCCTCTATGCATACATTGGATGGTAATCGCGAGGAATTTCTGGCTAATAATCCTTAGAACGGTTGCAAATATGATTAGAATCTCATGCACTTGTTAACAACAAGCTCGCGCATTCAGAGGGGTTTTGAACTCACTAACCACCCTAAACGATGCAAATAGCGTGAGTCACCTTCAGTCCAGCAGTCCTTTTTGATTCTTTTTAATAATAACTGCTTAGCTAAGGCAATCGAGAAGTGAACATCTACTTATTTCGGGTGAAAAGTAGCATCATGGCAACACCAGAGTTGGTATTAGCACTGGTATTACAGGTTCACTGACGGAGAAAAGCACAGAGTCGTTGCAAAAATGGCTTATGAAGCCTCTGAGCCCCATTCTGTTTAAAGATAAGAGTGCAGCGTTTAACAGCAATTTGAAAAAATTATTTTACGTGATTCCTTAGGTAGCAGTCACCCTAAAGCCTCATCTTGGAGGCTTTGTTCCAAATTATGAACGATTTTGCGGACGGGCAGCATTTTGCTTCTGCGATGGGCGTTGAGAGTTGCTATATGCCCCTTGACAAACGGTAGGCAGACAATTCCACTTTTTAGGCCTCTGACTTGCACGCAATAGGAAGCGATGACAAAATTTCTCGGCAGCCTTGGCTTGCGACTCGAGTTGTAACTCTTAGAGGCATAGAAATGCCATGTTTCTATAAATTAGTAATTGTTAGATTCAGTAGGACATCTATAGTAGAAACATGTAATTCAAGTGGGGCAATGATATGTTCATCTTAACTCTGCTTTTAAAGTAGCGTACAAGTGGTTCGCGTGCTCACTTGATAGTGTCCTCTTTAATCGGTGCAATAATGAGACATACTTGTTTGCTTTACGTTTGTAGGTTTGACACTTAGGCACACGGAATCCAAAGCACAAGGCGCCCAGTCGGGAGTCGTACCATTGCGATGATTTGCCAGCTTTCTACTCCAGTACCATCACCTCACTACCGACTGCACACTGTTAAGTTGAGACGGCCGGTAGTGGGCATCGATTTTGCTTGTGATCGTCATTGTTGCTTGCCGTCCCTCAATGTCTTGTAATGTTACAACATGCAGCGCAACATTGCTTCCTGCTTTTAACTGCAAACGAATCTGCAGCAGGGTAAGAACATGGCATAAAAGTAATATTTGATGAATACTCGGATATTGGGATGGTCTGATCTTCATAGCTGCGGAGCTTTCAGTGTTATCGGAACCACGACATCAAATTGGATGAACAGGTTCTAAAAGTCCTCTGACGCATCAAGCAGCAGACAACTTCAAATGTGTGTATTTTCTAATTTTTTGTAAAAACTTAAAAGCCATGTCCGTTTATGGACCCTCAGGTAGAAATGCCTTGAGGAGGAGTGCGCAAAGTTCACTGGTTGTCCAACACTGACCCTAAAGACAATGCTGGTTTCTGAAGCCGTAAAACCCAGAAACCATGGTACAGAACTAGAAATTAGCACCTGCAAATTTCCAGCTTGTTTGCTAACTGGGAGCAACAATGGTCGCAATTAACCACCGTATTCGTCAGTCAGACTGCCGCAGTAGCAAATTTGTAGATGGTGACACCACAAGGTTTAGGAAAGTAGATTAAACTCTTTCGGAAGCACACAGGATGGACGACAAATTCTATACGAAAGTAGCATGATATTAAGTGCGGACTAGCTAGCCACTGTCGCTGTGTGCATCTTGGATGTCTTGTTCTTCTGCCGCAAAATGTTGGAAATGTGGATGGTATTAAGCGCCTTTTAATAGTTTTCGTTTAAATATTTGTTACTGGGTTATTTAGATGTTGATGGCCTCCTTTATGCGCATACTTGCTTGAGTAGGCGCTAAAGCATCACCATGTGACTATTACGATGTCCCCTTTTATAACTACATTGCTAATCACGCCCATTTCTACTGTACAATACTTTGTGCAATAATATGAATTTGTGTTGACGAAATCAGAGTTGTTTTATTCTTTTAATCATGATGAGCTTTGAGTAATGGGGCGTGATTTAGTTAGGAAGATATGTAACCGTCCTAGTGATTGGCATTTATTTAATATGTTCTAACGAATAAGCACTTATTATACGTACGCATCTATTTACTCTCTTTTATGTTGGCTTACGGGCTAAAATAGGCTCAAAAATAGATGGATTTGCTGCAAAGACTTGTTGTTTTCCATTTGTACTGCCTAATCGCGTTGACTCTCTCATTACACGATGCTTCTATCGAACAAAATGCAAGACATGCATCGTTCCACATTCAGCAGGCACTGCACATCCAGTAACAACTATTCCCGATTTCACTATTTGATCTGGTAGGGAATTGCATACCAGCTCCGAGCTTCTCCATATCTTTACTCACTTGTACTTCAACGCCTCTTCCGCTTCCAAAAAGCAGGCAAATTTGGTAAGTGGTCGCTGAGGAAACGATATAGGCACGGATTTCTGCAGGGTACATCCCTGTTCTGTGGCGGGCTTACTGCGAATTGTCCGGGCTTGACAGTTTTAAGCACCTTAGACAGGCGTGAATGCACTTACAAGCACCATAATGGGAAGAAAGAAGCGAACAAATGATGGTCTTCCAAATTTATGCAGATGCTATTTAAGTTGTGGCAAAAGATTAGAATTCGAGCCGACGGTGGTGCGCAAAGTTCATCGAATTTACTTTCTGAAAAAAGTGGCTATCCTAATTTGGGAAATCAAACTAAGCTTTGCATAAGTGATGTGCGCCATAATAGACATATCACCTTGGGGTGTCATTTTGCCTTTATTACTTTTAAACACATGGCGTATTCGTCTCTCAATGAAAACGCTCAATTGCGCAAATGTAAATATGCTAGCATAGTTGAGTTTTGGTAACGCTCCAGCTTAAACAAATATTACAGACAAAGTAAGCTAGTTTCAAAGATTATTTTTGCTTATCATATGCAGCGCTCAACCGCGAATGCCCGCTACAAACAGGTCTTACTCGGCTGATTTAAATTTTCAGTTTCGTGTGGGTTCTTTGGTAATTTCGAATACCCTCGGGTTTTAGCTGCGTGGGCTCTATTTCCATATAAACTGGAGAGTTTGCGTGACTATTGGCTTTGCCTGGTGCGCATTGCATTTTTAGCATTTAGTTTGGCAAGAATTCATACTTCTAGTGGAGCATTACCAGATAAGCATGGCCGCATTACCAAACAACACTGAATGCGAATCTGGCCTTCGTTAGTGCTCAATACATTTCTCAGGTAGGATCGGGTTGCTATTCAGGGCTTGTTAACCTTTTTCGCATTGGCAGATTCAATGTGCGTTTTTTTTAGCAGCAGCGCACCCTCGCATTCATCCGCAGGTCCTATCTTATTGCATGCATGGTAAAAGGTGCATTGCTTGCATGAATGTAATGTCCGCATTGGTAGAAGACAGATCGGGAGTGCGAGGCGCTTCCCGATTTGATTGTTCACTGACCCGAGACCATTGTTTTGTGTTGCGATTATCTCCGCGAAATGTGTTGTGCTGCCTGAGAAATCACCTAATCGTCGGTATAGCTCTGACATGAGTTGGTGTTTGAGGTAGGCTCAGAAACAAAGGATTGACTCCTCAAAGATCTGTAACTCTTTTTCCTAAATATCTTAGACCGTAACACAAACTTCACTTCATGAAATAATTAGCCGTTTAAAGTGTAAAATTAATGGCACCAAGTGTTGTCGTTGTATGGTTGCCAAGTAACAGCAGATTCCAAACTGATAGACGCATTCAGTCCTAATCGTACTGTCAATATTGTAGTCTTAGGGCCGCAATGTTGACAGACGCGATTCTTAGTGCACCCTTGCTAGGCCCTACGGAACCCGCTTCCAAAATAGGGGACTGAGAGGAGACTAGAGATGCAGCACAGCTGTCAAGGGTTGCATAAAGGATGGCGCTGGAAGGGGATAAAGGTTCTATGTGAGCATTGGCTGTTTGTTGAATGCTGGACGTTGGTGGTGGGCCACTTATCTTCCTCGCCATTGTAACTTCGCCGAGTGCATCTTCGGTATGTGGAGCAGATGCATATTCCGCCCAAATATTGTGACGCCTGTAGTCTTCTTACGCTGCTTTGCGTATGTGTGAATTAGTGATGGCGATGTTCGATTGCGAGTCAGAGCACTGTTAGTCGTGGCTCATTAGTGTGACCACGTGACAGCTGCGGCACATCTCACTTCAACAGATCTATAAATTATATATTCATTGTGCAGCAGTTGACTGCTGACGCAGGTGATGAGTGTATCTTAAAGCAGTCCCCACTGTTGCGTGTCATGAATTGCTAACAGGTGACATGCTACTGCTCAGCTTTGAAAATGGATTTAAAATGTGCTGAATGTGTGACAGTGGTAGCCATCAAAGTTGTCAGTGGTGGAAGCAAAGCACAGATGGGCCGACCGCGTCAGCCACTGTATTTCCGTGCAACCAAGGAGGGAGGGACAGGGAAAGTAATGCAACACCCATAACTACAATGCTTTGCTGCCACCTTTATTGACGAGTGGGGAAAATAAGTGCACAAGACTGATGGGCATTTAAGGATGAGTGCAGTGTCACTGCCTCTTCCTCAGATCAGAATTGCGAATAGTAGGCGGTGGTGGCATCTGAAACTGCTTCAGAATGACTGGTGGATTCGCCCACATACATGGTCAACTTTCGACTACTCGTGCCATCACGCACTTTGAAATAACTTATAGGCCATTTGCTGCTACAAATATGCCTCAGACTTCTTTCAAACGGCACTCACACTGTTATCAAATCGACTGCAAAAATATCCGTTAGGAAAAAAGCACCTGGTTGAGTGCATTTATTGTCACTATGAGAGAGAAACAGATTCATCGGCAAAGCTGTAAAACTTGGCCAATTTTGTAAAGAAGTGGAGTGATTAGTTGCCCAAAATTCATTAAAGTATTATGTCAATAAATGCCCCTGCAAATTACTGTTTCGGCGAGTCGTTTGCTCGCATTCATTCATTACAGCCGCCAAGTACCACCTAAAACTGAGTTGCATTACGAATGTATGCCTTCATAAAAATAAGCAAAAATTCTCCTTAAATAGTCTAGTTTTCCTTATTGTTCGCTCATCCACTTGAGAGAATCTCCTTAAAGTTGTGGTATTTATTCGGTAGAGAAATATAATGGAGCACTAAAAGAAGTACTGCTGCCTCATTAGATCATGTTTTACACAGTTTTTTATTCGTGAGTCAATTTTAAATGCCCCAAGTCACATGTGATTGCGCCTGACCAATGCCCATGCAGCGTGGGATGCTGCTAGGTAAGTTGGGATTGAGTTATTTCTTCTCATTAATAGATGACAAATTGGATTTTAGCATCCAACCGGATCTCTTCCCAAGAATTTGGAGTCAGAGAGAAGCCTAGATATAAATGAGTGGGTTGTACCATGTCCTCTTAACCAATGGAAGGCCAAGGCAGACAATTTACCTTCATTGGCCACCTTAAGGACAAATCAGGAAAGCCCGGCAAAAACGAATCTTATCACTCTCGACTACAGTGCAGTAACTGCTACATGAGCGTCTTCTCTGGCAACGACTGAGTAAGGGATTACATAGATCTTTTTGACTTGGCCTCTCTTACTGTCTACGACGCAGGCATGTGCTCTGCCTGCTGTTTTTGTCCCTTCAAGCTAGCAAACCTGAAAGCAAGTTTAGCAGCAGTGCAGGTCGCTTGAGCCTCTTTCGTTGGTGCGACTACCCAATGTTTCAGTCGGGTGCAGATGGGAAGCAGATATAGAGTGCGATTACTACCCGCATCTCAAAATGTATCCAATTGGGCTTGACATCCGACATTGCTATTTCTTACCACGCTTGCCTGTCTTCTTGCCTTACTGACGTTTCTGCGGTACACGCAGGATCCTGGATGCCTCTGCTATGGGCAGCTCTAGGGTGCTTGGGCGCCTAATACTGCGCCTACCTCATTGCAGGCGAGATTGGGCTACATGATACTAACAGCAGTGGATTGGTGAGTTACTACAACCGTCTACAGCAAAATTGTACCCATACTTTATTCGACAGTATATAGCAGGTGCACATAGATCTAAGGTAGCGAACAATGAAGGAATGTTTCCCAGTGGACCTGAAGACCACAAGTTCCTAATGGATAAATGGACCACATATTTATTAAGGAAAGCTGTTGCAGACATCGATGAAATTATGCACAAGCATTTGCCAACATCACTGACAATCTGTGCATAACTAAAATATGAAACGACGTTTTGATCCGTTATGTCATGCAAAGCAATGTTAAAAGCAATTGCAGCTGTGTCCTACTTCTGGCATTTAAAGAAGTGTTAAAAACTGCTAAGGTTTCAAGACAAGAAATGGGCTTAGATGAGTTACAGTTTAGAATTGATGTTTGGCTCTTTGAAAGGAAATTAAGTGAAGTCGGTCGCTGCTAACGCTATTTACCATGCTACCACTGACAGTACAGGTAAGGACAGGTTCTACGCGTTAAAAATGAGAGAAAATTAACGTCGTTAGCAGACATTTGCAAATGCAGCCAAAGTAAGAATGTCCAAATAGAATCCCACATGTCAATTTACCAAACGATATTGCTGCTCAATTATAAAAGAGCGGTTGATTTGCACTAACTCAAGTCCACCTTAAAGGCAACAACCACCAACTATTCTGCAAAAATACTATGTGTGAGTGAAATCAAGTGGGTTTATTGGATACCTAAATGCTTAAATGCGCAACAGAGTTAAGATAAGTCCCCAACGGACAGAGGGTGCGGGCACTTTAATCACTAAGTGAGAAGTTCCAGTGAGCTACAAAAATGGGTATGGTCTGCGCAGATGGCCCGATTCGGGCATCCGTTGGTCAAATTTATATCCACGGTGGTTTCGGTAATTACACTAGATCAAAACAATAGGACAGGCTTGTCTTTTCGCCAGGAGCTGATGCACAAGTAAAAGATTCGCCATATGGGCTTGCTTAGTTGGGAAGACGCGAGTGTACAGATGGTGCCAATAAAATACGGTGCAATGAGTGCTTACCCAAAGTAGGTGCAGAGGCTGGTTATGGGGCTGCTGAAGCTATCGTGGTTATCTCTTCTAAAGCAAGTATCGAGTGCTCAAGATGGTGGTTGTGAGGCCCGCTTGCGGCCAGTTATCAAAAGCCCACAAAGCATTGTCTCAAGCAAAGCATTTTGCAGGTGATATGAATTGGGGCAAGTGTAAACTCAGAACTCATAAGTGCTTGAGATCCACTACAAGTTGGAACGAATTGATGTAAGCGAGGGGAATTGATGAACCCTCTTCTTCCTTCGTTGGAAAACTACTTACGTACTACATTTATTGACAAGCTGACTTACTTCGTGCTCCTCCATACTCTGAAAGGCAATACATCGATGAAGATGCTGAATCATGAACAAAGTAGTAGCTATGTCTGAAGGCAACCATAGGCGGTAAGCATTGCAGTAAATTCAAGCAAAACAGCTTATTTAGAGTGAGACTACTTGGGAGAAGTTATATGCTGTGTAGTACTTACTATTGCATTCCTCCACTTCAGGTGATGCCCCATTTTGTGTGTAATCGACGGTCACGGTCAAATACGGGTCTCTTGTAAGCCACAAGTAGGTCTCGTGTTGCACACCAGGTCGCGGTTTAAATCTTCCGTAAAATACCCTCAAATCTAGGACCTTGTCCTTCAACATTGTGGCTGATGAAATTGAGAATCAACATTCAGGTTAGCAGATGTGTATCGGGTGGTTATAAATGAAAGCAATGCTTCAAGAATGCTTTAATTCTTGTGTGGCGACCTATTAAAGAAAGGGTCAAGAAAGTCCACAAATCTCAATTTGACACATGGGTTTTCCGGACTTACCACAGGCTGAGTTGTTTCGATCTACGACCTGATTCCCGCTCCACATGCAGGCAATAAATTTATTTATGAAAAGCATGGCCTGTTCAAAATACATGCGACATTTAGTGGATCAGTGCCTCATTCTATGTGCAATGCACGCAAGAAACCAAATATCCTGCCCATTCATTGCCTTCCGCTCCTCTAACATTAAATGCTAGCATGAAATCCCTCTGTCCTTTGACAAACCGCGAAAAGGGGAACGAGGTCAGCATATCCACACCACCTAACGTTTAGACAGAAAGAACATGCGTAACCTTCTCGCCTTACTTAATGTAAATACAGTGAACACACCGATTTGGTTGTAGCACACAATCTGATACCTGGTTTGGGTGTAGGAAACCTGCAATAGGGCACGAAGTGCGTGATTGATATCAGCTCGCGATCGAAGCTATAGTCAATGATTTCAATCTTTTCTTGTTTAGTCACGTCTTTTATGGAGAGGCTAGCCTTCTCTAAACCAAAAGCAATGCCAGGATGATGGAACATATAAAAGAGCATTAATGGGGGTCACAAATTACCCCACGTTGTGGCAAATGCAAATTTCCGCATCAACTGTTGTATATCAAAGACTGTGTAAACTAGCGGTTCAGTAAGGCGCACGCTGCAATCACTTTAAAGGGCAAGGCATTGCTACTTAGCAAGACACAACGCAAATACGTTTGTAATCACCGATCTAAACAACCACACCACGCTTTGAATGTCATCGCTCAATAAATGGCTAAGCAAGTGATTTCTCACATGCACGTTCAGAAGTGAAAAAGGATTCAAATAAATAAAGTAGATTAAATGTGGGGCAGTGAGAGGGAGTGAGCGTACCTTTGTTCCATTCAAAAGGGCTGCCCCAAAATGTGTCAAAGGTCACGCACCTGTGGTCTATAACATATATTTCGGCGGCAGCTTTCGAGGTGTATACAATTATACCATAAATTCAATGAAAGTCGCCTTGAAACGACGTGGCCAATCATCCTGCTTAAGAAGAGCTATAGTACAATGATCAATTCGGCTCAGATATGTCGCAAATGCATTTCATTATGCGGACATCGAAAGTGTACTGTGACACACCTACATGGCCCTTCTTCTACTCGTAGTCTAATGGGTATGCTACCCCATACGGCGTCCCAACAACACGGGAGCCCCACAACTTGGGACCTTTTGGCCTTCAGATTGAAAATCATTACGTAGAGGTGATCAGAAATGAGGAAATAAAAAACAGAAGCATACCAGAGCAATCTACCGCCCACAGTAGTGCCACAATCACTTCAAGCATAATTTACTTCTATTCTCTAAGTGATGTCGCCGCAACTTTATATACGCCTCCACCCACCTACCCCGTAAAGCTGATTGGGCTACCAATTGCAACACAGGTACTACGGCTGTGAAGTCACTATATTTAAGAAGGCAGATTTGTTGGCACGAAAGCTATCAGCGGCCTGTTCATGTGTCTTGTCTAAGCAATATGGAAAGATTTAGCTTAATTCCTGCAAAGTACTGAATTAGATAAATGTCACCCTGTCTTATGTGCGCAAGTCATATTGTGATGTCAAAGCAGTCTAGTCATTTGGGGGTCATTGATTAAAAGATGTGCTGATAAAGCGGAGGCAGCATTAGATTAGGTTAATAGTTGGAGTTAGGTAGCTCTGATCAAATGATCCGAGATGTTACTTAGCACCTTTTGATAAAGTTGCCTCTTCCATTGAGAGATCATGTTTCAAGCAGCCCCAGTTTTGCTCCATTTATTCACTCACATTTTGAAATCTCTCACTCCAGAAAATGTGCTAAGAAAATTGGGATGCATGACAAGGTCAGGTGGTGGGATCGCATAGACCACGCACGCTATGCCAGTGAAATAACCATCTCGGTTCGACTGTATTGGTGAGCATTTACCTCATCAGTGAACAAGCGAAATGACCAAAGGGTTCTATTTCATCCGGCTGTAAATAGGTAGTCCATTCATATCCCATTTAATACCTACGCCCCGCATAAGATTGAGTGTGTTTCATGGTCCTAAATTCTTCTATTTCTTCTCTCTTTTTTAGATCATGCAAAGTTTGGACTGCCAAGATTGCGCTCATTTACATCTGCAAGCATATTTGGACGTGACTATTGGCACCATCAACGGGCGAAGTGGGACGACACTTTAGCCCAACTCATATGTGCCATAAACGCGGTTAATAATCTTTGCCTACTTAGGACTTCAGCTTTTTGGGTTCGGAGCATGGGTTGGCGTAGGACTTGTGTGTCTCCACACACCAACTTGAAGGAAATGCACAGGAAGTAGAAAACACCTCAATAGCAAAGCAGATTTGCCGATACTCTAGGTAAATAGAGCTGGCAGACTAAGACTCCTCCTTCTCCACGTTTAGTGTAATTCCACGAAAGTTAGTGGGGTCAGTTCACAGCCCTCAGTTGGTACATCACTGCTCATTTTCCTTCACTACCATTTACAAATGTTAGAAGCAGTCATGCACCACATTTGCGACCCAAAGCATGAGTGAGAGCGCTGTGGCTGTAGGCCAAATCAATGCGGGAGGCAAAGTAGCATTTGCACCCAGTTAATACGTGGCACCAACATCAGTCATCGTGTAATGCTTCAGAGAAATTCAGCTTAGCGACTTGACAGTGTGGGTCTACTTGTGTGTTTTCTTGCAATGACCTAACAGAAATGTGTAGGTACATGAAAAATGGGTGATTACCAGTTCCTGATCACTAACCCTGGTTGCTACAGTCAACACAAACAGCACGCCAAGCACTGCGAACATCATACACCTCTCAAGTCAGTAACTGTTTAACAAAAATGACCTTAAGGTTCAAATTATACAGCCCAAAGTATGCCGACTATTTCGCACAGACTTTTGAAGACTACACTGCTCGTCAGTACATTCTGAATAAAACTGTCACTGCTTTTAGATGCCATTTGCACTAAACAAGTTAAGGGCTGAAGCAAAGAATAGGTTGGTGTGGACTCGCATGCACAAAATTAGATACCAGTTGACCTTTATAATTTAACCGCTCTTCATTTCTGCGCCAACAAAATGCAGAATGGCTAGTACTTCTTGCTTAGACAGTTTAAAAGCCCGAACCGACCAACAGAACCATGTGCAGACATGTAGAATATCTGCCACAGTAGGAAAGGCACTCATCCATGAATACTTGATCAACCATGTTCGGCAGTGATTTGAAAGTATCAAGCTGGCGAAACTTATTAGAACGAGGGACAGTGAGCCTGTGGTTTAGTTGAGGGTGCAAGCACACTGTGACCTATAATGAAAATTATAGCATGGTTTGTAAAGATAGTTTAGATAAAAGACGTAATCACGCAGATGCTTTCTCTATCTGCACTCCAGGCTCTTCACTGCATCGATTGCAAGGCGAGAAAACATATGAATGAATCTGAATATCTGTGCCTCTGACCGACCACATGCTACTTATTCGAACACTAGTGGACAACGGTGGGTTGGCTTCCACCCGTGTTATTCTGCAAGACGTCAGTACACAAACTTCTGGTCACATGTACCACTACACATGTTCAAAGATGACTCGAAGGGATTATTGCGTAAAGGCTTGCTTACTTGCCCATGATTTCTTCAAAACATTCGCAAGTTCGATCAACCCCTGTTTCGTTGCCTGGTAAGAAGTCAAAGACGTAAGGAAAGCAATCATAGACAACATGCATTTTAGATTTCGCCAAAGGGGTTATACACTCGTAACAAACACATTTTCTCGCCCCCATTCGCGTACCAAAGATGCGCTGTGGTGGCTTACAGTAAACACGCTCCAACCAATCCCTAGAATCCGCCCACTTCGCATTTATTTACTTACCCACAATCTGTTCATCCACCTGTTCACCTGCCTACTGCCCGCAAGCTGTGCATTGAGCACCATGTGCCGAGTCTGTTGCAACAACATATGCTTTCAACAGCGGCTAGTCTCTGGTTTTATCCGTACACACGTTAAGCTATCCAGTAGTGAATAAGATGATGCCGTAGAAAGGGAGTTGAGTGCTAGAGCATTAGCAGTACTTGGAGGGTGATGGGAGAGTTATAGGATCGGTAAAAATCTAAAGGCACAAATAAAGCATGTTATGCCCACCTCTTATTTCCGAAGAAATGAGCGGAGTGTGAATGGTGTAAAAGTAGAAAATTTGCTATAAGTTCAATGTTTCTCATCAAATGAGCAGAGTGTGGATAGAGTAAGAGGAGATATCATGCATTATTTCATTGTTTCGCATTATATTAAAGGACTTATTAAAAGGAGAATTTTTGTAATATCATTATTTGTTTCAAAATGTGCGTACATTGTGGATGGAGAGGAAATATTTTCCGTAGGCTTTATCGACTTGTATCATTACATATAGAAGTGCCATTTGATAATTGACCAAGGGTGATCTATACTAACGTCGGAGCATTCTACTGCCCAATACCTGGCGCATACTGCTAAGTGCCGTGCACTTCATACAACGATGCGTGATGCCACTTGCCAGTGTGGAATAGATCGAAGTTGCACTATGCCATTTGTCCTTCAACCTTTGCACTCTGCTTTCCCTATGCGACATTTTAATCAACATAACTTTTTTGTAGTTTTGGTACCACTGCACGGTTAGTCGGCTGTTCTGCTGCTCCACACCCCACGACCCGGTTTTCGGGTGAAGCAACTGCCTATCTCAGTTTGCCTTCGTTAGACGAGTTTGGGCGAGGAGCAAACCTAACAAATGAATGAACTTTGGATAGCCAAGCATTTAACGCAAACTGTCCGCTATTATTAGAATAGTCAGATATTTTAAACTCTGTCATGTGGAGAGAGGTCATACTGGCAATGGATGATGAGGCACTGACTCGGTTGAAAACCGTTCGTTGGCATGTTGGTTGCATGTGCGTGTTTCATAGTTTGGTACGGAATGGGGAATGTGCATAAATATGTAGATGCCGCATTCGTACACAGAATCCGGCAGAGGCCGGTGTTGCTGTAGTGCCTATCTTATTTCTTAGTGGTCCTAATAAACATCGATGGGAAATACACATAGCACTTATTCCGATATAGCTGTGGCATAGGAGAGATTCCTTACATCCTGTCACAAGCCATCGCAAGGATAATAGCCCCTCCTGGCATAGTGGCCGGGCTGATGCATCGGAGGTGGTCAAATGCTACCCTAAAGGGACTGAGGTCTTACTGTTCCAAAATGGTGATAAATCACTTGAGGGTCTAGCATTTTGGAATCCATTGGTACGAGCCATTCTCTAGGAGTTGCTCTATCAACCGGACCACCTTGGTGAAGGAAAAGCGCTGAACGCCTTGAATAAGAGGTTTGGTTGGTCTTCGCTCGCACCAAAATACAAGTGACGTGCTTAACCTAAAGTGCTGGGATTACTATGAGCACCATTGCAATCCATTCCCAGAGGTCTTCCAGAAGAAGGAGCAGTAGGTGTTGTCAACGTGGGTTCTTCTTCAGTCACAGGGGAGGAGGTGGTGCATCTTTATGACAGACTAGCCCCTAAGCCTAACCGAGGCAGAACCATGAGGGCACAATAAGCTACAATGTTTGCTCTCTTTGATTTCAAGCACTGGGTTCGTTAAGGTGAACGCCAACAAGGCGCAAAATAACAGAGTGCAGATCTTTGATGTCAAGTCCTTACTAAAAATAGCGCATTTTTCAAGACTTGCAAGACTTGCCATTTTGGCACTTGCAAGGTGACAAATAAGTGGAATGGGCGAGACGCAGTCCGACCGGACTCCTGATGGCTTTTACTGGGATGCAAAGCCAAGCGATTACGATTTTTTGGGTTGCGTGGTGCCGTCTCGCGTAGATGCTACAGCTCGTACATTAAATGGCGTATCACCATCCATGGTGTAACAGTTCGTGGGCTAAGAGCACACTGCGGTATTTTGCATCAAATGCAAAAGTAGCAAGCATTGTTCTTCCAGAACAGGTAATAGGACAAAAAGAGAAGACACTGCCAGTTTTCAGAATGGCATGGAACATTTGCGGCCGTCGCATATCAAGCAGAAGTGACATGCTGATAATCGCACTTGACCGCACGCATAGCTGGAAGGGTAGGAAGGGTATCTACTTCTGCCACCAAGATCACCTCGCAGTTCCAATCATTCGCACAGCAGAAGTGCATCTTAAGTGCCAAACATCATTGTGTCAAAGAAACCATCTATATAGAGCTTTTCAACACAAGGTGATTCCATACAAAGGCGCGTCTTTGATTGGGTACAAGGAGGAGATTTGCACGGGAGGAGGCAAAAGCGAAATATAATGAGCACTGCGATGAGAGCTGTGCCGGAAGACGAGGGGTCTGTGCATGTGCACATCTTGTGACTGAGCAGGCGCCATGGACACCTGAGTGAAAACGAACCTCGGCACCTCACACAAGTTTGCAACCTAAATAGTCTATTCGCAGTAGCAAGAGCAGAAGGAGATATGAATAATCCAACGCTATTCCATGGGGCAATTTGGCTGGTTAAACAATTTCTTGGGAGGGTAACACAGAGTTCTTTTTAAAGGCAAGCGAATGACGTCTTGCAAAGATGCTGAAATCAGTTGTATAATTGGCATATTTGTAAAGATTTGAACTACCTTGTTTACCAACAATAAAACAACCAAAACAATTTTAACAACCCTAATTCAATTGCAAGTAATATTGCAAGCGTCAAGCGCTGCTTGATGCACTCTAAAGCCAGTACCAGTTAAGAATTCAGTTCAATGCTGCCACCACCAATTTCACTGTAGCTATTTTGACTCCAAAGAAACATTTGCTCACAAAGCTATTTTAGGCACAGAAGCAAAAGTCAACAGTAGTACTTTTATCTGTTCATCCCTGTAAATCGCAGGCAGTGTCGCAACTCTACGACAATTGCACGCTTTGAGATGACGTCGGTCTTGACTGAAGCAACTGCATTCAAATTCTTCAATATCGGACGAACAGAGGAGGATTTTCGAGTCGCTTAACCACCTCGATTTCTTCTGAAAGGATCATGCTTGCACCTTGCCTGCCAGTCTCATTCTACAACTGGAATAAACAGTATGTAAAAGTGAGTGACCTTGTTGTTGTAAGAAAGTGCCTTAATTAAAAAGTGCATCTGTCGATACAATGTTTCGAACATTAAACAGTCATTAAATGGATATTGAAGCCAGCAACTTGTACGACTCCTAGTAAATGGTCGTGATTTCACGCCAGCAAATGGTGTCTGTGAGCATTGTCACAAATGGTAGTAAAATTGTTTACAATGTTTTGCAACTCATTGGATTTGCGTGCAAGTTTTCAGATTATGGTAAAGCCTCAGTTGCAGTTGTGTGAATTTTGCAGCCCAATAATTTTATCTTCCATTGTAAGTGGTATTCAGTCAGCCTAAATCTTAACGCCGAGTTCATGTTGGGCGTATGATTACGTCCCGACCCGCTGGACTTGAATTGTGGCATATCTCATGGCGTGAGAGGTGTCGCATTTGTCTGCGCTTTTGGACTTGCACCCGCAACACGGCATCTGCTGCGCTAATTCATCAATAGGGCAAAAATTTTTCTTTCTGCATATAAGAAAACATTTTATTCAAGTCTCTTTAAGAAGTTCATTCGGATCATATCGAAAATAGGTTTAGACGCTTTGATATCCCTTTGGCATCGGACAACTCGCGTTAAGCACTTAAGAATTGACATTAGGAAAGTCAGCACAGCTTATCGGTGTATGGTTTATCTAGTGACTGTTTCTTCGTGGCCGGAACCTTTATGCACACGCTGAAAGCTCATTTATTAGCCTTGCATTTTCAGTTACTGCTCAATGTAGAGTACGGGAATGTATTCCTCTCAACACTATCGCATTGGTTGCGGGGCCAACTGGCATTTAGCATGAATCTTGTTTGCCGCAGCGCTTTGCAGACAATGCATGGAAAGTAGCCCTTGCCCAGTTGCTCATGTTTAGACTGGCTATTGAAGTGGGAACTCGAGCAACGGTAGCTGTAGATCCGAGGCTATATTTGATTGGTCTGAAGGGTGTTTGCTGCTCAACCAGGCGACCTGGTTGCGTACCCACCATTGGCAAATATTGCTGCTGGATAGCTTCCATATTGACAGTCCCACAATTGCGTGCATTCATGTGCTATGTGATGGTAAATTGTGATGAACCGCCTATCTCATTCGCAGATGCGGCATTATTTATTGCTACTGAAGTTTTGTAATGCTTATTGTTAGCTCTGACCCAACAGGAGTGAGCACTCTTTAGCTTCAGCCACTGTACGATGCCTCATGCACTGTCTTTATCCTTTTGTCAAACAGTTGCAGTTGATCTCCTGCACAGCAGTTATTAAAAACGAGCTTGAGATGATTTTTTAGGTGCAGAAGTGCTACTTGCTTTAGAATTTAAATGATGCCGTTTGCTAGAGCCAATTATGGAAAAGGATGTTATTTCGGATCAATCATAATGGCCAAGATGATCGACTTGAATTCTATGGCCGCGAGCGTTAATAAAACCGTGTAACCATGCAGGTTGACAAACGCTGCATGGGGACTACAAATATCAGTGCTGTGGTTAAATTCTGCTGATCCAATATGGCATGCTCTAAAACTTGCGATTCTGTCAGCAAAGCGCAAATCGAGACACTGTAGTGAATACTGGTCTAACGACAGCGGCTTTGCTGAACGACATGCCTAGGCCACGCAAACCATCACACTCTACCCACACGGGTGTGTGCTAGCGAGAGCGGGTAAGGTGGCAGTGTGAACCAGGCCATGCACTGTTCCCACAAGCAGGCATATTTTAGCCAGTCTCGGTTGGTGCGCGGTACGCAACTGGTGAATAGAGGATTTTGCTTACTATGGGTTCCTCACTTCCCTCATGTCTGCAGTACTCGCTCTCACACATCCACAAACCCCAACTGTCCTAAGCGGAAGTGATGTAGGGTCGATGTGGTGATCACTGGCTTCCAAATTTAAAACTTTTGGGCATCTCTCTAGTCCACTCGGTGTCACGCCGTTTCTCGTCTGTCCTCTTCCAAATGAGCTACGTACTAGACTTCACAGAAGGCGCTTTCAAATTGTCGCTTTTTCCACTGGCGCCCACAGATTTGGCTAGCATTGGATTACAAAGCTGCGCAGGTTCAGCACTTCGGAATACACTTTGCAGTTGTATTCATTCATTCGACTCACAACATCAGACAAATAATGTCACGTGAAACAGAACCTCAGCATCCATGTGCTTAACCAGAGCTTTCGGCACATTTAGGTCAGCCATAATCTTCTGGTACAGAAATTAATGAGTTGAAATCACCGAAAGATGCCTTAAATTACTTTTACTACAACTAGCAGGTTTCTTGCCACAGAGATACTATTCACTGCCACTTGCCATGCATGCGCAAAGCGCATGACTACCAATGCTACAAAGATATTAACTAGCTGTAAAACACGAAGATTTGGTTTTCGCGGTGCAATGATAGCTAAGAACGAACTTTTTACTGCTTATAAAGAGATAATTGGATGCGTGTACAGTGCATAGTCATGAGGCAAAATTGGCGAGAACAGGAATGTCGAGACATTGCTCGCAGGCTGAACTATCTGCGTGTACCAGTGAAGAACGAAATGGACTGCCAATACCCCACACGTTACCTGTTGGCATAAACGAATATGGTGTCAAGTTGCAAAAATGTTTGGACATGTATAACTAGCATAGAAAACCGCAGGGTATTTTCTGTATCAGCACAGAAAACAGCAGCGACAAAATATTTGTTTTTTAACTGCTCCCTTTGTGGATATAGCTTAAGAGGTTAGTAACACGTATCGGCCATTTTGAATACGCAACCTCCTGTAAACCAGCTCGTCAGCACTGTAGAAAATGAAGGAAACTCGTAAACTGCGAGCAGATTAATGGCCTGAAAATTAGCTTACTAATGCTACTTGAGTAGCACATCCTGTGGTCTGAACATGTGCCCGTGGGTTTGTTTGATCAATCTTCAAAATGAATCCTCATTCTGCTATCAGCTGTGCATCATTTTGCCTCTAAGCCCACGAAGACATCTGGTTCGGGTATTGTTTCCCACTTTCTCGAACATAGTAACACACGACACAAGCAAGATGATGAATTTATTTGCATACATCTTAGTTTGAGGCAAGTTTTCAGCAATAGTCGGCAGACTATTTCATCGACTAGTATTATATTTAATTGGATAGGAAAACGGGTGTGAGAATCCGATGGCAGACTAAAGGATTGTAAACTGCGTCCGATGCATGCATAAAGCCTCCGCGGCCATCCATGGATTGTGTTTCGGATGACAACGGCGGATGCGGAGGTTGGTGTTTGTTGCAAGTGGTCCTGTGTGTGTTTCTCAAAACCAATTTGGCGACCTTATGTCTAGAGCTAGGTTAAGCAAGTCAAGTCTAACTGGCGTTGGTGGCCTGGCTGCTGAGTGGCGGACTCGTGGAGAATTTTTCAGCTTTTGTTTGACATTGGAAACCTTAGCACCCCATTTTTTCTAAGTCGAATGCTGCTTGCTTCAATGGTCGATGAACCTATGCAGTCGCTTGCAAAATCAAGGTTGAAACGGAGCGGACCAACCATGCGTTATGACGTACTGACAAAAAAACAATTGGGTTGATGCCATTTGAAATGCGACCCACGCAGTTGACTAGCACCTCAGCCCCACAGTTTGGAGTTCGCAAGCTCGACCTCGTCTTAGATGCAATGATTTTCGAATGCAGCAAAATAAAAAGGCGGATGATTCTGCCGCGATGGGAGTGTGGTTAAAGCGATGCACTTGAAATCAAACGGGGATTGTCCGTGCGGGCTCAAATTCTGCTCGCGTCGTCCGCGCGCTTTTCAACAGGCTGACAAGTTTCGGCAGCCGACGATTTATACGGCTGTGAGGATTGAGTGGGAAATTAGCACAGTGGACCAACAGCGCCATGGTATGAGGAAAAACCAGCGGGGCCACGGGAGCCAAAGAGGATCTACTTGCGATTGTTTACCAGCGCCGCAAGCATGACCCTAACCCTCACAGGAAACTTCCATTGAATTCTCAGTCCATCGCCTTGCCCACTGAGCCATCGAGAAGTCTTTCAAAGTTGAGGGAGTGAAGATGTTTAGCGAATAAAGGGATATCTTGTGTGCAGCAGATTGAGTAACAAGTCAAAGTGATCTTCTTAGAGGATCCATATTGGCCCAAAACAAAAGAATAATAATTTAAGTATGAGAAGCAGAGGAGCATGAAATAAGGGATGAAAGGCAATAATATTTACATTTACGCTTGTATTTACTAAATTATGTGGCCAAGCATCGACGAAGCCCAATCCTTGTTGCCACGTTACACACTGCCTTAACTAAGTCACGTGACCACATGATTTCAACGGGATTAAAGCAATAGATGCATTGCGTGTTGGCGTCGGTAGGTCAATGAATGATCACGATTACTTACCTTTCCGTGAGCGCGTACAGATCCACCAACGCTCTTTGATAAATGTAGCTGGTGCTTCACCACATGATCTTGACGATCTTGGCTTCTAACCTCACAACAAAGGCAACATTAAGCTATTAGCCATTCTTGTTGCTCCCATGATAATTGTGCGTGGATCGTCACTGTCAAAACCCCATCTTAATCTATTAAGGGGCAAAGTTTTTCAGAACGAAAGTATTTAGGCTCGACAACACAGTGCGTGCACACAGTCCAGTCTGTGGTGAGTTATTAGGCTCCAACCCATGTAGGGTGTCTGACGGTCGTCATTTTCCCATATCGTATCTCATTTTGAAATTGCCCTGTCGTGAAGTGGATGGTAGTACTTACGGAGGTAGAGCATAATTCGCCATGATAGCTGCCATTAGGATCGCGTATCATCCTGGAATGCTCGTTAACTTTCAGTTAAAGGAAGCAAACAAAGGAGTTTCGTAGTCGTGATTAATACTGGCGCCGGTGATTGGAGTGCTGTTGCCTTTCTTTGAAGAAATGGACATCATGTTGTGTCGTGCGGCTCATTCACCACTCTGATGTAAGTTAGGGCATTCATTCTCTAGAGTAATGCCTTTTATCCATCCATCTGGCACTGCGATTAATCTTAACATCCTCCACTCCAAATAATGGCTACATGAATGGCACCAAAATAAGGTGTCGAATGTGTCCTCAAGTCATGCTTTGCTATTTGCCACTGCCTGTGCCAACTTTCTTGATCAATTATTTGGGTGAACTTAGGATTTTTTCTAAAAAAACTGGTTTCCTGCCACCAACTGCCATTGGTTTTGAATCAGCACTTCAGCTAATCATACCTTTGTCATTAGTTTGTTATAACACTAACGCTTCACATGCGTGGCAAGCGGTATCAATCGCAAGTTGTTATAAGAATGAGGTGCATCATATAAGAGTAGAACTATTGGGTTTCGTCCATCACGTTAGTGAATGGGTTGCAAACCGATCGCATTGTGACTTTTCATGATACGCAATTGCCTCAGAGTGTCTCAAGTGGGCCAAATGAAATTGATTCGCCTATCAGTTCAACACGCCCAACTATTGATAAGTCAAAAAGCGTAAGCCTGAGCTATCCAAACACATATTTTATGTTGTATCGCACCAACAACCTGACCCATTCATTTCGGACGTTTTGCAAATTTCTGCACTGTTACAAGTAATCGCTGATAAGACATGTGCCCTGTTGCTGGGCAGTAAATATGCACACAAACCACTGCCAACAGACACAAAGGGACTGCGAGAATCAGTCATTGTAGAAGTGGTTCCACTTGCTAATCCCTTGCTTCAAACCCAACAGTTGACGTCGAATGGATGGCATAGATGGTCACAGTATTGCTTGACAAACTTATTCCTATGAACCACGACTCAGTGTGCAATGCGCAGTCCATGGTGATGCTTCGGGGTTGGATGAAGAAGGGTGCATTTTGCTGACTTGTGAAAGAGTTGGTTCCGGTCTCTCACTAGAGTCAGTGCTAGCTACGTGTTTCAAATTTTTGTTCTGGTTACAAGCTGCGATTGCTTCGAGCATCCATTAGGCCAAACCAGGCTAAATCATTGGTAGTCAGGCAAATTTAACCGGTAAGTTTCATCAGTTCGCTCAACATGCCAACTTGAATGGGCAGATCTAACTGCTTTTGCTATGGGCGCCAGTGCCTGCACTAAAACTAAAGAAAGGAGATCGGTGGCACATAGCAATGCGATTAACAAAGATGTGCTGACAAAACCGGTGTTTTCTCGAGAACAGCAGGCAAAAAGGGAGCTCTCCTGCCCCTGCTTTTGTCCTTGACATTGGTGTAATGGTTAGTGGCTTTCAAGGACTTGGGCCGGTTAAACTGATCTGACTAGTATGAAACCAGCGCACCGTCGCTGCCTCCAGGCTGGAGCAGATTGATGTCTTGCTACCTGGGGATTAGTATGACACAGCAATTGTCTCAGGCGCGATACTGGGATCTTTTAGCCGCTTCGGCTTGCGCAGCGACATAAATAGGAACTAGTTGTCGCCTAAAGCTTTCGAAATAAAACGCTTGCAGGTACAGCTGTCAGCGATAAGCTTCAGTATTGGAAATCACCTGTCCTTCACTAATAGCAAGGGTATGGAGCCACCTTGACAAGCAGAATCACGATAGTCTGGAAGGAAGGGAACACCAGCTGCAATCAAACCTTATTCAAGTGTGTCTTGGTGTACCATATGGAAGCAAAGCACACATAAGTAGAACTTGCCATCACTATGACGCAGGAGGTGTTGATGCATCTCATCCAAGTGCTTATGCTCTTCACTTCAAGCGGTGCATTTCTGTGCAACATCAGCCTTCATTTATCTTCCACGGCTAATTGAAACGAAGGAACGGATGAGTTATAAAAAGGGGGAAATTCTCCCTCGGTGCAGATGATAGTTTACGTACTAGAATATCAATGCACAATGCAGCATTCTTTCCTCATCATAGAGAATCGGTAGTCGCCAAATTTACATGGCTTTATAACATGGTTGCACGGCGAAAAATTCCATGGTGCATGCCAGCAGCGCTTTTCGATCAAACACAAAGGGATTTCCAATGACTTCCTCATTAAGCAAGTGGTTCAGTTGGAACCCATTTTTCGTAAGCATCTCCTAATGCGAATTCGAAGTTCTATATCTGCTAGGCAAGTGGTCTCGCCTCTTCATTAGTACCTCCACATGGGGTATCTGGGGCCAAGTTTTAATGCTTCGGCACCTTCTCCAAGCCTTCAAACTTACAAAAGGACTTTGTGCAAGGCATGAAACACTGCCTTTTTGCATGTTTCTTGTCTAATTCACGCACAACAGTGGAGAACAATAGGCAGGAGGCTGGAATTGTGTTACTTGGAACCAAGTTCGTGGGCGATAGGCAAGGTGTCAGTGGCACAGCGCTAAGTGTAGGGAATAGTAACTAAAAATTGCAGCTCAATTATGTCTGAATTTGGTCACGACTGGCGTCAAATTCTAAAGTCATTCAATTACCTGAAACTCAATCCAGCATCTTCACTCATCACCCACCAGGAATGTGATGGCGAGTGAGTTGGCTGGTAGAGTTACGCGCTACGCAGCAAACCGTGAACGGAAACCCGTTCGAATGGACGGTGATTGTTTCGAACAATGAAACAAATCAAATCACCTAAGGACATTAATTGCAGATCCTTCGTTTGTCTATCATAGCGTGCACCACAAGCAGCGTGGATTATTCTGGCCATAGATTAGAAGGTGTCAATTTAGGTCGAATCACAATGCTTGGACGGCAGCAGAAGCAGTTTGGCGACCAGCCCGATAAACATTCTACCATCCAGAAAAAATAAACCTCAAGCGTTTACGCTAGGAGCTCTTTAATTTGCAATAGCGCATTCGTTTTTAAAACTCAGCAGGATCCCTGTAAGCTGCTATTCGCGGCTGATGCCCTTCAGTCAGGGTGAAACGATCAAGGCATTTAAAATGAATACTCGAATTTTATTTGAGCATTTTTGAGCTAAGAAGTAAGCACTCACTTTGCAGTTTACTACTTGCCATTCGGAGGACAACTGTTCTGCAACTATCTTGGGGTGAATTGTAGGCGAATTGACAAATATGCATGCTTAGAGCAGTTTGGAAGTGTCCCAACGGGCAAGCCTTCTGATCACAAGCAATTCTCTCTCATTAATAGAAACATTGAAATGTTGGGGAAAGGTGGGATTCCAAAGCACAGAGCATGTTTATTAAGCCAACAAGACGCAATTTCATTGACTACATAAATCAATCTATGTCACCCGACAGTCGCCATCTTTTCACGTTGTTTTCACCCCCAAATTCCTCCTCATCTTCCTCTCTATTCACAGTTCCTTGAACTTAATGGCAATGTCTAGGTTGTTTTAAAAATTGTGAGCTTGATTCCCCATGAATAATTCTTGTTACCCATTCTGCACATTAGAAGTGACCATTGGCACTCGGACGTAACTCGCCAACGAAACGCCAAGTATATTGTGCGTTCGCCATTGCAAATGCAAGTAAGTGCATTCGGAAGGTGAGCACAGGGTGATGTGGTTTATAAGTGCAGTCTGCGAACGATGCAAGCCCATTTTCACATCGAGGTAGTTACTAGTCGTTGGCGCATATGGAGGAACTGACAGGCATTTAGGTTGTTTCCTGGTATCCCTATCCTTATTGGTTGGAGGCGTGTCCTGCATAGTAGGAACGGGGCTGTACATCTCTCCGGCCTTTATTCCCTTACATGAGTTGCCGGATGGTGTGAAGGCATTTTTGTTAGCATTTATCCGTATAACTACACACAGTAGTCAGAAATATGCCGGTTCAGAGCAGGCCTCATCCTCCTCGGAGCTGGGGACGTTAGTTTCATGACGGGGTTTTTTAATAAATAAGAAGTTTGCATAAAGTAGCAGCCAAACAGGTAGACTGACTGAGTAATTTACTTGCAAGTCCATTTGCCGAACACGAAAGCCTTCTCACAGCCCTGGTAGTGACATGAACCCTGCATCATGTAAAGCCAGGTATGCAAATAAACTGTTGAATAGGGCCATCTGGCAGCAGCATCCACCAACCAATGCTCAGTGCATCAATCTGCAGCACCGCTTTGATAAAAAGGAATAAGCTACAGTAAGGTACTGTCTGAGCGTGCAGTGCAGTTTTGTAGTTCAGTCATGTGAAATCTTGACTTTGCTTGCACAAATCATCACAACAAATTTTGCGAGTATGCTGTGGACTGGCAAATCTGCCATTTGGCGTTGCCCCATACACATAGTCAGGTGAGTGCCAAGGTTCCTGGCAAGGTGGCAAGGTTCCTGGCAGACCCTAACCCCAATCCAGCAAATTTGGGGACAAATCCTCTCTTGATTCTAACAGGCTTCAACCACTGAGCATCATAGAAGCAGAGGCCGCATTCAATCTAAATTGTCATCAACACTACACGTTTGGGTGCTGTTGGGAGGCAGAGGGAGGTGGGGCGGAGGCGTATTGTTAGTTTGTCTCTAAACTTCCTAACACCTCACTCACGCCTTCTTCAAACCCGAAAGTTTTGATGATTCAGCCACAATTGATGTCTCATTGAAGTCTCTAATAATTTCTTGTGTTTTTTGGTCAAGACATAAGCCTTGCAAAACCTTATGCTAAAGGGCCAGATGTGTCGTAGATTTGTAGCCTGCTTTTAGGGGTATAGGTAAGGAGAGCTTGCGAATACACCGAAAATCTATGCTTTATTTTACTGGAATGTCCATAGCTTCCTTCACATTTCGTGCCTTTTCTCATTTCATATAGTAAATCTAATTAATGGTGAACGTGAAGTACTTTTAAATAAATTCACAGGACCTTCGCTTTCCCTTCCAAATAATTTTAGACAAAGGTGCTGAGACAAAACCCAGTGGAGTGCTTATCATCGCTAGCCTAGCCACAGCTTAGCTCAGAGAAGCCGCTGCACTGCTTGTACCAGCATCCGAGATCATGGACTTGTAATCAGTGTGCGCAAATTAAAACATGGCCTGAATAAATGTTAATACAAACTTTCCATCAACTGTACTTCTAGGTAAAAGTAAGGATAATGCACTAAATGAAACAAGATGGTGAGCAATCAGCTGCTCGTTTACCAAACCTAAAGGTAAATTTGCCTCTACCACTGCACGTTCGCAGTTTGCTGCACACTATGCAAACAATTCGGACCTGATCGAATTACATAAAAGCACTGAAAATCACGACGCACAAGAGCCGCAATTTGAAATACCTCTCAGTTAAGATTTTTGCCTCTCTCAAGGATGACTTTTGTGTATTTTAATCAGAGCATTTCTCAGCATTTATGCTTTAATAATGTGAACTCTGCAAAAAAATGCAAGAATTCTACGATGCAAAGCTTCGCCTCTACTAAGTCAAAAAGGTACCCTGCGCGACATCTTATTTTGGCTTCAGATTTTGCGATTTTGCAGTGCTCGCAGTGAGGGGTTCGAGTAGGTCATTTTTAATAATTCTTGCATTAAGTTCGTTGTCTCTGCATTCGAATACACTGATTTGGTTATGACTTCGGGGTTCTAAGCTCTAACGAAAAATGTAGCTAATGCACACCCCCGATCTGCATTAGTTGTTATTTGGTATCGGTTTGTAAAATGGTTTGAATTTTAAATTGTGATGTATGAGAATAGTCGTTCAAAAGAGTCTCTCTCGGTCAAACCATGCAGACAAAGTAATGATTTGACGTTATCGTAAAAGGGGCAGCTGGGTTTCACCTGGTCGCACAGGTGTTTTTTGAGATGAAGCGGTTTGAATTTTTTAACTTTACAATTATAAGAAGCGTGGATTCCTTTGCCTCTGTCGTAATTACTGTTGCCTCTGGAAATGTATTTTGTCTGCTTTGGGATAGACGCACGCCAACCTGAAGGGGAATAGAGGAAGTAAAGTAGGGTTGTGCTACAGTGCAATGGTGGTTGCAACCAGAATAGTCAAGGGTCGAGGACAATATGTTTTTAGAATTTCGCATGTTGGTCTATGTGGATGCTACTTATTGCGATGAGTATTAGATGGTGTAGCTTCTACTTCGCATGATCTTAAAGTGCTCATTGGCCAAAATAAAGCAGACACATGCGTGCTATTACTTGAGGAAGGCAGTCCAACTATAAAACCTTTAGAAACTTAGAATTCGGTAACAAATAGAACTTCTGGAGAATCAAAAATTGATTATACTCAAACAGCACTTTGACAAAAGTAGAAAGAGACACTTCCATCTTAAAACTCATATTGCTCAACTCTGGGAAGTTGCCACTAGGATTAATGATTTGTCAGTCACTGAATAACCTTCGTCGCTACTGTAAAGAATGAATCTGCCATCTATGTGCTTAAGTAATCGAAGACCAATGTGCGTGAGACAGCTCTTATTAATGGGCAAGCACGGGTGTTGATGATGGAATTGTTAGACTAAATTACTGCCCATCATGGATGCATAGTCGCAGTTCTACATCTACTTTACAGTGCTGAGTAAAACTGTAAGTCCAAAACGACCAATTTGTCGGCTCTCGCCCCTCTGGCTAATGTCATCAATTGATAACTGACGGAATGCAGACAAGTTATGGGAAATGGCTTTTGCGTTGCAATATCCACCAAGATAAATGATACAACGGCCGAGCTTTGTACAATGCAATAACCACTAACTTCACCCTATAAAGGCTGCGATTTTTAAGTTTCTGGAGTGCATGCATGCGTATGTGGAGGGGTGGGCAGGCATGAGGTTAACTGCAGAGAAAATGGGAGGACATACCATCTCGCCCATATTGTCATCCCTCGTGTTATTCTGGTACCATTCCTCAAAGCGATGAATATCATCCACTACCAATTCTAGTTTTAAAATGTCACTTGACTAATAATTGATGCAGTAGACAGCCTGACTGAACGACAAGTAATTTATTGATACATTTGGGGTTAAGTCTGTCCTATTTTTTGAAGCAAAATTTCAGCTAAACTGGCATTTTTGGTATCTTTTATGGAACATTTATTTAGCCAATAGGTTCCTTATAATTTTGCACTTTATCCGCACGATCCCTTAAATGGAAATGGCACTAAGTTAACTTTTGAGCATAGTTTCGAAGCTAAAACTGTAGTCGCATAACAGCCGCAAGTTCAGGGAGAACGTGCAAAGCCGTAAACAGTGAAGCAAGTGACGACATTTATAGTGCGACTCACCCGTTGGTTTCTCCACTACAAAATAGACAATGATGATTGTATGCGATTTAGCTGCGAGATTAGCTAACTATTGGTGAAAAGCAGGCCTAATGTGTCACGGTAAGCAAATGCTGCATTTGTGCACCTCGTGAAATTATTTTA
Organism: Taenia multiceps; assembly: GCA_001923025.3. Classification (NCBI taxonomy): domain Eukaryota; kingdom Metazoa; phylum Platyhelminthes; class Cestoda; order Cyclophyllidea; family Taeniidae; genus Taenia; species Taenia multiceps. The sequence goes on from CM010316.2 coordinate 1,209,409, forward strand.
GTATCTCCAAAATAAAGAACGAGTGATCAAAACTAGACGAACACTTGTTGCTCTTAAAAATATCCCAACCTATTCTTACTGACTCCTATTAAGGCTTAAAAACATATATAGCTTAGTCAAGTTGTCAGCGACAGTAGAAGTGATTTTCTTTGTATAAATTGCTGGTGAGAGAAGTCTTTACACAGTTGGCCTGCATTCTCATAACAAGTGATTCAGGTCTGTTAGGCCCAATTTACCAGCGCTCTGTCATTAGTCCTTCCCTTACTTTGACATTCTACTTCGTAAACATCAATACAAATGAAAACGCTTTTGGTAGAATGGTATTGCATACAATAATCAAGTTCTAGTATTATCAGCGGTAATGCTACTACGTCCGTTTTCGATCCACTTGCCCTACCCCCGGCTGGTCAATAGGACCGTTGGAGCCTCCAAGCATAAATGGACTATTTTCCTTCTAGTGCATGCAAAATACATAATGAATACCTTACCACTAAAATGCATTTGTTATAATTAACCAGCATGGCACATTTGATTAAGACGACACATGACAAACCCACTAGGTTTTATAGCATATATTGCAATTGAAAATAAGGTAAAATGCTTACGGTACTAATAGAGGTGGCTTAGGCAGAGGCTTATGAAAATTGTCACTGCTAGATAGCCAATAACTCGTTGTCTTGACGTCGCCTTCAAATTCAACAAAACCACGATATTCAAAGTGGTAGCCTCCAAGTTCATCCAGTATTTCCTTAATCCCTTCACTGACGTGAATTCTGAAGGCTGAAGAAACATTACTATAAGTTTGAATCTCGGTTAGCATGGAGGGTAGTGAAGGAAAATCATGCTAACCGGCTCCAGACGACTCCATTTTGAGTGCCCGATTAACGGTTTCGCCAAAAAGACAATAACGAGGCATAGTAAGCCCAACGACACCAGCAACACAGGGACCTAGAAGAAACCAAAACAACTTTTATCATGATATTGGCTCCCATTATAGAAGCAGGAGCGGTTGCTTCGTTCAGACTACTAGATCAGTAGACATCTTGTGCGCTAAATGCACAAGAATTTAACATCGTTAGAAATGAGCGCGCATGAACAGTTTTTGTGGTTTGATTGTCACGAATCAAAATCGAGCGCAAACTTTGAGTTCAGAAAAGAAGACTGATGGTTTCGCACAGCATAAACGGCACCACGATGCATGTGCATGCATATCTGATTAATGACCAAAGTAGAATGCTAAGACCCAGCTTTATGGTACCCTTCCTACCGGCTGCATCAGACAAGTGCTGTCTTAAACCTTTGGCATACAATCAACTAATCTCCAGTGCACATTCAACTAACCGCTATGCAGACCGATACGTAGTCTTAGGGGTACTTCTGGCAGATGCTTGATCGTGAAAGTTCCACAAACACTAAGAAGGTCGAGAGCCATCGTGGCGACCTCGCCCGCGTGGCGGCGTGCATTACGGACTGGCAAGCCTGAAGCCACCATGTAGGCGTCTCCTATCGTTTCAACCTACAAAGAACAAAGAAAATGTAGCCAAGTGACACATCTTTCGAGTACTCTTGAGATGCCTGTTCTGCATTAGAGCGGGATGCGGGGATGCCAGTAAAACTGATAACCATTCTATTGGAGCGATAGATAATTAAGTGATTATAAGAAAAATAATCTGTAAGCAGCCTATTCTCTTTAATTTAGCAGACGTTTCACCACACCGAATGACTATTTGCTCCGCACAGCAGTTAAAATGATGCGTGGGTTAGATGGCTTACCAATCAGTACGAGTCGTGCAAGCGATCAAGGAATATTTTTTTAATTTTAGTGGTTTTGTGCTACGTTGTGCATCTGCACTCATGATGCCGTATTTGACAACACTTTAATTGAGCTTGAGGCCCAGTTCTGCACAGCAGATAAAAACAGAGGTGATCTATTCTATTTACGAACCGTAAAATGCGTGCATCTGGAATATTGAAAGGGAATTAAACTTTCTGCTGAAAAGTGGACTCAAGAGCCTTCGGTTGAACCCACCTTATAGATGTCGTAGTTGGCGATCGTTTTATCAAACAGTGTGTACAGGTCATTCAGAAGATCAACAACCTGCAGTAGCGTAGACATTGCAGAAATTGTTGTGAACCCAACAATATCGCTAATGTAGATTGACACCTCATCGTAGCTTTCAGGTGCGACTGCAACACCTGCCTTCAGTGCTTCCGCAACAAATCTACAATGCCATTATAACATTCACTTTCCATCCCAAACATGAAAATATAGGCTACCAACAGTTAACGCCACATGTCAGAAGTTTAGCCGTAGAAATTAAAAGCGCTTTGATCTGACTGATGGCAAATTGGTTAGGGAGATGACTCACGGAGGCAGCATACGCTGAATGAGAAGGTCTTTCTTCCTCTTCTCTATTTCCAGTTCCTGCGTTCGGGTCTTTACCTGTTCTTCTAACCGGCACGAGTAGTCCTCCATCATTTTGAACATATGCTCCCCAATATTTGTTTTCCTTGTCATATCGTTAAAAGGATTTCGAATTTTGCGAGCCTACTGTCCCTTAGTCATTCGTTGAATCTCTCCATTCAGGTCCCCAAATGTTGGTCTTAGATTGGGATTTTCCGCCCAAGCTCGTGCAAGAATGTCCTTATGTGCTGGTGGGATACCTGTTTCGGGGAGCTAAATGGAGAATATAAAAGAAATTTTATGCTTCGTCATCAGCATAGACATCGACTGACACGAGGCCTCGTAAGCCCTTTCAGACCTCTATAAACAGACCTCCACTGTGTCTGCTTAGAGGTCTTATGCGTCACCTCCCTTCACTTGATTTCGCATAAATTCTTTAGTCTTTACGCTCAATTTCACCTTTCACGCTCCCTAAACCTGATGCGAGGAGCGTTATTAGCTTAACAGATCTAGTCACATCGTGTGAGGGCTATGAATAACCCGGTTTATTCTAACCGCACAGCATTGCTCAGTCAACGTAACGATGCTTTGTTAGAACAAGGCATATATACCTGTGGACGAAAAGGAGGACTTTCTCTAGCCACAACGCGTTCAAGAATGTCTTCCACAGGAAGGTCTCCAGGTCCATATGGTTTTGTCTGGCAAAAGACTTCGTGCATTATTATGGCAAAAGCATAGACATCACCTGGTTTGGTCCCTAGCAGAGCTGCTGTCTCATCGCGTAATAGTTCAGGCGAGATCCATAATTTCTCTAGAGATTAGAAGTAATTGGAAAAGGTGCTTAGTGAGACTAACCTCCAGGTTTGATTGAAGGAAAACTGCCCGTTCGATTGCAAATCTTAGGGACGCCAAAATCGGTGATTTTTAAGACCCATCGGCGATTGACGACGCAATTTGTCGACTTTAGCCTTCCGTGGGCTTTGAGACTCGTACTGTGGAGGTATTCCATCCCCTATATAATGGCCGGTTGGAGATATTTCCATGCACAGATCAGGGATTTATTTAAGTGGTATGCATTAGCATCTACTCACTCGGACCAAGTCAGCCATGAGAGAGAGTTTGAAATCCCAGTCAAATGTAATGCTTTTGTTGCTGATAACATCTTACACATGGAAATATGTTCATAAGTTAGTCATAATAGAGCTTTTATGCAAGGTGAAAGAGGGCACTTTCTTCTAAGCAAAAGACTTTCTGTACGTCACGTGCATCCACATTACATAAGGCAATGAAAGCAGCTTTCACATGCAGTGCGGAGCATGGAATTCGTGCAGGGCATCACTGCATAATGCGTCTGTCGCACGTGATTGAAACTTGTGCCAATAGCTGATCTGGTACGTGAGCAAAGAGCAAATTAGTTACAGAGTTACAAATGTGCGGGCCGTTACCAAGTGTGCCGTGCATCAGTTGGAGAAGGCATAAGATATTTTAAATTGGCTTAAGCAATTTAGCCTTGTTATTTTACTTGCAAATTTAATGCTGCGCCATATTTGGTTGCATTTGGTATCCTAGATGATGAGATAAGGCATTCTGCGTTTATCTATTGCACTCTAAGAATGTAGCGGCAAGATCAACCTATTCGGTACAGCACGGGGCCAGCGTCCTTGTGAGAAAAATCCACTGCAATCGGTGGTTAACAAAACAGCCTTTTTATCATTCTTAAACTGCAAAGCATGGAATTATTTCCATATGCTCTATTACGGAAAGGTGATCTGTTTGAGGACGCACATTCAAGGTGTGAGTGAAATACTGGCTCACACACCTCCACTTTTCAGTCATTTCATTGTTGTCATTCCTCAAAATGGTGAATGCCACCACCAGTGGTATCAACCTCCCACAATCACATGGGCACATGCGGCACAGAATGGAAAGAGAAGCGATGGAGTCATAACAGGCAATGGAGGAGACAGGCAATAATCACGCGTGTTTTTGCACAAGGCAACACAAGCGGATGCCGAGATATTCAAACGAAATCAAAATTTAAATCAGCTAAACAATTTTTCTTTCGTGCGCTATGTCCTACCACTCCTAAAGAGTCGTTTACCGTACTACTAACCTGCCGCTATAAGATCAAGTCTGATACCAATGCTATGCGTACAGCTTACAATAACTCGTTCATATATCGTGCTAAATCCTACAAAAACTCGTCAGTAAATCAAGAGTATTACCAGTGCCACACAAGTCTAGGGTAAGATAAACATAAAGTCGGTAATATATATTGATAAGTCTCATGCACTAGATGGAAGGATGTTATCACCTGAAGATAACCCCAATGACAGTACTCAAAAACGAGATTGAAGGAGTCTGGAGTCAAACAGCACCCCACAAAAGTGTTGACATTTTCGTGTCTTAGTTCTCGCAATCCTGCAAGATACTCATTCAACTGTGAGCGGAGTGGAACGTGCAATAGTCGCAATTCCTTCATGTAGACTTTCACCCCCTAGAATACAAAAATCCGAAGAATTACCACAAATTACTAAAGCACATCTTCGAGGGATACATTATTAGGATATTAAAGTGATACGTGTAGACAGCAAAGGCACAATTATTTGATGTGATTCCTGTCATTTTGAACAGATATTCACTGCGGCGGCATGAACCAGCACTGAGTGCACGAATGACAAGCAGTTTGGCCCTATATACGGTCGAACATGTCGTCAGAAGTAAGTCAGTTGCTATCAATCACAGAATTGTCTTGTTTTACAAACTGTCGTAATTATCATGAAGATAGAAGTGCTTTTTAAAGGCAACATAGCATAAGGCTGTTAACATTAGAAATAATTTGTGTCACAAAGCATCAGCTAAGTATGAGAAATGCGATTCATACATGGCTGTCTAAAATATTCACTTTTACCACCTTCCACAGCTGAGACAGAAACGCAAGTTTCATTATACCTGTGGCAAATATTCGTGAAATCACAATGCCACAGTGTCATGGAACAGGCAGTCTTGATGAATCTATTGTATTTGCGTTAAAACCAACTCCGAATTTCCAAATGCGAGGAATCATGTACCATTAATGACATCAATGAAGCAGGCGTACAGGCAACGAAGATAGTGCATAGAGCGCAACTTTTAGGAGCATGCGCATTGAATGATGCCGAAAGAGTCTATCAACTACTTGCAGCCACATTGACTGGGAAGCAAATGTAAAACAGTAGAGAGCGTAGGAAACATACTGCATGTTATGTACTTGTAAACGCCAACAATAGACCTGCGGTAGGATTCCCATTTGTTTTGTGTTTTTTACTTCCTTTAGCAATGCTACGAGGCTTGAAGTGATTTGGTTACAAATTCGTAACTAGGGAAGGTCTACGTCAGGTAAAAGCGCACATTAGTGCACATCCTTGAACGATGCTTCCACTACTCACTTTGCGCTACTAAGCTCTGCATCAATTCACATACGCAAGAATATCTTCACTCTGCCTTGTTCATGGCTGTGGGTATGATTGGGAAGTAGAATGCAAAATCGAGAATTTGCTTGCTGGAATCTGACCAACAACCACGACAATGTTCTGCCAGCGTGCAGCCTTTTGAGAAACAATTCACATGACAGTGGTGCGACCCTCCTGCTCTTTCTCTGAATGGATGGTGCAAGGCATCGCACGTTACGGTGCTTATCGAGAACAGATTCATCAATCTGTTTGCCCTGGAAGAGAGGGAAAATACCTTGCCCATTACTTCTGGTGCTCAAAGACAGTCGACCAGCTATGGTTCCTCTTTCAAATGGAGGAGGTGGGTAGAGCAGGGAACCTGATAAGGTATCCAAGTACCGAAACGCTGTAGTAGACCATAGGATGAACAGAGGGCCAACTTTCGAACACGACGGCGTCTACACAATGTAATGCCAACTCGGCTCTGGCGTATCTCCAACCCTTTTGCAGTCAAGACATTCTGTCTCCAACCATTGATACCCATTTCGTAAAATGCTGCTTCGTAGACATGGCGTAAAACAATTATATGTGTGCCTTTTTCGATAAACACTTGAATACTGCTCACATTTAATCACAGATTATGGGCTCAAATTGGTCACCTTCTTTATACATAACTTTCCTTGTTTACATGAGCAAAACTTACATTCAGCCATGCAATTCTCCTCTTTCTTAAATCTTGCAAAGATCTTTCACTTAAATGCAAACTTGCAATCTGAGCTTCAGCAGTAGACATGAATGTATTGCTGATGGAGCCTGCATCCAAAGTTGGCGTTAATTGCACATCCGACTGTGGCCTTCGGAGAGGCTTTAAAGTCATAGAAAATTTAAAGTGCGTCAATGTGAAATCGAAGTCAATTATTCCTTTTTATTTATGAAAAGTATCCTCACGCCACTGCATCTCTCAGCCCCTAGTTCTCCATTATCATTGAATACAAAATCGCTTTCAAGTAAAATCAGTTTGAGTGAGTTGAAGCGTTTCGCCTTATGCGCGATTCGGCTAAGATGACTACAGTAAAGTGGTGCTTGAATTGACCTACCGGTAGATAAACACAGTGCCCAAGTATAAGAGAATGGCACAGAGACAGCCGAATGAATTCAATAGGAGAATACCTTTGACCGATTCTGAAAGAGAGATGGCAAAAATTGCACCACGATAAACTTGTGTCTATCACGTACCAAAATCACAGGGTGCAATTAGGCAGCGTGTGCGCTGAGGTCCCTTCCCGCCTCCCGGCCAATTCATCTCACGCTTGTGTTGAGGCATTATCGGAGGGTAATGGATGACATCAATGAGATCAAAGACTTCTTTATATGTTCCCTCTTGAAACTCACTGCTAGCCATCTCAGCAATGTTAGGCTTCAGAGAGAAGAGATAAAGGTCAAAGATGCCTTGCGAGACGTTGTCATCCTGCATTTGGTAGCGGAAAGTGATGTTGGGCAGTGTGGGCACAAGGATATTTGGCTTGGTTCGCAGTGGTTGAAAAGGATTGTCGGATGAGCCGATACTACCACCGCCTTCTTGAAGGTGAATTTGAACCATCCGCATTGCCAATGCTGCTCCACTGGCTATTCGTAGATTTACTTGCTGTGACAAACGAGAAACCCATCAATCGGTGCACGAGAAGTCATATTTTCATACTTAACGTTCGAGCATGGAAATAAGTGAGTCGGTGTAACAAAGTCCTGAGATTTGTTAAAGTTTTCTCCCTTAGATTCGCGAAAACCATTTATTCGGACTCAAGAGGGTGTTGGTACATCCATATGGGCGGTAAGGCAATCACTGAAGAAGGTGAGTCTTATGCAGCAGATAAGCAAACCAAATATTGTAAGGACCGAATCATTAAGCTTAGTGGGATGTATGTTCCCTGTGAGGCATTCTTGTGTATCATTGTTGTAGTTGCCTAAAATGTGCTACTAAGAGGGTAGTAAAACAGGAAACACCTTAACCAGTAGTCCATTTTAATGATTCATTTGAAACCAAGGTTTGGTCTGTGGTTGAGCCCATGGTAGAAATTTAAATTAATTACCTCAAATTTGATCCTATTTGTGAAGTGAATGTGTGACTAGTTTTGCCCTTGCAAACTGCATTTGAAATGCTGGTAAAATAATTTGCATTACCTCCTTTTATGCTGTTGACTCATCATTGTATGTTTTTCCCTTAGGCAGTGCGGTTAGAATGACGAGCGAACGACCAGCAGTCAATGTGGGTCCAATTTTCGACAAATGCCACCTCCACTCACGCAAAGCATCGTAGGTTAGCATATCCTTGGGATCCACCTGAATAAGTGCTATCCTTCCTTGTTTTTTTGGTCAGGTTCTGAATGCTAACTACGAGTCTATTGCCATCGATGTTCTCGCCAGTATCACCAAGGCTAAAGGAAAAGAATCCCTAATTGAATTACAGAAGCAGTCTTCGCTAAATATTAAAGAGTGGTTTCTCACCGTCAATACAATCTTCTAATGGCTTCAAAAATTTGGAAAGCTAGTTGCTGATCTAATGCCCATGCTAGTCATTAGAATAGGCACGTTTGGCCGTTTTTTAGAGGGGTGAAGTGTTAATGGGATTGAATCCCACGTCTCAGGAATGTCAAGGTTGGTAGTGGTCATGTCGTAGACCAGGGCAATGTGTTTCCAGCCCTTGTTAAGCAGATAGACAAGAATGCCTTGCAGAATGGTCTTGCGTTGAACTACTACAGAGACCGCAGCAATGGGTTGATCGAGTGAAGAGCGACTGCCGTCAGCAACTTGGTTGACAAAGTTGGCGTGAAAGCTTAATATTCGACAGTTGAGGAGATTTGGTGGAGTTGAACCCTTTGCATCGCCTGTGGGTCCTCGAGTCTGATCCACTTATTCACAAAATTGCAGTCGCTATCCAGTGGAGGACCTAGCAACACGCTAATCCAGTGGAATTAATTGCTGCCTTCTAGAAATTTAAATAAATGCTTATCTGGAAGTGTTTACACCACACTTATCAGGCACATGCGCAACATTATGCCTTTCAATTTCTTCGCCTTTTAGTAATAGCCTGTCAGTCTGCCGCTTCATCAAGTAAGCACTAACACAACGGCATTACGTAAGGTGGTCTGGGCGGACGTAGCTAAAGATATTGCAATGGAAAATGGGCAGTTATTGAAATATTACCCAAAAATCCACAAATGACTTTTAAATAGTTTATCTGACATGGATCAATGCATTACAAAAAAAGCTTAACTGTGGACCCTATTACTTTGCTTTTACACTGATTTACTCCAATATCACAAGTCGACTGCAGAGTGGGGTAAATAGGATCAGATTTTGCCACCTTAAAGCTTGACACCAAACTCCATCCCATTAATTAGAGCAGAAGCGTGATTCGTATCACGTCTGCCGCATGGCATTGGAGAAGTGGTAAATTGCACTTGCACCGCTACAGCAGCATGTTGCCATAAACCATTCGGTTTTGGTGTTTCTACTTCGTTTGTGTTTTGACGGAATCCTCACTTCGGTATCACTGATGACACATCATTTGGGCAACGGAAATGGCAATTGCAAGGCTGTTTACATTGAGCGATGGTGATATATCTGTTAACCGTATGCGACCACAATAAACAGGAAGCAAAGCTCAATTCATGGTACCGCAAATAGTTTGGGACAGCCAATGCGAAATGAAGCATGCAACGCATTAGCAAGCAATGGACGAGGAGCATAAAAGACAACCGATCCATTTTAACTTATAATGAGGGAGGTTTTGCTTTGATTGGCGACTGACTGAGCTATAGGGCTGCATTGAGGAAATGACAATGTGTTCCAACCCTTATCAAGCAAACGTGCAAGATATCCCTCATTCTCTGCGGTTCACCATTCAAAGGTCGAAAATGAAGGTATGCGCATGAAACACTTTTAAACGAAATAGCAAACACCCTACACTAGCTGAACCAGAGTAGAGAAATTCCTAATCTCGGTGTCACGAGATGGCACAGGACATCGTTCTTTATAGTGTATTTCTAAAACTTCCATCCGTGATAGCTTGTTTCAAAGGAAATAGAGATAAAACTGGCATTCTGCCCGATCGCATACTCAGTGTACGCAGCCTTGAGACAATATTTCCTTAATTAATTTATGTGAACTTTCTTGATACTTTCCACCCAATAGTGGCGAAGAAAGTTGGAAAAAAATGCAGCAAGCACTAAAAAATTTGTTTCTATTAGCAGATCTACTCCATTGCTGTGTAACATTTAATGGCATATAGTAGTGGGTGTCATCGCTGCATTAAGTGCGGTGATTCAAGTGTAATTAATGTACCGTCAATGGCTTTTTGCCTTTTGATAAGAAAGTGGTTCATGTGAATGAATGAACGCCTACAGAGTACAGGTTAGCAGGAGGTTTGAGGCATGAGCACTGACAATGCACGGAAAAATTTAAAGTTACATCACAACCGACCTGTAGATTTTCCAAACTATTGTATATTATGCCTGCTCTCGATGCCTCCTGCATCGAGCAGCCGGGTACCCAGTGGTGCTTTGAAGCAGCAAGGACGACTACTTTATTATTCACTGGCATCAGTGAGTTTGCGAAGCGCACAGCTGCGGTAACACTGTGAGTGAAGTTGTAGAGCATCAGTTCGGGTGCACAGACGAGGTCTGGGACGAGAGTGTAGATAGTAAGATGACAGTGTGCATCTGATGGCTCTTCTTTTCCCAAACCGTAGAAGTCAAGAGTCGTGAAGACTAGTAAATTAGCAACAAGGATCATCACTTTTAGGTTTATTCTCTAAAAAATAAGAGAATTGTGAAGTATAGTGCGTTTTATAAACTATTTAGTGCCAGCGCCCCCTTTGACGTGCGAATATGATTGGACTGGTTGTTAAAAATTTAGGTTCAGCGTGACGCTGTCATGCTAAAAGCATTGAAGTGTATGAATAACAAAAATATTGCCTTAGTTACCCATTACGCAAATTGTTCTGATGGGCGGAGTCGGGCCATTCAGGCGCACGGAAATTTGAAGTGAATTAATCCTTCCTATGTGATTGCCATGCAGCGGCCTTAGAGCCTTGAAAATATTTTTGTCTCAATAAATAATAACGAACCGCACACCCTTGAGTGTGCCACAACGTGACTTTTGAGTAACTCGGATGCTAGGTTCGATGGGATTTCTGGGTGATTCCATGTTCAACTTACACTGGCCATACATGTAAGACAAATAGATAAAGATTAACTAAACACAGTGAGCATTCAATTAGTAGGTTTGTCACAACCTTGATTGCCACCTCTCTCCCCCTTTGTTAGTTTACCTTCACAATATTCATTGTACGTCCTTTAAGGGCATGAATTTTCATGCCATTGAGAAGCGATCTGTATCTTTCCCTCGTGTGTAAATATTCTCAAGGGCACATCTGCTGCCAAGAGCAGAGGCCTTGGATATGTCAGATGTGATGACTCGTACTTACGCCATATCCGTCAATAATAACAGCAACTTCTTCATCCAAACTTCCTTTTGCGTGCCTTATATAGTGTGCAGCTATTGTGTGTGCCCAGATTACTTGTGAGTTGATCAAAAGCATCGGTCCTATGAATGGGCAAAGGGATTCTTTATTTAAAATGTGGTCAAGCAAAAGCAGTTTTAGCAAATTACAGGCTTTGGATAAATGTACTTGTTTTGAAAAATCAAACCAGAAACACCACCTTCTCAGCTATTTCTGAGCTTCGTCCTCCATCATTAGTCATGTTCTATCTTAAGCTCTTTCTTGTAGACGGGAGCCAATGGAACTGAGGATAGCTACTCAAGAGGTAGGTAGCATATGCATGCACTCGTTTTACATTTCGCGCTACACCTCGCCATTTCTGGACCATGATGTACCTTAAAAGCTTTGCAGAAGTAGGAAATGGGCATTTTTAATTTGCACAGCTGTTGATGTCATAACTGCTGCAAAACAGGTGGAGCAGAACACTGGAAGGAAAAGTAGCAGCAGCTGTGAAGTAGTTAGAAGATTTGGCAGTAGCTACAATAGCAGTCATGATCTGCGTAGCTAAGGTCTCCGACGGAGCACATACATTCCATATTCACTACTGGGCTGACCAAAAAATTTGGTGTGACACATCGATGGGACCAAAATCGAATAAAAAGGGAAGTGATTTCATTCAACCTCGTACCTGGACTAACAGAATTCCTTTGTCAAGGACAGCAAATTTAACGTACTTGATGACGGTGGTGAAGTTTACTTTACACTGCGGCTCACCGCACCTAATGCTTAGGTATTCCAGTTCTTCCTAAAATAGTAACGAGACATGTGAAGATGATTAAGAGTATTGTAATGAAAAGAAAAGGGCAAAAAAGGATAGCGTTGCATTCAAGGCCGTATTTAATTCCATGAGAGAGTGAAGACCTTGCGTGCACAAATGCATTACATTTAATGTTTAGGTTGCATTCAGTTTGAAGCATCATTCCCACCAGCTATAAACTATGGTAAAGAGGAGCAGAAGGGCTGCACGAGCATCTTCGTAATAGGTTTGTTTTCATTCTTTGATTTTAAAACGCATGCAGTTTGAAAACTAGAGAATAGCATCTGAGGTTAAAGGAGAACCGTTAGTTTATGAGGAGGCGGCACATAGGTTGAGACTGAATAAATATGCTATGGCAGTACCGCTGGTTGTGCCTACGTCTTTTTAAGAACCACACAATGTCAGCATTGTGAACCCTACCTCACTTGATGATTGTGTCGTGAAGGTGTATTCTATAGGTGGACCAGTATCAGGGGCTGCTTGTGGACTTACACTGAAGAAGACAGGAATGATGCCATGCAACTCTTATACTATGAGATGAGATGGGAACTATAGTCAGTCAAAACATGGATCAACACGGAATAGACTTGCATAATTGTGGTCGTGGATGCGCCGAAGTGCAGTACCCAGAGAAGATGGCGAACCTCACACTAAGCAGGATTGGACCTAAGACCCTATTTAAATCAATTCCGACCGAGACCGGCGAAGGTGTGATTAAGCCAGAGAAGATGCTCGAATCCTATTTAAATGTATGCATCTCTACTTGCACGTTGTCATTATTGTGAATTTTTCGCTGAGCGTGAGTAATGCAAAACAGGTGTAAAGTTCTCACATGGGAGGCCTACAAGGCAGCAGAATGCCTGGCAACATGTACTGAGCACAAGAGAACGCTAGTTAGAGGGGCTGGTTTGCCAAGATAAACTTTCGACTAAAGCCCAAATTGGGAGATCCACATGATGCATGGATGGCACATTCCTTTGCCAGATTGAGTGCAGCACAGTAATTCATAAGAGCGGTAAGTAAATGTGCGTTGGGAATAGTTGTGTAGAGTTAATCGGAGCCAGATGGCAGGACTGAGATTCCACTAGCGTGTGCATAACTCCTATTCTGACATTGCTTCAACCTCCGCTTTCTTTGCCAAAGTTGATAGCTTACATTTTAGCCAGACCTGCATTGGCAGATTATGTAGCGCGATATGAGGCAAGAATTTGCAGAAAGAAGCAGACTGCTTAGTTCAAATTCTGTGCAATTGTCAATAAAGCAGAAAAGATTGCTTTTCCATACCCGTAGTCCCTCAGCTTTCTTAACCAAAATGGACACCCTATACACCGGCCGCACCTGCTTTCTACGATCTTAAAAATATAATTGCCACAATTTCCTACAAAAGAGAACAAGCTGCAACTTCATATTTCTGAGCAACGCTAGCCTAATATGGAAAACACCGAACTGGATTCTGTGTCCTTGTTATTCCTGATTTCTTTTCCGAAATTATGATCACTACCCTTCGGTTATGCCCAAATGGTGGGATTAGAAAATGAGAATCGCAATGGGAAATTACGGAAGAATATCTAGTACTAGGTCCAAAAATTGATCAATTCTAAAGCAAAATTGCAAATTTTGTGCTGCAGCAACTTTTTGCCAAAATGGTCTCCACACACATCAAGCACACTAAAGTTGTTCGATTTTATAACGTCAATTATCGCAAGCGACTGTGAAAGGAATCACGATGCCAGGCTCCATTTCTAAATAACTTTGGATCGAATGAGACTAAAAGTGTTTTGCTCTATGCCCTTGCTAATAGCATGAATGAAGTAAAACCTTCATCAGAATTGCGACTCGAATCGATTCTATTTTACAGGAGAATCTGATTCTTTGAGGTTGCGCGTTCGTGCATTATCATTTATTGCGAAAACTTAGGTGCCCCTACTTCCGACAAAGTCCCAATTCGTAAAACTAAGTGATAAAACGGCGCAAATAATTACTAAGCAGTATAAGTCACTATGGTTTGATTGTAATTGATTCTAGGCCCCTGCGGACGGAACAATATTCAGCTCTTTATGCTTGTGCTGTTTCAGCTTTCTTTGCCAAAACGGGCTCCTTAACTATCGCCTACGTCTGAATATTTATTGCATAACTTAAGAAATAACACAGCTACCAACAGTAGGAAAAACTTTCGTCTAATGAGGCTGGAGTGTTGTTTCGCCTCACGATTTTCGTGTTTCATCTTGCCGCCACACATATGTGACGCATACACACGCACGTATACCAATGGGTTAATTCCTTTCTAAAACACTATTGCTGACACCATTTTTTGCCTCGTGCATACATGTATGCATGAATGCATGGGCACATCTTCGTCACCACCAAGGAGACACTAGGGATTGAGTGAGACTTGAGAGGCCGCTTTGGTTGTGACCACAGCATTGATCTCCCTTACACTCGCAGCGTGACAGTGACCAGGAAGGTGACGTGTTGAATGGTGAAGCAATCGATTAAACCAATTGCTTAGGCCACTTTTCCAAGCTAGGTTTCCTCAATATGGCTGCTCGCATGACGCGGTTCACTGCTCCCTGGCTGTTCGTCTGCCTCCCATTTGTCCTGTTTGGATGTGTTTTTTGCGTGGACAGTGGTGGACATTGCAAGTGTTATGCTGAGGAGCGGTAGGTGTTCGCCTTGGCACACACCTCTACCAACGCCATTCACTTGCATGTTGCCGAAGCGACAGAGGAGTCTGCCACAAGGCGTTCAGAGGGACGATTATACAGATAAGGAGGATGAGAACTCCACATCAGATTCCAGCAGATGCTCGATTTCTCCGCCCCGTTAAAAAGTCATGCACCACGGTCGATAGGAATGGAAGAAGCCATCAATGCAGAAACCAGCCATGGAATGACCAAACTTCCAATGTGGGGAAGGAGGAGGTGTGAATGGTGCGAAGGATATTTGCGTTGAAAAGAAGAGGAAATGGAAGGCAAAGATTAATTTGAAAGTGCGCCTTCTCACAACAGTCGCGCCTCTATTTCTATATTTCCTCTAGTTTCTTTAAATCTTTGTTTCATTACCCTCGAAAATATTTCATGGCATGTATGAACATGAACATCATTCCGCAAAAGGCAAAACTTGCCAAAAACTTACGAAGCAACAGAAGACCAGCGTAAGAAAATTATGCTTGTAATTCATAAAAGGAAGTGAGAGAAACATATCCTTTGTTCGTGCAGGTTAAAGCAAACCCTTTCGCTGCGGCATGGATGCAAGGAGAAGTGATCAGGATAACGCTGAGTGACACTGGGGTGCATGTTTATTTAAACGCATGCTTAAGGCGGGGAAGATTCGTTGATCAAGTATGGCAGTGGAGGTGCAATTAATACGGTCTAAACTAGACAAGCGATCGGAGAATGTACGCCTCTGACTCGCGCTTACTCCGTATCAAATGGGTCCTTTCATTTAAGAAGCATGATGGCTGCGAATGAAAAATCGTGCAAACAACTGGCTGCAAACACACTAGCATTTATTGGTTAATTTTAAGTCCACCGGTAAAAATCTCCAAAAGTTGATTTTCTGAGAGTGAAAAAATCTTAAAGGTATCGTCTAATATATTGCAGCTTTCCCTTCGAATATATGAAGAAACCATTAAACCACATTAACACATCAGCAGGTTTCTCTTCTATGTGCAAACTTGCCTGTAATTTAGCTTTTTTTGCTCAGGTCTTGCTAGAAATGGCCAAAAAATCTACTGAACCTGTGCTTTTAGTCATTTTCAAACGATACACAGGAAAAATGAGTGTCTGGGTAGCCAAAGCAAGATGGTTCAACGTCAATCAGTCCACTTGCAATACTATTTGCTTGGTGGTGCTACAAGCTCCCTTCTAATCCCACTTATTTGGTAACAGGTATATTGCACTAAAATGTAACACTTTAGTGCATTGTGCAACTACGGGATAAAATCTAGCCAGAACAATCTACTTCTTGCCTTTAAATTGCCAATCGATCGTTGTCGTGCTCCAAATCTCTTTGATATAAGTCAAATTATTGTGAGAAATATATTTCGTTCTTATGTTTTGCCTTAACACTGGAAATTTATTTGCACCACATTTCAGAAGGAATTGTTAAACTTCATTGACCAACTCACCCAGCCTCATGAATATGCCTAATGTTTATTGCGGCAGCGTCCTTGTGTGCTGACATCCAAGTTGTCAAACTTAGGGGAAGCGTCACATTTTAGTGCTAATTTTCAATGCTGTCCCAAGGTAAAGGCTTACCGACGCGAGTGCACTTGATTCGTTTGTAGGTGGAGCGTAGCAGCCCTGTTGGGATTCGTGCTGGAGAGGTTTTCAATTCTGCTTAAAAAAGAGAGAGAAGGAAGAAGAGGTTCAGGAAGCAGGAAGGCTCTCCACTTTGAGTTTGAAGCACAAGCCGTGTTGTCGCCTTCAGTGTGGTGAGTTCTTCGTTGGCTGACATTGCAAGATCTGCGCCGTTAAGACTGAATTGCGGTTTCGATTGTATGCGCAGATTTCCTTCTCAAGACAATTAATAGAGTTGATCAAATTTGGTTACTTTGCAATCACCAAGTTAGAGCCTTTCGCTAAATTATTCTCTTCAAAACCACTCTGCACAGGTTTTCGCACACACGTCTTTAAAAATTACTTTTACTTGACATTAACAGTTCAAATTTTACTTGGCTAGACGCACCTATAGTCGAAATGATGTAATCAATATTCACTTTGCGAACAGCCACACATTTTGGGGTGCTCGGCGTGGAATATCATGCACCTTTTGCGTTCAATCTTAGTTCCTCAAAATGCAAATCTACCACAGCTGAAGCGCTGTGGTGGTTTTGGATCGCCTCAACTCAGTGATTTTCTTTTTTCGCGATTCATTGTCAAACCCTGCCACGCACCCTGACGATTTCTGCTCTACTTGTGTTATTTGAGCAGACGTCTTGCACCGCCAGCTAAATAAGCGCTAACTTGACGAAAATCGAACCATTATGACCACTTTACCGCGCGAGGACACCAACATGGTGCACATTAAAATATTTCATATTCTGACTGTCGTTTGCACAACTCATGTACCTGACTAAATGCGTGAGTTATAGGCAAAGATGGGAGACTTAAAATAAATGTCATAGCAAAGCCAATTACTTTATCATTGACAAAAACCGTAACGCTACTTGATGACCTACTCAGGCAGTGATAAGTTCCTGAATAAGTGCTGAACGGAACTCGTGTAGGATCTCCGCAAAGCTTGAATAGAGAACGTTGTGGACCCAATTCATGCTTATGTTCCAAGAAGAGACTGCTGCACATGACATTGTGAGAATTTGACCACTTTAAGTACAAAGATATCACTCCTTGTAAACAAGCTAGCAAACGTCTTGCAGCATACTTGGCTTTGTGCTACAAAATAATGGTTCCTCGTTCCATAGGCGAATGGCAAACGGTCACAAACTGTTCGTCATAGTTAGGGTTTAAGGCGGCTCTCATAGTGCATGACACAAGGCAGACTTAGTAGTGGTATATTTTTCAAGCTGAAATGTTGTGACAATGCTAGCTGCACCTGTAATGCTTCTATAATCCTTCGTGACCAAGTGCGGAACCATACACAAACTTCCACGGTACTTCTTTATTCAAGCATATGTCCACACTTCTAGTAGCAAGTGTGGCATCGAACCCGATCTGGACAACCTGTGTAAAATATTGGCACAAATTGTCGTTAAGCACAATGCATTTCTAGCACTTTTGCCTCACCTGTTTTACAATCGAGGGAGGCGTAAATGTAGTCAATGAATTAAAGAGTAACTAAAGATGAAAGCAGACGATTTTGAGTTGCTGAAAATTAATAAGCCACGGATAGCACACCTCACCTGACGAGACTTAATTTATGCAGCGCCAGTGGGTGACTGGATTGCGTGGTAGGATTGGTGCTGCCGAAGTGTACAGACTCTTACCAGCATAGCTGATACATCTGTTTCAACAAGATGATGACTGTGGCACAAATGTATCATTGCTAACTTGCTTAAATGCTGTTTAAAAGTTGATGAAAATTAGCAGCTGAAATGAAAATCTGGACTGGGGCACCTTCACTGACCTCTCGATGGCGGCGTCATAATTTCACGCCACATAAGTAGCAAGGGTATGCCGAAAGGGTAAGCTTGCGAGGTGCAACTTATTAATAGAATGAGGAGTTCGGTAAAACAGACGCACAGCGTGAAGGACGTAATCCAAAACCCAGCGGCTGTGCGCGTCCATGCAGAAGACGTCGCCTGCGCTAGCTCTGAGTGCGATACTGCAGCAGGGCGGGTGAACAGAGCTGTTGGGGAGCCATCAGCACTCTTGGATTGGCGGTTGTGATGATGGTACTAGAGCAAGAGCGAAGATGGTATAGCATATTTCGCTCACTAATGGGGCACCATCCACTGGCTTTGTTGTGTTGTGCTCCTCATCTGTACAGGAAGGAGGGCTTGCAGTGAAGTGGACATAAGTGACTAACGAAACATGGAAAAGTTTAATGGAATGCGCAACCAAAATCAATTGTCGGGATATCAAACAGCAGTCGTAAGTTTTGAACGAGTGATAATAGCTAAAAACTATCAAAATTATACTGTCTACAAGTTGAGCGCCATGAACACCTTGCAGAACTCAGGAAATAAACTGTCCCACTGCGTGCCAGTCTGATGCAGCATTGCTTCTTTCATTCGCAATGGTAGAAAGACACAACCTAACGGACTTCTGGAGCACCCCAGATTGCCCACACCAGCTTCCAAATCATCAGCTTTGCTTATGAAAACTCACGAGGTCAAAATCCAGCCCACATTGAGGTTCGAGACTGGGAGGATCTGTGTCTCCAGCGCACACGAACGCAACGTTTAATAGATATGTCTTGTAGACATTTTCACTGCAGGCACAAATTCAGACTAAATTGCACGACAATCAGCATTCAGAGGGAACTAGCAATTTATCACACCACCTTAATGCTGAATGCAGTCAATGTCCTTAGTAGTGATCCTCCTTCTGCCTTCGCCTTTGTAAGAGGATAACATTAGAATTGGTTAATGAGTTTGAAGTGCTAATGTTAATTCGTCTGAAATTTAGCGGAGATAAAAGAAAGTAGCAAAGATTATGCACCCGGAAAGGTAAAGCAACGAGATTTGGGTAAGAGAGGAAGATACCACTACCCTGCGTGTTGTATCCACTCGCTCCCATTCTCCCCAAGAAGTGTTTACCATCACAAATGCGTCTGGATAAATGATTCCTATGGTAGGCCACAGGTGTCATTGCCTCATAAAACAACTTCATCAATCCAAATTTCAACGGGTTAACAACAGTCCATTTCCCTTATTGCTTTATGGCCATCAAAAATTCGCTTATAACATCAAGTGCATTTGTTTACCAAAAACCCCCATTGCCTATTTTGCCACTTTAATCCCAACTGGTATTTATGCAGCACTTATAATTAGTCAAGCGCAATAAGCTGATGGGAATAAAATGCTAAATAATCAACATTGAATCCACTTGCAAATCCGGACTATCAAATGTGCACAATGGTAGCGGGGAGAAGCACTAAGACTTTAGCCGCACTCACGACGGAGAAAAAGGGCAAGGAATGAAGCGCAAACAAACGCCTTGTAACACCTTGGAGCCTGAACCATTTCGCATCGTGTAAAACCACTATGCTGAGACAATTTCCTCATCATTTTTTCTGGACTTCACGAAAAGATGAATAAGTTACATCAAAGTAGGAAGCTGTACGAAATGCTCCTTGCTAAGTGGACCTTTGCTTTCAACTGCTGAAATGAAGCGCAGAAAATCATATCACGCAGTCGCTATATTACCTATCTTCCTCTCTCCACATACCCGTTCGCGTATGCAGTAGAGTGGGCAAACTTAAAGGCGCCTCGTCTCAATATGTAGTTTGCTACAACTATCATTATGGAGTCCCAGAATGTACCGGCCATGAAGACAATGGGCAATTTTCATTCTTGGTGGTTCCATGGCGCAGTCATTAACAGTGACGACTTTGAATCCTGTTACCTGAGGTCAAGTCTCTGTTGACACCAATGTAAGAGCATTGAGGCAACGTCACGCAGGCTCAGCTCATATATTCTGCCATCTGGCATACCTTTGCAGCAACTCGCCTTTGCGCAGCATGCAATGTGAAGTTGGATAAGTGAGTGAAATGAAGGAAGAAGTTGTACCCGCTCTCGAATCGAGAATCTTTGGAGAGTGAGGAGTGTGGCGAAGTAGGAGTGTTGAGTTGACTGCGATCGCGTAATTGCACCCAATATTTGGCCCTCACTAACGTTCGGGATTCATATGCGCAGAGGCAGTTCAAATAACTCACTTGATTAACCACAACAAGGGGAAGCAGCACAACATTTTCTAATTTTTCGCGCTTGAAATATTTGGCACGATTCGAATAATAGCACAAGAAACTGCTTAATTAAGAACCGTCAATTTTAGCTTTATCTAAATGGTGCTCAGAAACTGGCATTCCTAATAACTAGCGTGCAGTTTTACTTGGCTAATGCCATGATTGATGCCAGAGCGTGAACATCCTTTCGAAAATCTTCGGAGCTATTTAACTACCATTGACCATGCGGACAAACAGAAACGATCAGCAAGACGTACTATAGTGTTAAAAATGAAGCCCAACATTTCATTATGTAAATGCAGTGATCGCGAGCAGGTGTAATCACAAAAGTAATAGGCTGAGAACTATAGGGGCAACAAGTCTCGCGCAAAGAAGCCTGACGTGCGTTGGAGGAGATATTCTCCTGGTGCATACCTTTAGCGTGACTCAAAACCAGATGATTAAACCCTTTTGTGTTGCGGCACATAACAGTCGTGTGGCAGAATAACTGCATGTCGGGAAGGAATAACGTGACGACGTGTGGAATAAAAGTGCTGTTAGTAAGCCATCGCCTAATAGGTTATAGGTCGGGGTTCATGGATTTTAAGATGAAATTAGCATTATTTTTAGAGGTTTTGCCTACGTGGAGTGAAGAAAGAAGGTCGGTTTATTTCCATCGAGCTCACTTGATGGCAGTGAGGGTTGACGAAGAGGAAAATTGTGCTTTATCTTCATCGACCTTGCTCACGTGAGTGCAGTGAGTGCAATTGGAGACAAGGCATTTCGCTTTACATTCATCGACTTAGCTTAAGTGAGGATGATATGACTCAACTGCTGCATTTCGTGCTTCACCCATGCATTTCCAACTGCTCTAACCTCATTCATTGCATTTCGCGACCGGTTGTCCATTAGTTTCTAAGAAATGCTTTTGTGTTCGGGTCATTCATTTTCCACTCCCTGAGTCCTCGCCACTTCAATCCATGACCGACCTTGCTTTTCACATTGTTTATGATTCAGCTGAGGTCTTTCGCGTTTCATGCATGCATTTTCAAATCCATTAGTCTCAATTATTGCAATTTGCGACCGTTTGACCACTTAACGCTTAACATAATTTGAGCAAAGCCCTTCGTGTTCTATCAATCGTTTTTCACTCCCTAAGACCTGTTTACTACAATTCGCGACCGATCGTGCCTTCATAGTCATTCCGACTAAATTGAGGCCTTTCGTGATTCATCCTTTTATGCTCCACTGCCTTAGTCTCATTTATTGCATTTTGCGACAGGTTGTTCTTTTCAGGCTCATTATGTTTTAAGTGAAGCTAGATGCTCTTGATATTTGGCACAATCCTTTTATACAGTTTCTAGGTCACCAGATTCGCACTCATGATGGCACATGGCCGTAATTTAGTCTTCCATGTGATTGACCCTCTCACAACTTTTAGGCGGCTTCACACCTTCTCTTCTTCGTTCTCTATGAAGCACACCAAACCATATTTGAATTGTCCTAAAGCATGTCCAACCAGCAGGGAGGCAAGTAAGTGTAGCGCATTCTGCGTCTCTCTTCCACTTTTGAATTTCTACCCTTGGCAAGCGAGAGGGATACAGTCTGCAAAGGCCATTCCAAATCCAGCTTCACTTGTCTTTTCGTGCACGTGATAGACACCTTCGAACCCTAACTTTATTTTCTTGCAAGCATCTCACTAGATCTTCGCAATTGTGGCTCAGTACCTTTCCTCAGGCTTCAACTGGTCAACAAGACCTGGGGACACTTAGACCATGTCACGTCGCAGGAAGATATCCGTATCTGCATCTGTCTAACGACTCGCAACTCTTCAGGGACGTGAGCTTTTTCTGCCTCAGTTAGAACTCGTGCATTTCACTTCCTTTTTGCTTCGAATACGCACCTTGAAGAGTGACCATGCCAATAAATTAGTTGGCAGTTGTGCTTTGAAAAATGTTATGGCAAGAATGTGGTATGTCTGAGTATACAGAGGAGTACTCGGTTTTAAAGTTGCAGTAAATTGTGCCATTGTCTTGC
The DNA here is from genome assembly GCA_001923025.3 of Taenia multiceps. Classification (NCBI taxonomy): domain Eukaryota; kingdom Metazoa; phylum Platyhelminthes; class Cestoda; order Cyclophyllidea; family Taeniidae; genus Taenia; species Taenia multiceps. The sequence goes on from CM010316.2 coordinate 1,231,947, forward strand.
ACTTATCGCGCACCAATCGTAGGAATTGGAGGAGTCAATGGTTCAGTATTTCGTGTTTCCCATAGACGAACAAAAGGAAAAGAACTAACTTACAAATCATGCTAAATCATTATTCATGCCCAGATTCTTGCAAATCAAGGCTTTCCTTAGACGTGCTGGGCTGCACATCCCATCTGGCTTTTTGCTTGTCATCCTGCAGATCTTTTGCGGGCCTAGTAATTAGTGTGCCATCTCTTGACCTGGCCATCGTATGCGTATTGTGCTAAAGCTTCTCAAGTAAGTTGTTATCTGACTCTTTTTGCGCTATTTTCTTCCATGTTGACGAATTCCTTTGGCATATTCAGAACCGTTTTCCTAATGCCCTGCTTTTGTTCATTCGCTTGAACTTCGCCACATTATTTGCACTTGGCTTTGCCACCTCCCCTTCCTTTAGCAGACGACCTTAACCAGTGATGCTGTCGATGTTCTCCTGGCCCCTTAACTACTTCTCCGCCACTGCGATACAATATTTCTACTCATCAACGCTAAACAAGTGCCGTAACTACTTCTGCATCATAGAAGATGCATTGATTTTCTTAACAAAAATATCTCGTAGACATCAACGCAGTACAACTTTACTTCAGTCAGCGTATTCTCTACAAAATCACCGCCCTGCTGATAAAAATTTGTGCACAAATTCGCAGTGGGCATATGCCATCGTCGCGCCGAAACTAATCTCCCTAACCAGTGGCGCCGCACGAAGGTTCATTTATTCAGTCTAAAGCAGTCATCTCCGCCACCTCACACACCCTTCTCAGAGGCCTGCTAGGCTTTTTGTCGGTTCTTGAATCTTTCCATTATGCTCCAGCTCAAACCTCCCCACAAATCACTCGTTTGCTACCCACCTCCGTAACACCAACTGTAGGCAGCGGGAGACTCTGCAGAACGCCACAAGCTGTAGACTATACAAGGGCCATGGCTCATCGACCAAATGCGGCATATTTGAAACCCAAATATTACTTGCATCTATCACCGCTTGACGTTGGCTACCATTGAAGTACGCCGACATCGTGATCACTTCTCGTCCTCCCACACTTCCATGACATTCTTTTAATTCAAAAGCAGCTTAAACGAATCTCCTATGCGTTGCGATACTTTAGCTCTCTATTGCGGTCTGCCTGGATTTTCGAGTTGTATCTGAATTTGTAACTTTGAAGGGCCAGTGCTCCGCGTACACTGGTACGGTCTCATCGTTGGGACGATAACTGATCAGATGCTTTAGTGAGGTTCATGGCCATCCTGATCCGTCAGGCACCACTGATGGGGCATTTCTTATATGTACAGGCAACAAAACTTAAAATAGTCTAGTCGTCCTCGTCTTTAGCTGAGAAATCCACCTTTCCCGAAAGCATTATCGCATTTCTCCCTATGTGAGTCCTCACCTAGAAGAGAACTGGGAGTGAAGAGAACGGCCTGGCTTCATTTAATTACAAACGACACAAGTCCTAAATGAGACGCGTGGTATGCTCTTGTAAGAAAGACAAATGATTGGGTTTGCAGTAGGTTAGCAAGCGGCTAAACGTGGAATGACAGGTTGAAACTATTTCTAAACACACCTCCACATAGTCACCTACGTGCACGCGAAACCATATCCATGCAGGCATGACAATTAGTTAAAACGTAATTTCTGTTACATGACCAGCGAATTGAATGAGCTACGCAATGAACACAGTAATCCGTTGCCTTTCCTCTGATCGCTTCCAAACACTCACTTGGAGTACTCCCTTTCTTTAGAGTGTAGTTCTGTCTGAAGGAGACTTTTAGTTCTCTTTTGGGTTTAAACTCAGTTAAGTGGAAATGTGGCAATGTTTTTGTCATCACCTCAACTGCACATAAAAAGTAAAATTCATTGAGATTGAGTTGGCTCACCTGTTCTACTCTACGGCGATTGAATTATCGTAAATTAGACACATTGCTTTTCGTAATTTCCACCACTGGGCATCTCGTATCATTTATACCCAAAAACTAAAACTTAATCATGTTTAGGCTAAAAGTCCGTAATGCGCCATAATGAAGATGTTTCTCTTTTCAAACAGCTAAATGAACATGACTGATTGACTTGCAGCGAAATGCTCATCTTAATCAACATGCACGTCAGGCAGGTATACAGAGCCGACAACACAGCAAATTTTAACCCTGACTCGGGTGGCATTGTAGTTGTAATTATTTAATAATGCGGCGAAATTGCTTTCCTTAACCTGTTAATGTCAGCCTAAATTTTCTCCTTCATTTGCTCGTGCTGCAGCCAGGTATATGCAGTCAACTCAAATGCTGCTTTCCCTATTCGCTTTGCCTGAAAGTTCTGTTGCCAGATGCTCATGATCGATTTATCCATGGTCCGATATTCGTATGCGATTTATCTACCGTAGAATTTCAATGTTTTGTTTTGCTTCGTTCCTGGTTTTAATTACGTTCATTTGGATGGCCTCGTCGTCTTTGCAGAGTGGGCCGGTCTCTAAGTCATGCCACTTGCCCACTTCCTTCTCTTACCAGGTGCATGTATATGCCGTCCATGCGCTAAGCCTTCTTTTGTCTTCAAGTGAGTCTCGGGATGCCATATTGGTGGCAACAGTAAACAAATTCGACTTTAAAGGACCTCCAACCTGATTTCTACTGTTTGTGACGAAGTGTAGCGGTGCGAAAAAAGTGCACATGGTATGAGTGGGAGAAATGCTGATATTTAGCTACCAATAGATTGGTAACAAGTTCTTTTTGCACACATTCAAATTCCATGTTCTGCAAGAAAGCTGCTAGCTGTAGAAGCAGCACTATGTGCAAACCGTTTAGGAACGTTTAATTTCAAAGTTACTTCATTTTGCCTGCATGAAGATGCGAATTAGATTAAGTGAATTAGCGGCATCTCTCCCAATTCTCCACCGGCTGCATGCGACCTACGTCGATTTGACTGGACAGCTCCAGTGTGTAAACAGTGTGGCAGGGAGAAACAGACGCTCAACACACCTTTAAGGAATTGGGGGATGTTCCTATCTAATGTAAGCAGACCTTAGGGACAAACGTGGCGAACCGTGTTGCGTTGGCTGCTATCCTGTGTGTTATCTCTGCCTTTCTTCGGTAGAAATCGCCAAGGCTTAAGCCCTGTTCGCTACACGTTTACTGGGCCTTAGGTCCGAATTCTAGCTGAACACATGTTCCTTCTATCCCTTTCGTCTACCCACCTGTTTTAGTGCCTCTTATAGTCATGGTAGCAATTTGAACTGGTTGTTCGTTCGGGAGATGAAGGCCGCAGAGGTTTGTTTGCGTAGGATGAATGTGCGATACTTTGGCCTCTGCGATCCGCGGTTTTGGCTAACCTCGCTTCGCACTCCCCTACTTCTAATTCTACTTGTTAATTCCTAACGCTTGCCTGCGCGTCTCATTCCCCGAAGGCCTTTTATCGCATTTTATTCTTTAGCTTTCATCTTTTTTTAAGTTACACAAAAAACTGTTGAAAAGCATGTAAATGCAAGGAATTTCTCATGTAACATGCCTCCAAAGAAAGCCTTGCGTCTTGCACCATTTTTGAGCACCTGTGTCAAGTTAATTTGAAACAGGATGTAGCAACCGTTTCGGCCTATCGTGCCTTCACGGTTTTTGTCTCGGTTGCGCTTCGCAACCAGTCTACCATGCCATTGAAGTGGTATCCACAGTGATCCACGCAACGTGGGATGGGCACCGTTCGCTCGCATTTGTTTCCATCAAAGACCGCTAACATCTCATGTCCGAGACATTCAGCATTTTTCTTTTAGGCAGTGCTCCAATCATTTAACACCATCTTGATGCAATATGAACTCAGCCCTTTTGGGGATGCAATAGATCAACTCAGACACATATCTTTGGCCTTTCATGCCAAAAGAGGTCATTTCTCTTACGGCTATTTGTAAGATAATGCAAGAAACCTCTCTTACGCCACAGCTTTTTGGGCTAGCAACTATGTGTATGTTTCTATGGTATGTATAGATCTTGCTCAAAATAAGGAAAGCATTGCAACACCACTGGTCTTTGCCAGGTTCTGTGTTCGGGGCGGAGCACCTACATTACTGATATGCACCCCTTCTTTTCTGCACCACACTATGAAATCTCACTGTTGCAGTTCCCATGCCCACCGCGTCACCAAACAATTTCTCTCCTTCTATGCCTTCAGCTGAATTAGTACCTGATCAATCATTGTCAGTATGGCCTTCTTCGCTAGCAGATAAATCCCAAAATCCCCAAACATTGCAAAAATAAGGGGCATATCGCGTTGAATGCTTGGCTCTTCTAACTCTGCTTGCCTGCTAGGCTTGGCACTCGCCCAAACTCAACTAACGTAAGTGCGCTGATGTGGGACGTAGCGTGATACGGAACCCGGGTTGTAGGGCTTGGAGCAGCAATGCAAATTATTAAAAACATGGATGACTGAAATCAAAACAGATTAGCATTCTGGAGAATGTCAAATGCGGAACACAAAATGCGAAGTTTAAAAGGCACATGGAAAAGTGCAACCTGGGGTTCCTCGGTATTTCCAGCTGCCATCACGCACTCAACAGGAGGCATAAACGAAAAGCACCAAAATATTTGCAACATGTTGCATGACTTATCAAGTTTGCAGCCAGGATCCTGAATTGCAATTGCCAAGGCCTACGACGTCGCAATTGGGCAGAATGTAAGCACGGTGCAAATTTGCGGCAAAATTACGCAAGATAGCAATTCGCTTCCCAAAACCACCATCTTTAATCACTGTAATCATGCTGTGAACTAAAAAATAGCCCTTTGTTGATTACTGATACACCACCAGTGTCAAGCGGATGCCTCAACCTTCTCCATAACCTTTACCATTACCATTTGACGCTGCAGCCTTAACTAAAGCTCTTTACCATCTTTGAGCGTTATCACTTAACCCCTCGTGGCAACGCGGTTGCATTGAGAAGCCACTTAACAAGCAGTGTTGGAGTTACGGTGAATCTCCACCAAAGGAAGCCAAAGTCAAAACTGCAGTCGGCCTGGTTGACAGAAAATTACATTAAGACGCCTCAGCGGTTGCATAGTATATGTAGTTACTTTAATTGCGAATGAATTTTAAACGAAACAACGAAGTTCCAACTTTGTAATTTCGTATGATTAATGCGGCATACAAATAATGGCTCATTTAATCGAGCACAAACTCAACATGACGCCAAATTATTCCTTTCTCGCATAGTTACTTGCCACCTGGGCTGTGCAATACTACATCCACTGCCTTTTCCTCTCTTCTCTTCTTTTCAAATCCATAATTTAATTCAGCGTCACTAAAATAAACCTCATATTATAAGGCGAGAAGCATGGACAGACAGTGATGTCCTTGATACCGTTGTAGCACATTTTGCACCCACCTCCTCATAATCTCTGTCCTACCATACAGGCAAAGCTGCATCTGAAGTTATTTTTCACTTTGCGTAGACAACTGCAACTACACACAACCATGTAATCGGCGTTATCCATCCCTCTTCAAAGCCATCTCCCCTTATTGATGGAATAGTAAATAATCTAACACAATTCATCAGTAGCGCAATCAATGCGCCGCGCGTTGCACTGTACTTTGTTCGCATTTGCAACAATGTCTTTTGGGTCAGCTGGTTACACATTCACTCGTGTCTTTTAACTGGAGAATTGAAATTGCCGATTGTCAGCAAGATCTTGACAAATAACTTAGTAAAGATTATTGCACTGCCCAAAGTATACATATTAAATGAAGAAGTAAACGAGCAAATGCGAACGCGGAAGTTCGACGTAATGGTGGAGACTACGGAATCCTAGGTATGCTAAACACACAAAGCAAACCGAAAGCTGCTAAAATAGTACACCTTGAGTAAAGACTATTAAAACCTAGAGAACCGACATGCCACGCAACAAGCCTTCGAATGAATTGCTGCACCATTATTTGGTCACAGTGTCTAAAAATTGTAAGCATTCCTAAAATTTTTCAAGAGGTAATTAGATGGTTTATTCCAGAGAAGCAAGAATAAACTGTCATAACTTGTGGAAAATAGAACCAAATTTTATTCAAAGGCTGCGAATATATGTCCGTAGGTCGTGCATAGTAAAAAGATGTCTATAGGTTTTAGGCGGTTATAAAACAGCAATGGTAATAGGAACTGGTTTTATCCATGTGTATACCGTCCACAACGATTCTGTACACATTTCGATGTGTTCCAGCCGCGGTTCGCCTCCAGCATCTGTCAGATAGAATGACAGGTTGACATTTAACAAATGCTTTCTTATGTGATTCCACCACAGTTCGTAACTTTATGCCCGGTTGACAGTACCAGTTTTCTCCATCCTAGCCACAATTACATCGAACCGATAAGTTCCAACGCACGTGCATTTGAGTTCAGCTCACACATAAGGGTGGTGAATTGCGATAGCTGCACAAATTCCCACCACCTTGCTCGCCCAAGAATCTGCCATTCCGTTATACTAATTCAAGGGCATTTGTCACACACTAGTTCAACCCTCCTCACACGCATCCATATGTCCACGAATGACCCTCATCATTGCTATCACATTCTAGCAAAGACGATTAACATGTTGCAAACGCCAACATCACCGCATACATGTGAATCTATTGCAACGCATGGAAACGAGAATGTAAGTTACAGGGCTAAGATTACATTAACCATAACCCCGATAAGGAATGACACCTTTTTATTGCAGCGAACATCGCACTTACCTGTCAATTCGGACTTCTGCCAACCCACGTTAAAGTGCCGTTCCCTAACGCGTTGGACATCCCAATATGTTCAATTATATTACCAAATTCCATTCAGCAGCAAGTGATTCGTGAAAGAAAGTGGTACAGCTGGGAGAAATGCAGCGACATTACCAGTAGTTCTAACTTCGTCATCGAATTGCCTTCTTACGTGGCGGTGCTGGTGATCACATGATTGCTTGTTGTTTCATTCATTCAAGCTCCAATAAATGTAGAGTCAATCGTACTGGTCGTAACATAGAGTAAAGTATGTTTCCTCCTTTATTACTGGAAAGGCTGAAAAAGTTCGGTGAAGTCTTAATAAGAAGGACAGAATGACAAAGTGAAAAAAGGCGCTATCGAAGCAGACATGCATTTCAGCGAGTGAGAGCTCGTCTTCTCTTTTACATAAAACATCTAGTTGAGGTGGTCGAAAACTGTGGTAGAATAAACAGCGGTAGTAAGTGTATACAACCTCTATCTCACCTCTCGTAGAAAGTGGGATGGGATAGATGAGCTTGACACGCTCAAACTTAACAATCTCCACGCACTAATTCGTGTCCACACTACAACAATGATGACTCTGATAGCATCAACACAGCGCCGCCTCTGGTCTGAGGGTAGCTGCAACTCTAACACCAACACTCTTCACAATGAAAGAACGGTAGATGACGATAGCAAGGCCGCATTTTCTGCCAAACAATCACGCACCGAGATCGCTATCCGACAGAAAGCTACCGGTGCATCTATCCACCACTGTGTGTATGTGACGAACTCAATCACCTACCACAACCTGAGAACACACCTATAACCATAAACTTGTGCGTTTTTGAGAACAAAAGCGACTAATCCCCCTTTCAAGCAACTGCAGGACGCCTAACAACGATTTTGTTGTCGTAGAGTCCCTAACAGACATGACCACAGCCACTTATAACTACCACCACATGCATGGGCACCTGAAGCTGACATCTGCTGCGTGGTATATACCACCTTAAATAGAAAAATGCACCCCCTTCTTGTTTATCTCCCTTCTCCTTCCAACTTGGCAATTACTATAGATTCCTGCACCGCAGCAGATGAGCTTTAAGACGACTCTCTCAACGCGTCGCCTAGAAGAGCAATATGAACATGTTTAGTTGTACACCAGTACAATGAGTTACCAAAATTTGAGCGCATAATGGGGTGCCAGGCAATATTTGGTTTGCAATTTGGGGTTCCTTTTCACTGACGCACCCTCCACCAGCTAGTTGACATTTTTAAGGCCCTTCCAAAGCAGTAGGCGCTCGAGCAGCCGCACAGAACTCTAAAATCGTTTAAAATGTTCCAGTCACAACCATTTACTTTCTGACAACTCTCACCACTCTACCACTCTGCCAAGCTGCGACATTAATTTTGCGGAAGTTAAGTGGGTTATTGGGTGATTGAAATGGGAAGAATGGCAGCGGTGGCACTGACTCAGCCCTGGCAGGCACGCTCTATCATCAAAAACTGCAAAACTGAACCACCATAACCATTCCTCTCCAACTACCTCTTCCTCACCCCGACTCACCTCTTAGCTAGGCTTTGGTTCACTTCAGAGGAGCAAGGCCCACGGCAGTTACTCATGCCACTGCATCACACTCTGCTTAGGCTATCCTAGCCTAAAGCACAGCGTCGTGCCCATTCTATCCCTACCGAAACGTGCACACTACGCCACATCTCACCACTTGGTGCTCTGCATGCTAAGCTGTACCCATTGCGCACTAGAGAGTAAAGGAGGGAAATGGAAAGGCAAAGCTCACGGGCTCAGCCAGGATTTGAATTCGGGACCTTGAGCACCCAAAGCACAAATCATACCCTGGACCACTGAGCCGAACTTGACGAGGTGAAAAATGTTGCTACTTAGGCTACTTTGAGCGATTAGTATCCTTGGTGATGTTACAATGCAGTTGTCTTGTAAGTGCTGGATTACGAATGAGGGGAGAACGGGATCGGGGAGCAGGCGTCCGCTTAGATGCTATGGAAAAAGCAAGTAGTGGATGTTGTTTGGAAGAAATAACGCCGCGAATTATATCAATTGCCGGCAGTAATTGACCTCGCGATCAATATTGCTCAAATAAATGCTTCAAAGTACAATGTTGTTCCTAGCATGTGCTAGAAGGTTAACTAAGTTGGAATGATAAAATTGATCTGGAAGTGTGATTTATCACGTTGCAAAACCTTTAAATTGATGTAATTGTAATTAGCCTGAGGTTGGATCCAACGCGAAAGCCAAGGACGTTTGTAAAAATGCAAGTTGGGGAATAAGGGAAGGTATGAGTGCGGCTGCTGGCAAACCTGGCTCAAAGCAAAATGTTAAAGCACGCAAACCCTATAAGTTGGCAAGTTTGCAGTTAAATCAGAAGCACTCGATTCGATGGTATTGCTCCTGTAAATATAGCATGCTTTGAAGCAGTGCACATCTGAGGCAAGAAGTTTAAATGCAAAACCTTGTATCTGCACAATCAAGGCATTATTAATCCACCAAAGTAATTCCTTTAGCCACCCTGTCACTATTTTTGGGAAAAGTCGGACCACATTTTTTTCGAAGACTGTAAAATAGGTCTCTAGATCGTGAATGGCAAAAAAGAGAGTTGCAGATTTTAAACGGTTATAAAATTGCAATGACAATGAGGACTGATTTTATCCATGTGCATTCATTTACGACTTCACCACGTATCACTCGTGGAAAGAAGACATTAGCCTTCCTCTTTGTTTCCCTCTACATCCCGAGGTGTCTCAGTCGCAGTTTGCCCTAGCACCTGTCAAATAGAGTAACCGGTTGAAATTTAACATTCGATACTTACGCAGTTTTACCACAGTTCAGAAATTTATTCACAGTTCGTAATGACAATTTTTTTCATCCTTGCCACAAGCACATCAAACCAGTCCATTATGCATATGGGGGTGGTTGCTGACATTAGTGGCACAGATTTTCTATTAATTTATTCGCCTAAGGATTAGCTATTCCATTTAAACCGCTTTTAATTGTATTTGCCATACTGTAAATCAACACCTCCCTCACATGCATTTGCATGCTCACATATGGTCACCACCATTACCATCGCATTCTAGCAAGGGCGATGGGCATGCCGCAACGCAAGGGAACGAGTGTGCATGCCACAGAACAAACATCACATTAACTAGAGACTCCTGTAAGGAGTAATGCAGTTTTATTGCAGCAACCGTCGTATTCACTTGTCGATTCGGACTTCCACCAACTCGCATTGAAATGCCGCTCCCCAGCGCGGCAAGAATCTTGGTTAGTTTAATCATTTTACTAGGTTTAATTCAGTAGCAAGTAATTCGTAAAATAAATTGGTGTGGCTAGAGAATAAGGGCGGCTTCACAGGTAATCTTGACTTCGTCATCCATTTGCCTTCTTACATGGCATTAGTTTTGATCTGAAAATTGCTTGGCGGCTTATTTATTTAGGCCCCAGCAAATATGGAGCCAATTGTAATGGTCACAACATGGAATAAAAGATGGTTGCTTCATCACCATTGAAAAGACTGAAAAAGCGCAGTGAAATAAGCATATGGACGGCAGAATAACTCATTGAAAAGGCGTGATTGAACTAGACATATAGTCCAGTGAGTAAGATCGCGTATACTCTTTTACAGAAAACACTCATTTGATGTAATCGAACACTCGCACTCGATTACCACAGCGGGACAAACAACAACAGCAGATACAAAATAATGCCAATTGCCCTTGCGCATGTGCTTCGAATGCGCAAAGAATGCTATTATTCCTGATAATCGCTTGCAACCACTTAATAAATGATTAGGCACCTGTACTTCAGCCTACACCAGTCTTCTTTTTGAGGTTTTCCTTTTGAGTGAACGGAACGCAGTAGCGAACTCGAGGTTCTCTGAAACCTTTGACCAAAGGCTCCATTGCATATACGGTCGAAAATGCTGCCAAGTGCGCAGAGTGTAGCATTCGGGCACCGCGTAAATATGAATTTGCAATGTTCTATCTTTTTTAAAAAAATAATATAAACGCACATAACGAAGAGGCGGAGTACGCGCTATCAAAATTATCCTTACTTCTCCACTGCTCACAATGCACCATGGTACGAGACGACTGCTCTTTTGCGTTTTAGCAGCATTTGGGGTTGCTGACTGGTCCAGGCCTTTACACTTCTACTTATTGATTTCACAGCAGGCTCTGTTCTAGAATCTTACGCAACTCCCCTTTCTTGCTAAAATGGATGTCTACAACTTACAAGTTAAATTTACTCCTTCTGCTCTAGTTCTGACCGGTACCACCAGACGTATTTCCGTTCACTCATGTGAACATCCTAAGCATGCCATCACCACAAAATCTTTCCCTTCCAAATTTTATTCAGTATGTTCCGACAGATGCGATTTCTTGTACACCCAACCACACCCTACACTGCAGTGACTGCGCTTTCGCCAGTCCAATTTTGTACAACGCACATCCATGCTAGTTCTTAATATTTATGTTTTGACAATTACCTTACCCTTTTGGTTTCAATTAGCTTTGTCGCACGCAGCAGTACTTTCGCTTTGCAATCATCAAGACCCATCGTTTCGTCAGGTGATGATCCTTCTTTTTTGGACTATCACCCCATTTTTCGAAATTCACTCATTGCAGCTGCTTGATTTGGGTAAACTCCTTTGCCCCCAGTAGAATTTATCCTTAATAGAAAAAGTTTCCAAGCTGTGCACAGCAAAAGGCTAGGCAATTAATCACGAGCTTTTGACAACCTCCCGGTAGGTAATGGCAACCTGCTCCCTATTGCACCGTCATGTCGTATTTGATGTTTAGCACTATGAGGTAGGGTTAATGATGGGTATACCATGAGTTCTTTGAGATGGAAAGTGATGGACAGTAAGCCAATTTTCCAATTGCGCGCAATTTATGACGGCAAAATTTTGTCTGCTCTTTAAAACGCTCGAACTTGTTCACTAACAGATGCTCCGTGGATTACTCTTGTCCAGTTACAAACCTATGGGTAGTAGAGCGGTCAAGTAGACGTAAGGACAGATTATTTGCCAAGTAAACCAGTCTAGTGACCGCAAATCTCACATTCAAGACTGACGACCGCTACAACAAACGTATAAGTTCCAAACTCCCCCACCCTTTACCCAAAAGACTCTGAGAATCTGCAAAAGGGCACAATTACTGAGTTTAGCTATATACTAAAAAGCTGAGACATACGCACACAGGCACTCAGTTGTGCAGAGGAATAGAAGGTATAGGAAAAGCACAAGATGCACACGCACCTGGTCCAGGAGGGAATGGGACAGCAGATCCCTCCTCTATTCTCACTTGCCCTCCTTTCGTGACTGTCACGTCCAGAGAGTGCAGCTGAAGCGTTAGTCACTAAAATTTGCGAAAAAGTAAAAGAATAGGCAATGAAATAGGGTACGAAGGACCAATGGTGAAATTAGAAGAGCAGACGAATCTATAAGTGAGAAGTAATGCTCACACACGTATATGGAATGAGAGGAAGGTGTATTTTAGTTTCTCCCACCATTCAAGCCACGAGAAATGGAGGTTTTGGTAGATTCAGTCGTGGCTTAGTATGAGAGGTGGCGAAACTAAGCTTCACTTCTCAACAACCCGGAGGTAATCAACAACAAATTCTTCGACTGCTTTGGTAGCCCTTTTGGCAACAGGTTTGAGAGCAGCTCTCCATACCGCTGGCACGAGATCTTCGTACTGGAATTAACACTTCATCTACTGTTGCCTTCGCCACCACTGATGTTGCCACTGTCGATGGCGCGGCCACGAATAAGAACAGGAAAAGAAATTGTAAGGCTGTTGCTGCAGGCAAGCTTGCTGCCATAATGATCGTCCCTGTCTCTGTGTGTCCACTTTTGACTTCAAGCTGGAGTGGTACGCCTTCAAATCCGCTTTGTACCCCTGCGTGGGTGCGCGCGTGTGCTTGCAACATGATCAAATATATGTCCTTGATCGCCACAGTGTGATAAATAGCATTCTGCTACGTAGCCAAAAATGCGACGCGTGTTAGCCATGCGAGACAAACACATGCATAGGCGCAATGTAAATAAGTCACTCACATGCATGATTGCAATGAAAAGAAGTCACTCGGTTAACCGCACCGAAGGAAAACAACAGCAATTTTCTAACCTTTTGTCAGTAAGTTTACAAACTTGACGGTAAATTTTCAAACTCCAAAATGTGTGGCATACTGTAAATAATAGTGAGGTAAAGGCTTATTGAAGCATCGGGCATTTTAGCTCAATCTAGCTGGCGTTCAGACATTGGAATATTCACTTATCAGCGTGCAGTCTTTACTTGTCTAATGCCATGATCGGCGCATGAGTGTGGATATCCTTTTAACAGTTCCTTGATTCATTTAACTGCCATTGATCATGCGGATAAACAAGTGCGATTAACAGGACGTAGCTTAGTGGATGATAGGGACCTAAGCAACTCATCGTATAAATACAGTGTTAACAAAAAGGTGTAATCGCGGAAGGGATATGCAGAGATCGATTGAGAAGTTATAGGAACAGCAGCCAGTCTTGCACGAAGAAGCCTGATATGTGTTTGGAAAGATGTTTTCCAGACACTTACCTCTGGCATAATGTGAAGCCAGGTGATCGAACCCTTTTATGTTGAAGCGAAAGATAATCGTGAAGTGGAATAATTCGCATGTCGTAGGAGAATGGCGCTTGAAATTGACGACTACAAAGAGTCGTCAGTAAGCCACCACCGAATGGGCTGATGGATGAAAGTCGTGTACTCTGGTGCTCTATTCCACCTTTAACTTACTTGCACCGGCTGATTGGGATATTGTTAAACTGATTGTTGTGCACCTCTTACGCATTGAATGTCTTGATAGGCTGACGAATGATCAATGGTGCTCAGAGCGTAGGCTGAATGCTGCTTGCCTGAATTATTGCATAAGTGGACAGAGGTTAGAGGAATGAAGGAGGAAATCAAGTATAGTCTCTCGTTATTTGAATGCTATGCTGCTAATTTGGATTCCAGGAAGTTCTGCAATCTTCCCCACTGAGAGATAAAGGTTAAAATAATGGCAGAAAAAAATGGAGGGAGGCGAAAATAAAAGAAAAGCAGATTAGAAGAAGAGAGGGCAGACATGAAAAATAGGTGTAGGGGAAATAATTAGCGGGACTGATTTAGATGCAGGAACGCAACTAATGAGCGACCACAGATTCTCCAATAATACGAAATCTGCAATGTATGTGTTGAGGTGAGCGACAGAAAAGAAGACGGGGTGAAGTGAAACCTGGTGAGAAAGAAAGGAATAGCATAATATTCTGCGCAGAAGTGCAGAAGACAGATTCGTTGAGTGAAATAGGCAACAATGAGAGGGTGCAGATCCTGCCTTCTGCCATCTTTCTTCCTCTATTCTTGCCCTCTCTTGCATTTTCGCCTGTCTCTGAATATGTTCGCACCTCTGTTTCTGTTATGTAAAGCGGAAAACGATTTGATGAGAGACTAAAGGAAAATGCAGGACGGTAAAAGTCAGAAAGACTACTAGAATGAAGAGCGAACGAAAATTGTCACTAAATGGGGGGAAATGTCATAGACAAATGTAGCGAAGACGCAAAAGCATGGGCACTGAGTAAATGTAGATGCGCACTCAAAATGAAATGTGCAATCTCTCAAGAATGCTTCATTCTCACCCTCTTTTTCCCTCCACGCTCTTTCAATACTCTCGCCCTACACCCCATACTCCTCTTTGCCTTCGCCCCGTTCCTGCTCTTTATCCTAAACGTTCCCTTCGTCTCTGTCGATAGCGATGGAAGTGGTTGTCTAAGTTGGGCGACTAGCACCTTGTATGCATAGAATTCGTATCATTTAGGCAAAGCCAAGAAGTCTCACCTTAGGTGCTTTAAGCAAGTTTAAATTCTGCATTACAAGGCATGAACTTTGATATGTGCGAAATAAATAGAGAAGAGATGAAAGGGAAAGAGTGCTGGAAATAACGACAGCGCCCACTTTAGCAACCTTATGCTTCCAATTACTGTTCAATATTAAACACGGAGAAGTATTTCTCTCAAAGGTAATGCACCGACCGTGGGGTCAACTGATAGTTATCAGGAATTTTATCGTTGTACTACTTTGCAGACAATGCATAGGAAGCATCCCTTGCCCAACTACTCATGTTTAGTCTCGCTATTGAAGAGGAAACTCGAGCTCTGGGGTCTATTGACAGGAGGCTATATTTAGTTGTTCTGAATATTGTTTGCCGTTCAACCGGGCGACTTAGTCGCGTACTCATCATTGACAGACATTGCTGCCTGGATGGCTTCTATATTGACAGTCCCACGATTGCATGCATTCGTGTATCCTGCGGCGGTAACTTGTGATCCACCGCCTACCTCACTCGTGCCTGTGATGCCCTTCGTAACTGCTTGAGTTTTGTATCCTTGTTCTCGTCAGCTGTCTGCTTATTTACTGGCTCTGAAATAAAGGGAATGAATGCTCTAGTTTCGGTTACTGTACGATGCCTCATTCACTGTCTTTACCATCTGGTCGACCGTTTGTGGCATTCCTTTGCCGTAAGTACTGTTAAGACCTAACTTTAAATGGTACTTCAGGTATGGATATGCCAAATAATCAAGGTTTAACCGATATTAGTCACGACAGTCGATTAAGAAAGGGAATGTTATTGTAGATTCCCCATTATGCGCATGATTACTAACTTGATTCTATGTCTCCTAACCTTGATAAAAGCCATGTGGTCGTACTATTTGACAAGCACTGCATCTGAACTACAAATACCAGTACAGTGTTTACACTCGGAATAAATTAATGCGCAATTATTTGGTTAAACCTGATTCTTCCTCTTTAGCGTGCCATCAGTATGGCGCAACTTGAGACGCTGCATTGAATATGGTCTACTGACAGCGGCTTCACCGAGCGACATGCCTAGGCCACGCAAGCCACCACACCCTACCTATACGGGTGTGTGCTGTTGGGAGTGGACACGGTGACAATGTGACTAGGGTCATGCACTGTTCTCGTAGGCAGGCATGTTTAAACCGACCGCGATTGATGCGTCATACGCAACCGGTGAATAGGTGGTTTTAACCACCGTGGGCATCTCAACTCCGCTCCATTTTTCCTCCACCCATATCGGCAGTACTTGCTATTACACACTCACAACCCCAACTGTCTACGCATGCATGATGCGGACATGATGATAAGTTGTTCACGTAAAGATGCCCGTGTTCTCTCTATTTAAGGGAGCTGCATAGACGCATCTGTAGATTACTTCTTTAATGTTGTGGTTCGTTTTTAATCTTAAATGGAGGTGCTGTGGGGCTAATGTGATAATCACTGGCATCCAAGTGCAAATATTTTAAAGCCTCTCTACTCTTTTCTATGCCATACTGTTCCCTGCCCACCTTCGTCCAATTGAGCTACATATCCAGCCTCGCAATGGGCGTCTTCAGATTGTCGCTTTGTTCATTTGCGGTCACAGATTCGATTAATATCAGGTTATGTAGCTCAGCAGTTTCAGCACTCCGAAGTGCATTCTTTGGAGTCACATTCATTCGTCCGCCTAACGACATCAGGCAAATAGCGTCACATGAAATAGAATTTCAGCATTTAAGCAATTCAACACATACCGTCATATCAGGGGTAGTGGGTGTAAGAGGTGGAACATAGGGCGCATTGTCGTATCGCATGCAAAAATTCATCAATGCCTCATCAGCGCTAGCGCTCTGGAGGCCACAGGGTGGTATTAAGAGCCAAGCGTGCGCGAGCCTGGTCAAGAGCTCTTGCAGTTAAGCGAATACGTGGCCTTGCACCACCAGGCCCACCTCATGCTCCCTTTTTCTACTCACGCCTTCCATCTCTTTACCCACACAACCATCCAATTATTCAGTTAACCAGCCGGTCATCCATTGTTTTGCAGCGCAATGCAACACAACGCTATTCAATGCAATTTATTTACTCTCTCTATTCTATTGCCTACCATTCGCTATTCGTCATCTATCTCTACCCTTGCCACCCCACCGCTTCACGGTCCCTTTTTCCTTCCGACGTTAACACCACTCAAGCTAAGCGCGTTTCCTTTCTCAGCGAATGAATTCGCCTGTATATTCACTAGCCACCAACTTGCAACATGGTTAAACTAATACGTGCGTGCGCTGTCATTGGGCCAGTAGACCTGTGTGATTGGCTGCAGTGTACCAACAAGTGGCGTCTCACCCATACCAGAGGCGGATCTAAATCCAAGTTTGCTTGTGGTGCTTTGCAATATGTGCTTCTCTGCATTTGATTATTCGTCTTTATTCACGGTACTAATCACCGTTTGCAAGTCTTATTGTCTCTGTCCCTATTTGTGGAATGTCGTAACGTTGGCTTTAAAATAATTAATTGCATATCTTTACAGTTTCGTGGATGTTACCTTTAGTCCAAAACTGGTCTAAAATTTACTAACAAAATATCCTTACCTGTTTAATTGATGCATTGTTGTCACCCGCCCTGACCCTTTTTCCAGAACTTACGTACAACTGTTGACAGCAATACTAACTCGCTTCCGTGCCAAAGGGTAGGTTGAATTGATCCAATTCATAGTGCCAATGACTTTAGGAACGCCTAAAACCACTGAAAAACAATGCTTGCACTGATCGGCCTTGCTAAATGCATAATCGTTGCTTATAGCTGACCCCGTGGTTGACTAAATCTACTTCCGAGGAGAAATGAGTGCCCTTTACATCACGACAACCTGTCTGGATCCCCAAATGCGCTATCTACCTACCCATATTGTGCTCATGGCCACTCAACCTTTTTCTCCGTGTCCCACGCCGACTATCATAAGGCCATCAGCAAGGAAAGCCAGCGCCAGAGGTGGAAGGCAGTTAAGTCTGCCCTGAAGGCGCGTGCCACCTAGGGACATCGAAGGAGTAGTAGTGTGTAGAGCACATGACGTAAACCAATTTCACGCCATAGTAAGATGTTGAGTAGGGTGGTTTTGTGTGCGTGGGTGCAACAGTGTGTGAAGTTCAATGCTAACGAAATGCGAAGAATACAAATAAGTTAAAGATGGTCGTGTATCCATACAAAAGCAAAGTTCATGGTTGCAGTGACTCTGCTTGCAGTCCGCAAAAGGCAATCTTTTAGGCTTTCAGCGCGCCTTAGTGCTAAATTATGCAAAAAATTAATTTTTAAAGATAAGACTCAATGCAACCATTCCAAGAATTTTACTTTTGGAATGCTGGGGCACGCTGAATACCAAGAGAGGAGCCGCTTATTCCGGGACGAGTCTTTTCAGGCACTGATAAAACGCAAGGAGTGATGTCAAGATTTATGAAGAGACAGTGAGGAAAGTGAGCACTAATCTCACTGTTATGTTTTTATATTTGTCCTACCCGAAAGTTTCCACTGTGTCAAACGACTCTCGTGGTCATCTGGAGACAGGTTACGAGAGATATTTCGGCTACCTCCTTTACATTCTTTTGGTAGAATGTATGTCAAACCGAACAATTCTTCTAAAGCACTTAAAGCCTAGGAAGGCTCCACCACCAATTGCGACTCAGAGCTGCAGGGAGCTCAGATCTTAGTCCAGAATAAATATTAAGCTGTATGAAACATAGCTTTATAAGAAATGGACAAAAATACTATAAAACTTTATTGAAATTCATCCAAGTGAAGCATGAAAAGGAGTGCGCAACATGCAGAGGCATCAAAGTGCCTTGGCCACAAAACGTAGAGATCACCTCACACTCATCTCTTCCTTTCCATCTCCTCATTACGACATTATATTTTCCCTATCCAAAAGAATCACTTGGAAAATCAAGATTATTGGGCTGGATAAAGTGGCGCAGAATCTAACATGCTTAGAATTAGATTGTCCTTCCTACTATCAACCACCTTCTGCAGTGAGATTCGCATCAAGTTGGGGTCACTTTTAACGAGAGCCAAAAAGTGTCAGCTAGAATGCCTGTAACTTCAGATAAAGTGGCTGTACGAATCGGCAAAAACCTCAGCTATGTATGCACGTTGTCTTCTCTATCCTGACTGCCGATTATGGGAGCTGAGGATACCGAGTCTTTCTTACACTCTCTGGCTAGCGCCTTTCTCTTCAATGGAGCATGATGGGATTCCAAAAACTCTTGTCCACTTCGCACCTACAGCATTTCTATGAATTATGGATTGTGTCGGTGGTTGTCTGTGATGGAAGCTGTTTGTTTTGGTCGTGATGCGAATTTCGGGCAGCTATTTTATTCAACGACTGGAACCTGGTCTGGGAATGTCCAGTTAAGCGGGATTTGAAGGGTCTTACTCGTCCTACGAAGCACGGTGGATCCGAAGCTGCCACTAGATCGATTTTGATTTAGGAGTGCAAGTGTTGTTAAATGTTGACACTTTTGGATAGTCTCGTAAAAGGTCAGAAGGTATGATCCACTACGGTTCGGTCTGCAGTTTCTGGAAAGATTGCCGTTTTAATTAGCATTTATGGAGATGTATTTGTAGTGTTTTGCGGATGAAGTGGTGGCCTCCGGGTTGCGCTTGGGCTTAACGTTATTGAAATCAATTCGCGTGTGTTTCTGGGTTTTGTTATTTTGCTCTGTTAGTGATAGTGCTGGTGATAGTTGTAAGTGGCTGTGATTATGCCATTTAAGGACTCTGAGGCGGTGAATTTATTGCCAAGCATCCATGCAGTTACCTAGAAGGGTTTTCGTTAGACTTATGTTGTTGAATGTTTGGAATTGATGGCGATAGGTGTGTTCTCGGGTTGTGTTAAGAGTGTGGGGTGGTCACTTGCACACTATGGTGGATAGGCACACTTAGCCTTCTGTCAGGTAGCAATTTCCATTGGTGAGTTACTGACAGAAAATTTGGCCTTGCGGCCGTCATTCACCGTTCAATCCCAATGAAGAACGTTGGTGTTAAAGCTGCAGCTGCACTGAGAGCTGAGACTGAGACCACAGATGCTGTGCCTTTGCTATCGGTGTAATTAGGTTTGTAGTGGGGACACAAATTGGAGCGTAAGGTTTATTGGGATGGAGCATACTAAGCTAGTCTATCCTCTCTCACTGCTCATAAGGAGTGAGACAAAGATTGCATGCATTTGCTGCTGTTGTTTATTCCACCATGGTCTTCGAGTGCGAGTGTTCGACTACCTCAACAAGGTGCTTTATATTAAAGAGAGGACAAGATCTCACCCAGTAAAATATGTGCATAGTTCGATGGTGCCTTTTTGCAATGAGTCATTCTGCCTTCCATATGCTGACTTCACTGAACTTTTTCAGTCTTTTCGGCGATAAAGGAGGAGCCGCATTTGACCCCATGTTGCGACCATTGCAATTAGCTCCACATTTATTGGAGACTAAATGAATGAACCGCCAAGCCATCACGTGAACAACACCAATGCCATGTAGGAAGGCAAATCGATGACGACGTTCAAACTACCAGTGAAGTCACTCGCTTTCCCTCCAGCCACACTGCTTCTTAATAGAATTGAGTAACATGATTGAACGAAGTGAGATACCTGACGCGTCGAGGAGCGGCATTTCAACGTGGGTTGATAGAAGTCCAAATTGACAAGTAAGTGTGATGTTTGCTGCAACAAAAAGGTGTCACTCCTTACAGGAATCTTCAGTTAATGCAAGCTTGTCCTGTAGCATACACTCTTGTTTTCGTGCGTCGCAATAGCCTTTCATGTTAGCTTTTGCTACATGCCTATCGTCCTTGCTAGAATATAATGGTAATGGTCATGGTCACTCGTGAGCACATGGATACATGAGAGGAGTGTTAAAACAGTGTGTTATAAATACCTTTAATGTAGTCTAGTGGAATAGCTGATCCTTAGGCGGGCAAAGTGATGGAAAACCTGCGCAGCTAACATCTGCTAGCACCCCCTGTGTAAGCTGAACTCAAATGCATGTATGTTGGTCTCCATCAGTGGACATCAATAGGTGCCGTTTAACGACACAGAATCATGGACAGTTATTCCTCGCTTCTTCAGAGAAAACTATCGCGCAGCTTTTGGGGAAAGTTTAAGAAAGCTTGCGATCACTAGATACCGTGATCAAATATTGGTGCAATAATTCGTTCCAAGATGTGCTGTGCTGGGTCTTGCTAATCTTGTCTGAAGGTGTACAATTAAACGTAACTCCAGAGGAATTTTGGTTTGCTTCGCGTATTTAACATGCCAAGGATTCCATGTTCCCCAACATTAAGCATTCACTCGTTAAGTTCTTCATTGAATAAGTGTCTTGTAAACGCTTCGACAGTATTGACCAAGTTATTTGTTGAGGTCTTGTTGAAAACAGGCAAGTTCAACTCTCCAGCCGACCTAATATACGTTGCTGGAAAGGTGCAACTGGTTTTGTAATTGATAACAGGAAAATGCTCATAAGAACAGACGCGTATTTACCCGAAAAGTAATTTTAAAGACCGTCAGAAAGAGTGGAATTTACACACGTTTAAAGCAAGGGTGCCCACCATCATCCAGTCCCCTCCCTTCCTTGACATTCAGAGGCTTCCTTACAAGCGTCGGTGCAAGCACAACCTCAGCTGCGATTGTCGTCTATTACTACTGCTACACTCGTCCGCTCGACTGCGCATTTTAGTACCATCACAGCCGACAATACACATGGCATCCCCATTACGGCTTCTATACCGACCACCAAGCGCACTTCTTACTACGGTGAGAACCCATCACTACCTCAGTTTACGGTGCCTACTCTTGCGGATACAAGCATGGCCTAGTTCCGCACTCAATTCCATTGGCTCTCTCTTCTTTCTTTGAAACTGATTTGTGCGCTGAGGTGTGTACGCTTATATACTCTTCTCCACTTCTCAAGTCGTTCTGTGTGATGTTCGTGCTCTTTGTGCTTCATGCGAATCGCGATTTTTAGACATATGAACCCCATTAACTGATGTGCCCATTGGATGCATTGCTTGAACTTAGTCCCCAATTACTTGGACTGTACGCAGAATCTTTTTAACATCAGACTTAATGCGCAAAAGTCACCACCGTTAATGCTCACCGATGACATCTTGCCAAAGAATCCCTCCCAGAATGCTGAAACTGCTGACTTTTATGGCCTAATGCTAACCAAATCCGGGGCCGCCATTGAACAAAGCGACAATCCAAAAAACGCCCCTTGTGAGACTGGATACCTAGCTCAACTGGATCAAGACTGGCGAGAGAACAGTAATGACATCGGAAGGACTAAAGGGACTTCTGGAAGGTTTGGATTTGGATGCCAATGCTAACCACATCAGCCCTACAGCACTTCCGCTTAAGACTAAAAGTGAATCGGGGAAGACAAGAAACAACCTATTTGTGCATTTACGCAGCTTCCTCAAATGGACGGATTACGGACACTCTGTGCGCATGCAGTTGGGGTTGTGGATGTGTGGGAACAAATATTGCAGAAATGAGGGAATGAGATAACCACGGTGAGTAAAATCGCCTATTCACCAGCTGGTATAGCACATCAATTGCATCAATCCATCTGTTTAAGGGCCTCTTGGTAATGGTAATTTCTGACAACCTCGATTCATCCTGCCTTGTTTATTTTTAATCCGCCTTCTTTTGTTATCACTACGCTGCATAGTTCGCAAATCTGATTTACTTGTTACCAATGACAGTGCGCTAATGATAAAATGAGAACACTCCTTGTGTAATAGGTTAAATATGGTTGTGCTTAGACGAAATGGGCAATTCTAATGAACTCATGAATTCTTTACATCAAAACGTTGCAAGACAATTACCGCTATGACTCCACTCCGCCTATCTTACCCATGTGTACAGGCTCCTACTGAGTAATAGCCTAGGCATTGTCATCCACCTTTCCGCTTTCCTTTACTATCGCCTTAGTGCAAACTGTCTTCAAAAATTAAAAGCAGACTTCTGACTACTGAATTGAAACCCAGTAATTAATGCAGGATAAATTTATGTAAAATGATGCTTGAGAAGGTAATTGATAGAGGACAAGCCCATGCGATTGTCACAAAATGCTCAGTAGATGGCTTTTTACAAGTTTTTTTTGGATTGGATCGCGGTCTAGACGTGCCTTCTTGGTGTTCTGCTTCGATACTTTCGTGTATGCGGTGGCTTTAGCAAGAGTTGGCGCACTGGAACTGTGATGTCCCTGATTGTACCTTGTTTTGTTGGTGCTACTTTTGGCAGTAGCCATGCATTGCATCTTGGGGTGTGGTGTGTCGGCTGTGGCTAACCACTATGATGCCTTGAAATCATTGGCTTTGGCATGACTAGGGAATGGTGACAATATTTCAAGTGGGGCCGTGGATAGAGTGTTACTCTATAGTGCGCTCGAGTGAATGGCGATGCATCGGTGCTATTTTTTCCTCTGTGTACTTCACACTGCACTGCAGGAGGGCAGTAGAATACCTTACTTCGCAATGAGGCGTTTTCACCACTTTTCTTGCTCGTGCACGCAGCTGACCATCTGATTTGTGAGATGACACCATTTGTATTGGGCATGCGGCTGTAAGCAATAAGTGCATCCCCTGCTCCAATAAAGATGCTAACGAGGAAGACATGATACATATCGAGTACAAGGTGAAAGGCCGATCAGGAGTGCGAGTGCTCGCATGCTGTTGTTTGCTGGTGACAACGGGAACCAGGTATGAATGGCGTGCACCATCTGCGTCACGTGCATGCAGGCACAGTGTTGCGTTTGTTTAACACTTCGATTTTAACATTTATATGCGTATACAAATATAATGTGCATAGAATCCGTTTCAGGGAGCAAAGCATAAAGTGGATCTAAAGCGCTCAATGCCTTGCTATCTTTAGGAGGACAACAATGGAAAATCAGTGTCTGATCCAGTTGCGATAGGGTCGGGAGCCATAAATGCGCAACAAATCAACATATGTGTTTATCGTTCCTAGACAATGGCTGATTTCTACTCAAATTGCAAGAAAATCGACTCCGGTACTGACTTGTTGTGCTAGTTTGTCGTGACGTAGTCTACAATTTTAAAACCCTCATATTAATGGCGTTGCACTACCTAGCTCAGCCTAATTTTGAAGCCTTCCATGCAGACGCAAGCAATGTTAAACGAGTTCGGCATTAATTGATTACGGCGAAACGATGATCAAGCGATGCATCACGCACTCGAAATTGCTTATATAGCAGCTGTTTTGGTGTTCCTGGTAAGGAAAGCAAGGGCGACCGAAAAGACTTTGGCGAATACAGAGGCGCTAGGACAAGGACGATATGGATGTGCATAAAGAAAAGTGATTGGGAGCAAAAGTGGTGTGCTAACGCTCTGCTGCTGACTTAGGTTGTGCATGAGGTGGATTGAAACCCTGTGTTAAGGAAGGTAGCTTAAACTCTGCAAGCAAATTTGTTGAGGTTAAGTGCAGTGGCACGCAACGACAGCCACTACATTTGATTCTTTACTTGTTTTCAATGAACTACCACGCATAGATGTCTCACGAGGCGTTTACTTTTGACCAATGGTCAGCCTTCTATTAAGAAAGAACTAAAACTTTTCACGTTACCATATTGTTGCAGAAGAAATATTTGCTAGAACCCACTATATTTTACCCTCATTTCTAAAGTGATGCTTGTGAAGGGTGCCTTAAAGTCAAGGTAAGATTTGAATTTGGTGCCATTAGTGCAGCAAAGGAATCCAGCAAAACAAGACACTTATGAGCCCAATGTTATTTAAATGTAATGATACATAAGCGAGCTTTCAATTTTCATTGATAAAAAGTATTTTGATAATAATGAACGATCAGCAGCTACGGTTTGCAATGATAGCATAGAATAATGTCAGATTGATGAATAGCGAGGTGTAACCCTGCGTGCTTAGGTTCGCACAAGATTAGCGTTGCCCCAGCGTCCGCGTTTCATCTCAGCATAGCGAGGAATTACTGCAGATCTTCGGTCGAAACTCCCACAAGCACTGAAAGGTAGGTTCGCCAACTCCATCTACTGCCTCCTGCACTGCGCCGTTCCGTGAGACAGAATCTTCTGTTCCGTGCCTACACAGATAACCTGGAAAACTGACAAAAAAGGAAATGCATTGCCTTCATATGAAGTTGTACGCTACCTTGACGTATTGTGGTACCCAGTTTGCCTCTCTTAGGCCCTTTTTTGCGCAGTACCACCTACTGTGATGGATGACTTTGGGGTGTCTTAGTACTTCTCCCTTCATTAAATGAAGTGCCCACCTTAAGAAAAAGAAAGTGATAAGGTCAAAGAGCCACAAGGGAAGAAAAGCGGTTAAATGTGCTAAAGTGAGTTGAGACTAAACAGGCAGCCGACTAGCCACTAAACGGGCTACCAAAGGGGCTCTTACTTGGCTCAGGATGGAACTAATAATTTGATCCTCTTAAGGACAGTTCTCGAGAAGATTGGATGAATGCAAGTAAAAAAAGGAAGATAGGCAATAAGGCATTCAAGGTGGCCTTCGTCCAGTCTAAAAATTACAGGGCGGGAGCAACGTGCTCATCTTTGCTTGTAAAGGGGTAAGTGCAGGTGTAGTAGGATGTTGATTTAAGGAGAAATCATGCAGAACAAGCTGAACGGGAGAACAAATAGTAGAAATGAAATATTAATAGCAGTCTATGCCAAGCTATGCTAAAATAAGTTTTGGTTCTGGGTAAATTGCGATTTGGTCAGATCTAGTTCAGTCAACAAGGGTCTGATCCAGGTTTTGGATCTTTGCACTGTTTAACAGAGTCACAATCAAGAGTGATACTAAAGGAGAGGTAAAGAGAACTTGAATAGAGGGTATCAGCAGACGATGAATTAGGAGCAATAAGCAAAATGAGTGGTGTATTCGGTAGAGATAAAGTCAAGAGTAGCGTGAGGGACCCAGGGGGAAGAGACGTTCTTGTGCAACTAAAGCGGAAACACAAATGTAAGGAAATGGAGTGCTAAGATTTGAATAAATGCGACAAATAGTGGGATGCAATCGAAGAGGAAACAATTGGGAGCAAAGGAGACAATCATCACAGATAAATTGAAGTGGGGCACGCATAGCGAAGAGTGGATAATTCTTACCTGTGAACCCTGATTCTTGATGGCTGCAAACAGGAAAGAAAGAGATGGCCTCAATTAAAGCAGTGGTATGGCGAGCACAATCCATTCGCAACTGAGGACAGAAGTTGATGTGGCCTCTTCACTGACTCTCATGCACTGAGTTTTACTGCTACGGAGGTACCTCCTCCCTATCACACGTAGAATCTGGTGTGGTGGAAAGATGAGACGAATTTTCCTTTTTTGTTAGTTTTACCTACCGCCGCCACTGTTGCGGTTTCTAACACCTCTTCTGATGCTGATCTACCATAGACTAAATCTACGAGCGCTAGTGCCTTGCATCTCACCAATCTGCCATCCAGCTAGCATTGGTTGATTGGCTGATCGATTAGCTGACTGGGATGAGTCAGCAGCGAAACGGGTGTTGAAAGCACAAAGTCGCATTCTATTTATATATTGTTCCTCTCATTTACTCTGTTTTTGCTAGTAGCTGGAGTTACCAGTAGCTGACATTCATTATTTGGAGTGTAATGTGGGACGTTTAAAGTGCAATCAGTGCAATTTAGCTGGCCAACCAAATCCACACCCACTATTTACTTTGCATGAGAAATGTAGCTTGCAATTAACGGCCCATTTAACCTAACTCTAACTCAACATGGCAGCAATTTTACTCCCTTCCTGCTTAGTTACTTACCGCCTGGGCCGTATTATGCTGTTCTCTTTCCTTCTACTCTATCCCACTTCCTTTTCTCCCCCTCCTCCTCTTCCCTTCAACCCCGTATGTAAGTTCAGTATTACTGAATTAACCCCCGAATAATACGATGAAAAGCTTGGGAGGACTTCGAAGCCCTCGTCACTATATTGACTCATTTTGCACTCAATTTCGCTATCTTGTATGTGTTGGAACTAAGCGATATCTTTCTTAACCAGGGCACCATTTTCTGGAGTGCTTGAGTTTTTTGCCCAAAAATGGAAATTGATCTTCCTCTCAAAGCCCTTGGGACGATTCTTCGAGTTCTGCGTCACCTTAAAAATGATCCCTGATACCGTGCGGTTAATGGTTACACCATCTCAGCAGAGAAACCAATGCACCTTGCTGATGCGAATACACAAAATTCCTTGAAATGTAAAAGTGGCCTTGCGTCAGCTAGTGTCAGCTGCTCACCGCAACTCGTTGCTGATTTGTGAGATAGCATCTTGCCATTCCAATTATTTGCAGCGAAAGTAAGCATTCTGCGCAATATGGTATTTCATGCTTCAACTTCCATGGCACGAATGGGCTGGTCAATAGCCTGCTGCATGCTGGAGTGTTGCCGCCCTGCTATATCGTCTAGCACGACTTACCAGGGGGCGTGAGACACCAAACGTGAAGTCAGATGTCAGCTTGTTTGCAATACTGGTCTAACCAATTGGAAGTTCGTAATTTAAATCGGCCGAAAATGCCAGACTTGAGTGGAAAGCATTTATAAAGAGTGGCAAGATGGACAATTTAATTGATGAGAAATTTTGTTAATATGCAGCATTTCATGTGTATATTGAAGTTACTGCCGACGCCTGGACGTGCAGGTGAACTCGCCTTCGTTCCACAGGAACAAATGTCTTTCTTTGGCCTGGCTTCCCAAATCAAGTGTCTCTACCAAAAGGTAGGGAGGTAGAAGTGGAAATGGTGCGCAGATTAGAAAAAGATGCGCTTGTGAAAGTGTCCAACTTGTTGACTAGGCCATTAAAAAGCGTGTTCTATGCTGCTAGCTCAGATACAATCCTAACTTCCTTCTAACGTCCTACCCTTGAGGTGGCATCTTGCTCCACTTGCACAGCAAATCGCCACCAAATCTGCCGCGATTATACTGTTTAAACGTTTGGTAAAATCGGCACACACTGACACGCAGAGAGGAATTGGGGCTACGAGTTATATTCGTTTTCACATATAAGAGTATCCATGAACGCGATTTGTTGGAGAATGATGTTTTAGGGTTGCATTCCCCAACAGCCTATTTGCGTCTTATCAGCGATTCATTGGAGCAACGCAGAAATTCACAAAAGGCACAAAATGACTGAGCTAAGTTATTCGTGCAGTGCAACAAAAACTGCACGATTCGATAGCTTTTACTTACAGTAATTAACCTGTCACCATTCAGACAGGTTGGACCATTTAACGAGCCCATCTTATTTGGCCCAATTGAGACACCCTGGGGCAACTGTACGTCAGGGAAGGTTACAGTGTGACCGGTTTTTAGCCCGTTCACTAACGTGATGGATAAAACCCGATGGTTCTGCACATTTTTGTGATGCGTCTCGTTCTTGCAATAACTTGTGATTGATCGTACTTATCACGCGCAAGCAACAGTAGCTGTAATACTTTGTTTGTTCGAACTGCCGGTTTTGGTCACTTGAGTGGCTATGTTGTACTAGTTGGTTAACCCAGCCAACAGCCCCCTAGCCTTCTGTTTCCAGAATATATATTCTGCCCTACTACTATGCCTTCTTTCACCTTGACGGGAGCCTCGGGACGCTACAGTAGCGTTTTAAAACTAGTAACAAAAGTACGACCGGATAAAGCGTTGATCAAAACCAAATGGCAACTGATGGCAAGATGCCACTTTTCTACAAAGTACACTCAAACATCACTCCCATGATCAATCAAGGAAGCTAGCATGGGCAGTGGCGAACTGCAGCACATGACTTGAGGATACGTTCAAAGTGTTGTCCTGGTGGCATGTATGTATTCATCACTTGAAGAGGGATAAATGAAATTACCCTGGAGAATGAGTGTGCTTTGTTACATCTGATAGGCAAGCGAACCCCGCAATACAAAAGGATGCACATTTTTAAAGAAAAGCAACAGCATAACATTTATTAACGGCAATGTTATTCGTAGCCACGAAACTCCTCTGTTTGTTTCGTTGAACTGATAAGTAACGAGTATTTGTTATTTGTGCGCATTTTTGGAACATTCCAAAACGTTTTGCGATTCCAACAGTGGGTAGTCCACTCCATTACTAGATGTCACGAGGAGATCTTCTCTGCTATCACACGTAATGACGTTCAATACATTGCAGGGTGCGTCCTTAATGAGATATTGGGATGGAGGAATGGTGACCGCCAGACAATCCACTTGGACAGGAGCTCACCAACTCGGCACAAATTGGACTGTGTACACGCATTGGGTTATTGACCCTAACATTTGTTTCAAAAACTTTACCCGCTTGATAGGCCAAGGTGGGTTGTTGACGGCACGCACAAATATTATAGGCGCAACAATTAAGGATAATAGCCTAATGTTGCCGCCATAGTGAGATTAAAAGCTGAGATCGCCAAATTCATGTTGTAAAGCATCAGCTACACCCATCAAGGAGCGATGGTAAATCTTTGTGTGCTTGTGGAAAGGTAGGTGACCGTGGTCATTCAGTAACGGCACAACGTGTATGTATTATACCTGTTGCTTTAACGTCGGTGAAATCAATTGATCACATGGTCTAGTCAAGGCAATGGATAAGGCGACAAGAAGGATCAGGCTTCGTCGATATTAGTTTACATTAACCAGTAATACACTGGTGACCTCGCACTGCCTTTTATCTCTCTTTTATGCTCCTCCATTCCTTGTAGTCTTACTTTGTAGTAAGTCGTAAACAGTGTTGAATCCTTCAGAAAGATCATTTTGATTTGTCGTTCAATCTACTGTGTGAGGGATAATCCTTTTATTTATTAAACACCAACACCCCCTTATCCTTGCGACAGGTGTTGCTCATGCTTGGTACTGGCATGGAAAGCACAAAATAACTAAACCCAGATCGAAAAGAGCAATGCGATTGATTCTTCTATGCTATGCACCCACAAAGCAAAAAGGTATCATCACAAAATATGGCGTGCTTGCAAGAAGAGAAGAGCTATAGTGAATTAAAGTATGCACCAATTTTTACCATCTATCAAGGCAAGCTACTATCACTTTTTGATCTTCTTATCCTAACGATGTGACGCCAGCTGTTGCCCAAAAAATGATGCTAAAGATACTGAGACATTTCCTGCTAGCGGCTGTGCCATCGCTAATCACAACTAGGTAAATAAAAGAAGCAATTAGCGGATCTGGCTTTGATGCATAGTAAAAGCAGAAGTTTGGGCATGAAGTTGATGTATTGTGTATCATAGGGATTGAGTCTTTTACTTTGCTGGGGTCCTTCTACATCATGAGCCCTAGATTTCGGCACGCTGAGGCAAGGTCAGAGGTGGCTGTGTATGCAGAGCGCGTGGATGTGCAGGGAAGCTGCATCGAGGGATGTAACAGCATTGTCTATGGGCCAATGATGCTGGGTTCTGTCTGCACAGTGGCTGCTTAAAACGATGCAGCCGTGGTTTTCACGTAAAACACCACACGCGCTCCCATGTATGTTTGAACCTTCGTAGCGGTTCCTGTCAACACCGCTCAATGTAGAAAACATGTCGCGTATGCATGCAGGCAATTTGTACCATCACTTTACTAGTGTCCTGTAGTGTTATTAATGTATATAACCGCTCTCGATGATCAGCTTGTCCACAATAAAGGCGCGCAGTGCGCAGATCAATTAAAAAAAATTGTGTCGCCCTTGCTAATGATGTCACATCTGCTGATGGTGATGCAATGAAAGGCGACCGAATGAAAGTCCAACGTGTGGCCATTCATATTGCCACTGTCACGATAACACCACATACCAAGACGTGGTCGGCAGCCGTCCCACTTGTTACAGACTAAACCAGTGCAGTCCTTTATAAAATGCTGGGACTTTGCAACGCAATTAGGTAGTTGCCTGTTTTCTTTGAGAACGAAAACCAATTAAAATTATGATGAACTTTCAAGTTTACATGCATCTTGTAACCTAGTGTATGCGAGTCTCTACCTATCACTTTTCCTATAATCACAACGGCGAAGCACAATTTCTACTCTCCACTGTATGACAGAGCTTTATTTTTACGCCCGTCGTCTTAAGCCAGCCCGGCTGCCTACAGCAGCAAACAGCTCGGCAGCGATTCAGACATGCAATGTAACCATCCAACGTTGAGCACCTAGACTAAACCCAACCACTTCCTCTCAATTGCTCTCTCGTTTTGTAGGCATTGCCCTCTTAGTTTTCATTCCTGGAGGCAGTGATTGTCGGAGCCAGAGGACCAAGGCTTAAAATTTTGAGAGTCTGTTCGCTATTCATCAATATACAGTCATTGATTTGCGGTTCTAATGACACTCGAGTGCGGTTAAACTCAATAAAGTGACGAAATATACCTCAAGGTGAGATTGTCTCTTAAGCGCAAAAGTACCAATGGAGACTGGAAGACAAACTCGAAAGCACACAATGGATCCATCCATCCATCCATCCATCCATCCATCCATCCATCCATCCATCCATCCATCCATCCATCCATCCATCCATCCATCCATCCATCCATCCATCCATCCATCCATCCATCCATCCATCCATCCATCCATCCATCCATCCATCCATCCATCCATCCATCCATCCATCCATCCATCCATCCATCCATCCATCCATCCATCCATCCATCCATCCATCCATCCATCCATCCATCCATCCATCCATCCATCCATCCATCCATCCATCCACCTGTGAGTGTACCTTAAGTCTGTGCTTAATCTTCTTGTGTGCTTGAAACCAAACATCTCTGCCTAGGACTCTTGCCTCCCGACCCGACATAGCCAATTCACCACAACTTATTGTTACGATTCCACACCCTTCCAACTAGACACTGTTAAGTCGGGTGTGCATTTTATTGCGTCAAGTCTGTGTGAGTTATGCTCTTCATACAGCAAATATGAGGGCAATTCGTGCAGTGGTGTGGTCGCTCACACGCACGTGCGGGTGGAATGGCTTGAAGCAGTATGTTTTACCATAATGCTGCAGAAATTTAAGTGCTCCGGTCCATACCACACAAACGGTTATGGTGACCTCTTCTATGCCCATTCTCTTCTACAGAAAGGAAGAAGGGTATATATGATACGGATCCACTCAGGTAACTGGAGAGATTAGCCAGCCTAAACAGCAACTAAACAGCATCTTGTCTTGTGCATCTTTTGTCGCCTCGACGGGCAAAGTTGCACATTTAGAGCACTAGAAGCACCTCGTTGCAAAGTTGAAGTGTAACCTAATGGATTTTTGCCAAGTCATTATCCCTGCACATTTCTGTAAGCAATGCCATAACAAGATCTTACATTCTTCAATAGTGTTCTACTATTTCGCCCCCTAGGAGCACGCCTTTACGACTTATTTAGCCCCTATTGCAAGCTTTTTGACCTCCTTAGCAGAACACCATCACATATTTCAACGCAGTTTTCCCGAATTACTGTAAAAATTTTCAGTAATTTTGCTTCATAGGATGTTCCTTGATAACAAAACGCAAATGTTTGTTAAGCCAATGCAATGTACAAAAGGTGTTTAGATTAAATACAGGAGACCAAGTGAGATTCCCCATGAGTATTGGCGAATTCCGTTGTGTAGTAATGATCCTCTTCATCCCTCCTTCCATAGCGTGGAGTTGAAATAAAGTGACTAAGTCGAGCCTTCATATAGATTCTTCTCTTTTCTCGTGAAGCTGGCGATGTAATGACGAAAGTAGGTCCAGTGTTTGCCTTCCGTAACTTAGCCAGAATGGTGAGGAGGGCAAGGAAGAGTATAATGGAAGGGGCTGCAGACAACATGTAGGCGTATGTATGTGTTAATGTTCTTTCAGTGCGATCCAATTGGTTCTGGTAAGGCACACACACCGGATTTTTGCGTCCATCTTCAACCTTGCAAGTGTTGCCCGAGTAAACTTGTCGATTCAAGGTTGTTTGTGCAATTCGTGCACCGTGTGATGTGCTGTCAGTTTGGCGCGCGTAATCATGAGCCAAAATGATTACAAGGGCTTGCTGCCGGTGTGTGTGCGGGATGTGTCAAATGCAAGATCAAACCCTAACAGAACGCTTTTATGCATTACTTCAAAATAAAATCGTCCTGCGATTGCTCACGTTATCCCGCTGCCTGCACAAATATGTAGAAGACTTGGGGGTGTAAAGGGTTAGCAAAATCCAAACGAGACTGGTTTTTGTATTACATGAATAAAAGGTGTTACTTTCTCATGCATTCCAAACTCATATTGTTCGCATTTCTCTCACTCACTAACATGAATTGTACGATTTGTAATCTCGTTCCACAGTATTTGGTTAAGTAAGAGGGCATCGTAGACTTGTATGGACCAATTATTCAGCCCACTTCTCCGCATTCTCGTCGTCTGGCTTCACTAGCAGTGTTCACTCTTCCAACCAGAGGAGAAGGAGGGGGAGAGGGAGGAGCTAAAGAGGGATTGCTTGCAGGCTACAAACTTCTGCCAAGCTCTATCAAAATAGACACTGGAGGGCTTATACTAGCTAGGTAAATGCAGCTAATGCTTAGGCGCCAATAATTGTTTCGTACTTTGTGTCAGCTTGCGTGTAAAAATTTTTTTGCAGGGCTAGAAGTCTGTTCATTTTGTGACTACTTTTCACTGCATTCCTAGAAACCCTGTTGCTGCAACTGCTGCTGCAGCTTGCAGCTGGAAAATACAAGAAACTTTGCGCCTTCAAGTACCCTAGAGAGTGACTCTAGTATCTTCGCCATTGCATGTAGCACCATACAACTTGTCAGGTAGGCCCCAAAGCAGTCCATTGGGTTGAAGGAAGACGAAGGGGAAAGAAAAGTGGACCAATGAGACAGCTAAATATACTGGTGGAATGATACACTGAATGGGCCCCTGCCACAGACGGTAGACAGTCAATGCTTGAGAAATGGAAGGGCAGATAGTTGAGTGGGGGAATAGAGGATCCGAGGTTATGCAAGTAGGTGTGTGGAGAGAGGGATAGATCTGGAGGTAGGTAAGTGCATGTGCGAATGATTTGGAGGCGGGAAACAAAGCTTGAAGCAAAACTCCGGTCAAACGCTCATTTACCACGCTCCTCTCCTCTCAGTCCATCATGCTTTTGCTTTAGTCTTCCAAATCCACCAGTAAATTTGCTTTCTTTTCCAACGCCTAATTTGCCAACACCTTTCCCACTCAAGTGCATATTCCTTTCGCTCCCCCTCCTTTCTTTAGTCACTTCCCCATTCCATTCATCAGTCTACTACCATTCCGTGGCAGTCAAAGGTGCAGTAATTCCTCATCTCTGCCCCCTCCTTAGTTGCATCGAAATTTAGTGACGGACGCTGTCAACTCGTAATGTTTTTCGTGCAATGCTGACAACTTATGATGTCAGTGGCAAGGTCGAGGCAATTGCTCGAAAAAGAAGAAAGGTTATGAAATGCCTAGATGACTTGCTTAAATTCTGGTCATTAAAAACGCAACCCAGCCCTGCATCCACCATTGCACCATCGCCTTTTAGCCATACTGGTAGCCCTATAACCTGCTTTGCGCATATCATTCCACCTGCGCATTGAGTCTTCTTTCTATTCCTACTTGGTCCATTCACATTTGCGTGTATTCTTAAGCACAAAATCCGTGTTTGATTTTATATATTACCACTTTCCTGCTGCTCTTTTGCATCGCTTCATCTCCCTGTTCCCCTTAACTCCTCATCCCAGGAAAGTACATATTATGTGGTGGAAATTTGCCTGTGCTATGCCTGCACTTGATTATAATACGCTCACAGTATTATGAGAAGATTGGGAGGAAGTTTTGTTTGTACGAATCGATCTCTCCTCATTTTCTCCTCTTCATTCTTGCACAACTCAATTCTTACCAAAATACGATGATGCATTTTGATAATTAGAATTTCTGTCAGCCATAGCAATGTGAATTTTAGACTCCGAAAGACAATGATTAACTTAGTGCACAGTGCATACGGCCTACCTCTTTAGTCCTGACGGGCACTTGATGAGAGTCTAAGCCTGTGGAAGGGCGTTTTAAGTTGTTTCTGGTCTGATCTTTACATTATTTTCTACTTTCATCCTCATTGTAGGCACAACAGCTTCACTTTATTTTACAGCCCAGGGTCAACACCTGGAGAGACGTTTCAGTGCTGTCACTGAGGCAGTTGAATGCCAGCAGACCAACATATCAAGAGGCAACAATAAACAATGCAAGGAGTTTGAGGCACACAAACGGGTGCCATCATATGGCTTTCAATGACCTGTTTTCCCACCACAACCTCCACCTAACCTGTTCACGTCTTTCAGCACATCATTCAACTCCCCTTTTATATCGGGTGTCTTTCAGGAGACAAAATAGCAAGTCTTTAAAGATGCCGTTATGCAATCTGCTAATTCACCTTCCTTTTACATGGTTGCGAGCCATGATCCCTCTTGGCGACACGACTGCTCCCGCCTCCTTCTCCTCCTCCTCCTCCTCACGTGAAGTGCAGGATCGCGGGTGACACGGCAACACCAAGAGATAAAACATGAAGAACACTCCACCAGCTATTCCCACGTACTTGAAAACCTTAGTCCAACGCAGGTTTTTAATGGTAGAATAGCAACGCGTCAGCCGCCCATGAGAAAAGGCGATACGATTTTACTCATCTCCCTTTCCGACCCTTGTCAAGCCTTGCCCTGCCAAAGGAGCTAATCGCATTCCGTCTTGTCTCCCAAACGCCTCATTCTCCACACTCACACTTGTGCACTCTTTCAAACTTCTAAGCAGTAGCGTGGCGCTCCCAACACTAGTTGCTGGAATGCCTTAAACTCTACGGTAAATGCCTTTCACTTCAGGAGGAACATATTTTAAGTGACAATTATTGTAGCAATGAGGCATGGTTACCATCTGAAGTGAAGTAACATGATAGAAGAAGATGTCCTAGCGACGCATTTTAATTAAAATTTGTGTGATTGTCTACTTGGAATTAGGTTCCCTGACTATAACCACTAATATCCAGCTTAATCTTCACAAAAAAAATCACACCCTGAGTTCGGAACTGGCTCACAGTCACAGTGGGTAAGTCAGTCATGTACCACAATGTTTGCCTCCGTAATCCTTCACCTGATTCACGCTGAGGACAGCAGTAATAATGAGGCATCAAAAACTTGCCAGTCAAGAGTTGATGCAATAGCGCTATTACACTACTGAGTTACGCCACACACGCCAAAATGGAGCTGTCACCACGGCTCATAACAGTGCTTGCTCACAGGCGTATTCACACAGGAGCCTGCGTTCGCCGTCATTTTATTCGAGTGTGCAGTTGTCAGCTGATAAGAAGAAGCTTAAAGCATTGGCAGATGCTGGTTGGATGGCAGCAATCGAGTAATTGGCGCGCTCCATGGAAATGCTCGCCATGATCAATCGCAGCTGATATAAAGGGCTACTGAGATCGTGGAGATCATCTTCATCAGACTAAGCGTGCTGCTCTTATTCCATTTGACGAAATCATGTCAAGAGGTCCGGCCATCAGCATTGACCTGGGAACAACAATCTCGTGAGTCGGGGTTTTTAAAGGTGGCAAAGTTGAAATTATAGCCGATGACCAAGGTAACCGCACAACGCCGAGTTATGTTGCTTTTACGGATCAGGAATGTCTCATCGGTGAGGCCGCGAAGAGGCAGGCAGTCAAGAGCCCCACCAACACAGTGTTTGATGTGAAGCGCCTGATCGGCCGCCATTTTAAAGATACGGTTGTACAGGCTGACATAAAGCGTTGGCCCTTCAAAGTTATAAATTCCAGGAAAAGACCGAAGATCGAGGTGCAGCACTGCGGTACGACAAAGCGCTTTATTGCTGAGCCGAAATCATCCATGGTACTGTCTAAAATGAAGGGGGTAGCGGAAGCGTACTTAGATGAGAAGGTTACGGATGCTGTCATTACGGTGCCAGCCTACTTTAAAGACAATCAGCGTCAGGCCACGACTGATGCTGGAAAACTAGCGGGTGTAAACGTTCTGCGAATTATTAATGAGCCAACAGCAGCTGCCATCGCCTATGGTATGAACGAGAATTTCGATAGACAGTGCAACGTGCTCATCTTTGATTGGGGCGGCGGTACCTTCGATGTGTCCATCTTGTCCATAGAGGATGGAAAATTTGAGGTGAAGGCGGTTAGGTGGCACACACACTTTAATAGCAATAATGTTTTACAGCTGAGTCACTGACGTCAACTAGAGTGTCACTCGGGCGTACAATGTAGTGACAGCCCTGTCTCTAACCCATAATTTATAGTTTTAATGACGTTTGATGCAAATGTCACTGTAGCGGATTGCACACCGGCAATCGGTGCACAACTCTTATTGGTAGGATGCACAAACAAATATGATAAGCTGCATTTTAACCCACTTCGAGCCACCTATTTTAGGTCTGCTCGCATTCACCTATCTGTTCGGCCAATCTGGATACCTGCTTAGCTTCTTAACAAAAGATCATTTGAGTACTAGCACCTTGAAGGGCGTTTTTTGGCTCAAAAGCGAGGGGCTACTATGCGCTTTACTTTGCACTAAACCGCCATTGCTGCTTTAATAGTCGAACCCTACAGTTTAAGGTGCAGTCATTTGTGCAGCCTTGTTTGGTATCCCCTCATCATAAGACGTCCTCTTTCTCTGGCGCAAGCAAAAGTACGCTAAACCTCACCTTTCGTCTACGTCTATCTTACATTACAAAGGGTTGTCGCAGTAAAGATTTGGCGTTGATTGAAACGCATTTGTAGTCTTTGTCTTCCTAAACGAAAACTCCATTAATTTAAATAATCCGTTGACGGATAATCTTCTAAGTAGGCAGATAAGCATTTAGGTGGGTAGATAGGTATGTAAATGTGTTTGGACGTGAAAAGGTGGCTTAAAGTTGGCTACTAAAATGCAAAATGATTCAGAGTTCAGGTATAATTATAATCGTTGCACACCAATAGTCTTCAACTGCATCGGAGTTATTCGTGTTGATTCCCTATGAGGCGTTGCGTGCCAATCGTTGGTGTGCAACCCACATCAGTGACACTCGTATCCACCGTACTAGCTGTTACGAATGAAGGGGCCACAGACACGGCTGCCACCACAGCGCACCGTCACAAATGACACGCTGAATGGTGTCAGTACCCCAGCCGTACAACAGTACTCCTATTAATGTCGGACTTGTCTACAACAGAATCAGTAATTTATGTCGAAGAGGAGCACTTGCAAAGTCTTATGCAAAACTACAAAATTAATTATCTGATAACTGAGAAACTAGGGCAACAACTAGCAGACGGTATTTTCTTACTCATTGCCTAGGCCTCACAGGCATCGAAATAATGTCAGTTGAGAGTCAATACATTGGCGCTTCTGCAGAGCTGTATTGGTGCCATCCATACGTCAATATGGAACTGTCACCACTGCTACCACTACTACTAGTGCCCACCTGCAAGCCCGTTCACACTGGAGTCTGGGTAGTGGATCATTCCTTCAGTATGCAGTCGCCAGCGAATGAGAAGAACCATGAAGCTGTGGCAATTCCTGGTTGGAGAGAAGCAACCCAACAAGCACGTGTTGTGAGTGAAGTAGCTCAGGGCTCACTCACAATCGTCATGGCTAAGCAGGTGTAGGCGTCAAAGATGTCGTAATATGGAGGTTTGTAGCAATGCAATTCATTCATTTACTGCAATTTCCACACTGCCTTCAAAGGCGCCTGCCTCACAGCTAAATTGGGCGATGTCGCCCAAGCGTTGCTGAATGGTGGGAATGCGTACTACAAGAGTGGCATGTCTATTGGCATTCACCGCATTTGGCTGCCAATGGGTTTAAGCATGTCGCATGAAATATTCCATGTCATGTTCAGATAGATTTGCAATACATCAACAGAATCGTGCTTTTACTCAATATCCAGTCAGTATCACTATTGCTCCTGCCTAACTGGAGAACTGACCAGTCAGGTGATGGCAAATGCGATGATTCTAGAGATCTTGTCACCAGCATAGCAACCGCCTGATTACGGCTATGTCTCTTATATCTGTGGCCAATAATCGTCCAGTAGAGCATTGCTGTGTGCAGGTACCTCCGCATTCAGTTGCGTTTTATACCACCGTCAGTAAATAAAGGCCGCACTGCCAAAGGTAAGTTTCTTA
Organism: Taenia multiceps; assembly: GCA_001923025.3. Classification (NCBI taxonomy): domain Eukaryota; kingdom Metazoa; phylum Platyhelminthes; class Cestoda; order Cyclophyllidea; family Taeniidae; genus Taenia; species Taenia multiceps. Next base: position 1,270,669 of record CM010316.2, read on the forward strand.
TCAATTCCCTATCCTTCTATCCACGACTTCATTCAGTAACTCGCAGACTTATTATTGTATCCATTCTGACGTTGAAATCCCTTATACATTTTATGTTCATACATGCCTGCGCACATTTTACTCTCCGGTTAGCCGAAAACCCATGTCAGTTCGTATGTTTAGGATCACTTAATTTGCTCTACCCTCCAATCCTGATGCTATCCCACCATTACGAATCTGCTTACCTGCTCATTCGCGCGTTTTGATCTGCTTAAAGAGGATTCCTTTTTTAACTCAAATTTTGTTCATTATTGAATTTTGATCTACGTTGAAGCCATTTAGTCTTTGATGGATTTGGAATGGACGCAAACATTCATCAGGCCCATAAGGCCAATAATACGTCCATAATTCATGCAGTTCTATAGAAATGCGATTCCGGGTGTAGAGTGATGGCTCATTTTCATAAAAAATTTATCTTTTAAATTACTTTATCGACCACCATTCGCCTCCCTGAGCTTTGGAAATGATGGATTTAATCATCATTAGGCTGATCATTGCGAGATGAAGGTTCACCACCGCATTAGCCTTAAAGGGCGTTGCTGAAACTGTTTGTAGTTTGGACTCCAAAGCTTGGCATGGTTGCTACGTCTTACTGCAGTAAATTGCTTGAAGCAAAGTTGGCAACCTGGACTTTGCCCTATATTAGCAGCAGTGCAGACAAGTGCTTTCTGCATTGTTTTTAATTCTCCAATCCTTTTCTCATGCTAATTTAGACCCATTACCCGTGAGGTTGCTCTAGTTGAGGCATTTTCATGCAGAGCGAGGACGTAAGAATAGAGAAAGAAGTAAGAAGAGGCAGCACGGTAACAGTGAATAAGATTTATAATAGCATAAACATCAAAGCCTTCCGTGAGGTACAAATACCATTGCATCAGCGCATTGTGCGCTTCCTCAGCCTCTCATTCGATGCGCCTCATGGTGGGGTCACTAATATCATCAAGTTTATGTCCAGCGGTGACCTTCAAGACTGCCTCAAGACTGCTTAGGGCGCCAACCTGACATCTTAAACCTCCTTTGCATTACTGCTCAGGTCGGTGCCTACTGTCGCTCTCTTTCAACCCTATTCACTTCTTCTTTCCTGTTCAAATCAGGCCATCCTTCACGGCAGAGCAAGTGGTAAGTTACGACACCGGATTAAAGAGTAGGTTATCTGGCTGCGCGAAGCTCACATTTGGTCTTATTCGCAAGTTATTTACTTATTATTACATGAAGTCCGTAAAAGGATGTCAGTCATTTAATTAGATAAATCAGTCTTTTCAGATTCAGCAGCAGACATGCTCCTCACACGATAGATCTCAATTAAAGTGACCCTCACTCACTCCTGCTTGCCCCATTATGTCAAACACACCCACGAACTCTGCGACTAGATCTGCCCTACTGCCTCAACTCTGGTATAAGCTGCTGCTAAAACGGACTAAGTAAATTAGGCTATACGTTTACAGCACAGTAACAGAAAATGAACACATTTAAGCAAGTCCCACCTGTGCAGTAATCGCATAATACATTATTCTCATCAAAGCGCAAGAAATTCACCACAGTAAAGTTGAAGACTTTCTAACGACATGAAAGGCTAGTCACTCAGCCAGCAACAATGGACTTACGCGTTCTTTGCTTGGTTGGACATCTAGGTCGTGATGGATATGATGTATCTAGAGGTTGAAGAAGTGGTGCACAGGGACCAACGGTCGTCGAGCGTAATGGTTGGTGAGAGTGGCGCCGTATATCTCGTCGGCTTTGGATGGACCAAAATTTGACATTTCAATCAGGATTATGTTAAACTTGAGTTCAAGTGGGTGTTTGCATGCCCATCAGAGAAAAGGTTCACCTGTCAACCCTATGTATCGTACGGTGAATTGCACTCCTCTGCCGTCTTTATCGCCTTCCAACTGCCGCCTCCTCTCATCGGTCATCATCGGAGGTAAAGATGAACGGCTACCGGTCTAATGTTAAAGCTGATGCACGGTCCTCACGGCGAAACGCAGTGCATGGGTTAGTTTATTTATCCGATTGTGTGGTAGTTGATGGCGACAAGAATTACTGTCGGTTTCTGCTCTCTTGTTTCGATGACTTGTCTACTCGGTTCCATGTTTCTTTCATTTTAAACTGCAATAATTCTGCGCATAACGAATTGCAAAACTTACTTTTCGAAGGCGGATGCCTTCCCTCCTCGCGATGCCATAACTGTGCCTGTGAAGCAGAAGTTTACTACACTATGAAACCCCGCCATGACGCACAACCAAAACGTCGACCATTATCTGAGGAACTTCAGCATCAGCTTAACCAGACCATACTTGGCGCAGAAGTTTCACCTTATTTTTAGTGGAATATATCATTAACACCTTATTTGCCTTGTTTGCGTGCAAATCTGCGCTTCTTTATTATAAATTTTATGAGGCTGATGTGGGTCGTAAGAGAACAAGCGAATTCAATGGTGCGACTTTTTTAAAATCTGTTTTGCTGTTTTGTACGATCTCTTCCCCTTTTGGTCGCCACTGCTCGTTGCTCCCGGTGGGGTCACACAACCAACAGCTTTAAGTGGGCAAGAAAATGCGTTTGAAATGCGCCTGCTTGTACGATGCGGATCAAACGCAGAGTGCTTTTATTCCCTAAGTGTCAATTTTGCTGTTAAGGACTGTATTTACTGAGTACATTTCGGCACTTCATCTGAACATTTTCTGGCAGATAACCTAGTCCTTCGACTAGGCGGTTTCGATTCTGCATTGCAGTGCGTTCCGCATCTTTTCATTTCTATATTTTTGTTCAAATTTGGAACTTGTCGTTGTTAAACAGCTTTCTTTAATTAGTGATTGCAATTTAGAGGCACGTGTTTATGTCCATATAGGAGCCAATACCTAGGCTCGAAGTAGATAAGAGTGCTTTAGTGGCACAGGCATTGGTCATTGGTTTAGATCCGCCTCCTACACTGGCCTCAGCATGTCGGTGGAGAGATGTTGGCAAAGCAGTTTTTTGTTAAAGATGTGGTGAGGGAAGGTAAGGTGCCTGAGAAAGTAAGAGTTTTGAGTGGAACATCCCCATGCTCTTTGCGATGCCGTCTGAAGATTATGAGGTTGGAGGGAAGGCGACTGTGACCTAAAACAAGACTACTGTCTCCATCTACCTCTGTCTATGTGGTAGTTAAACCCCATGAGGTTTAATGACTCTAATTTGGCAAAGCCAACTGCCTCGAATTCGGTATGTGGTTAAGTGGTCAGAACGCCACTGACCGCCTAACTAGATGAAAATCGCCTAACGCATAGGCATGTACAGGAAGAGTCCGAGTGAGTCCTACGGTGCTTTCAACTGGCCAGAGGAGATGAACTCACCAAGAGTCTGAGTAACTGAGGGGTATTGGGGACACCAAAATGCAACTCTGCATTAAAAAATTAACTCTAGAGAGCTTCAGCGACCATTTTGCGTCTACGGCAGTGGCCAACCCTCATCCAACCAGCATATATCACCATTACAATTAAAGTGGCACTTTCTTACAGTTCTCGAGATATTTCTGGCCGATTTTCAAAGTCAGCGGGTGTGGTTGCCTAAAATGGGCAACTGCAACACTGCTTCACATACAGGAGACGTGTTACTTGTTAGGCAAGGGCGATCGGTCATGCATGCTCGGATCACAAGCACATCAGATGAGATCAGCAATAGAAAGCAGAAATACGGTAGGTTTATTGGACTGATAGCACTTACCTAAACCTAGCCTGAGATGTGGTGGCCCTGGAGCAGTCGCTGGCAGGCACAACTTCGTATTCGGTTGCGAGACCACTAATTTCTCTACAGACTAGAGCTTTGCCCTAATGGCTTAAACACAGTATGAGACTGGTCATGAACTTTACAGCGGCTCTAGAGAGGAAAATGAGCGAAACAAATGTGGATGATATTCCACGTGACCAATACACAAAGTAGTCTCATGTAATGTGAACCAAGTCGTACGATACTGCGACTTTGTCGCAACTCGGCAAATCGGAAAGGCATGCATGTCAGTGTGGTTAGGAAGTGCAGCATGATTGTAACCACTCACCTCAAAATTATGCGGAGTTGGGAATGCGTAGCTGGTGCTAGAACGAATTACCTTGGATACGGGAGTTCATCTAGCTTACCATACTGCACTCACTTGCCTATCCCAATTGGATCCACGCAAAAGGAAAATGTCGAAATGTTGCGAACCATCAACGCATTTACTCGCATAGTCATCATCAACGGTTCGGCTTTTGATAGCCAGATGGGATGCAGCCTAACGATTACCCCCATATTTCACGATCTAGGTGCAAAGATGGGTTAAATGGGCACTGAGGAATGATAACCCTAGAGTATGTCTTTCAAGAAGCTCAAGAACACTGTCACGACAATGATTTCCAGTTATAGCCATCCCCAACTTTGCTCTGCCAGTCAGTCTGTATCATTATGAGCAAAGTTGGCCGACACGGAAACAAGTTTATTTTATGTGGCAGACAAGGTGCTAACCAATATCCGGTACTCTTTATCAGCCCACATTCCGATGCCAATTCAAAAGCACCTATTATTTTAATTTAATGCCTCATCCTACCCGTTTCTCGTCAGTAGCAAGCACTGCAAGACCTAGCAGCTGATGGCGTGCAGAGGAGGAACAAATGCGACTGCAAGTGCACATACGGTTCCACCCTCGATTGTTTGCTTTGCATAGCGGTAGTAGCCACGATTGGGCGCAGCATCATGGCACTCGTTTCAGTTTCCAATGAATGCGAGGACGCTTGCTGTGTGCGCAACGCAGGGTGGGATGTGGCGAGCACATGACCCATCACCACTGGAACATCCGCAAAAATAAGAAATTGGGTTAACATAAGAAAAAAGGACGAAGTTTGCAAAAGTAGGAACAGCACTGGTTTCTTCCTTTGACTTAGCCATGTGTACCCTAGCCTAAGAGCCCTCAACACCAAGAGATCTATTAGTGCGAATGCACAACTTGAATACAAAGTTCTCCAGCTTTAAAAGCAAACTTTTTTCCTTCAGAGGAAAGTGTCGGGCCAATCCTTCGTATGAAGGATGTTTTTTGCATGCGATTAAAAGAAAGACTCCCTTATGCATTGATAATGCACATCATTTGCCAAAGTATGTAAAACCCCATTTTGCAGAGTCAAGGATCACCGCGATGAGGAAGTGCGGTGTCATTCGGCCTTTGATGACCCTCATTGGGCCGTTACCCCCCGCTCAATAATATATTGATGCAAAAATGCGCGCTTTCTTGCCGAAATGCACTTGAAGTAGATGTCGACGGATGCGGTTTTTATGCCTTCACTGCCCTACCACATGACTGGTGTATAGCACACAGGTTTGCAGTATAAGGCTAACGTCTGGGGAGTTCAGGCATATAAATTAGTAGCGAAGATTCGCCACTTCCTGCTTATGGCTCAGCTGTCACAGCAGGTAACCCATCACATAATTTGTTTGGGGCTTTATCGAGGTGAAGCAGAATAACCCCTATTAGAGGAACAAAGTCAGTCCAAATCAACGACAGGCAGCGCATTCAAAAGAGCTGAAGTATAGCAACAAAGTCGGGGGTCTTAACTTTCACTACCAATAAAAGTCCACCACTTCTTTGCGAATCCGAAGGTTCAAGCAGTAGAGGCCGAGGCAAGAGACTTCCCGTTTCAACGAAGCTAAGACAATCAATTTGTACAGGACCGATGAAGGCGAAGTGTAGTATGGGAAATCAACACTACTCTAAGGCTTCAAATCGCAATGCAAAAGACGGTTAAAGTTGACTTTAAAAGGAAGAAAAGAAGATCCGCCCTTGCAACCATTGGGAAAGCAGGACACAATAAACCATTTCCCCGTTTCTCGATATGATTGTGAAGCCCTGCTTAAGCACTGCTAGCTGCGAAATTGAGAATGAAGCTGTAACCACCGCAACAAAGCATAAACATGACGGTCAGTAGCGTGGCAGATTTAACATGCCTAAGAGCCAGAAAAATCGATGCCATTAGAATGCGAATTCGAGCCAGGCATCGATGACAACGCAAAGTAATGACGTGGCAAAACCGCTACGACGTCCATCCCTTACTAGGCCAAAGCGGAGCTCTAAATAGCCCTTCAGAAAACGAGGCGAGAAGAGTGATTAGCACAAAAGGTAACAGCTAATGCAAAGATAAGTAAAGCGTCCTCTGCCCGGATTCACTTTCAATATTTTAAGAATTTTATAAGTTGGAAATATCTAGCCCCATTTCTTCCCACATCTACGGTTCGCTGCTTGTCTAGCTCGGTTTCCCTATATTGACCCGGCTTACATCGATATACAACGACATTCTTCTGTCTATCTGCCTCACCTTCATCTTCTCTTTAGCTCTTCCTGTAAATCTCAAGCCAAATTACCTACCCGTCTCATCCGATTTCTCGCGATTATTAGTCCTCATCCCTTCAAAACCTCATTATCTGCACAGCTGCCTTGATTTATGTAAATTGCCTAGACCCCTACCACGGCATTCATCCATCCATCCATTCCCCTACATTCTACAACCTAAGTCACTATCTGCCCCAATGCCCTCTCGTTTTTCAGTCAGGATCACTCCTGAATTTGTTTCTTGACACGACTATTTCCATTCGTATCCAAAATTTTAGTTTCCGTAGCCCTAAAACCCTTCATCTTGCGCCGCTTTAACCCAGTCCGTACGCTCACTTCTGACTCTTATCATATATGCACCCAATGCACTGACCATCGCCCTTTGTTTCCTTTATTTCTCAACCTGTTGTTATCCGAGAACATAACTCTCCCTAAAGGTTGATCCGTAGCGTTTGAGTTCTTGTCAACCCAGAACCTGATTCTCTGCATCTCTGTTTCTGATACTATCAGGCTTTTGCATCTCACCCTTCTAGAACCACTATTTCTATCAGCCGCCTGGTTTCTATCACTCTAGAACCTACTTCTCTGATTATGTGTTGAAGATTTCATTTAAAAATGAAGTTCCTTTCGGCCCAAAATATAGTTCTCGTACATATTTACCTCATTTTTCCTGCAAGCACCTAGCATCCATCCTTCCACATTCAAACGCTCTGTAAATCTTGCTTAAATCCCTACTCATTTCGCATTTGTCACTACTAGAAAATCGTAATTTACGTTCGACACTCCATAACACCCTATGTTCACTCCTATTAGACCGAGAACCAATTCGTCACTAATCAACCCCAGTTCCTTACACTTTTCTTGGTTTCATCAGAGCAGAAACTAATTAACCATTTATCCTTCTTAACTGCAATCCAGTTAACCAGCTTCCTTATGCCAAAGTCTATTTTTCGAACTATATGTCACAATTTCTCTCAAATGTTTAGTTCTCATCACGTCGGACCTTTACTTTCAACATGTGGCGCTTGTTTACTCAAACGATTAAGGCGGGAGGGCGGTGGCTAGGAGTAAAGATAAGAAGTGAAACAACAAACAGCCCTGGGATGTACACCGGGAGCTAGGGGGAATTATAAATGTAAACAGCCGCAGACAAAACACTAGGTGAATAAGCAATTTCACTGTCACAAAGTTACCATTTTCTTAATCCCAATGCCTTACATGAGACTTCAGTGGATTCCTGCTGACTGTGAGGGGGTTCTGAAAAGCTTTCTCACTTTCGGCAAGCATCCCGTTGTCATCCACCTCTTGACATGGGGAATGGAGGAGTGACAATCGCATACGAGGATGCGGCCATCAAAGGGTCCACAACAAAGCCACCTGATATGATTACCTTTGTTTGGAGGGAGAAAAGGGACTGAGTACACCGAGCACCTGGGGCTGCATCTGAGCCCAACGGCTGACGGTGACAGTCCTAACCCATAGCACGGGCAGCAACAATTGAAATTCGCTAATGAGCTTGTGGCAGTAACAAGGCGACAGAGCAACGCAGGTGAGTGACGAGCTTGTCAATCAGCTCCGACTTGGATGGTTTGCTAAAAAGTAAGCGAACTTTGAGAGCTGCTTAATGCTGTTCATGCCGAACTACGTTTTAAAAAAGGGTGATTTTACTCTGCCAGAGCACTAATTAGGCAGAACGTTTGCTCGTCTGGTTGAGAATCACACATTTAAGTCTTAAAAGCCATCTTATTTAGCTTTGCAATGTTCTAAAGGGCATAATTCAAAGAATTGAGAAACGAACTCTTAGATAAACTTTCCAGCGGGACCCACTGTAGAAGTTTGCCCTAAATTATGAGAACCTGTGTAATGCTCACGATTGTTCATGAGCATGAAATGCAAGACACAGCCCATTGTTAGGGCACCACTGCTCAAATTCATCACTACTCTACCCCAAGCATCAACTTGGCTGCAAACTTCGAACAGGAATAGCTTTCTACTCCATTGTTAAGCGAACACATCACACCTAGAATATGATGAAATGGAGACCAAACCGCGCACTTAATGTGTGCTAAACAGCAATTCCTGCTAAGTTCTGCCTACCCCAGTTTTGTGGTAGCAGCACTATTTCTTCATCTGAGACAGTAAAAAACTTGTCACGAACCTAAACAAAGGCTTTATCATGTCATTAAAAGGCAATGCATGTTTCGCATCGTGGATTGGAAAACAAACAGCAGACGAATCGAAAGGCAGAAATGAATGGATGGGAATTATTGGGAGATAGACAGACTAATAGTAGGAGTAGAAAAAGGTAGAAGGAAAGAGAGGAGGACATTACTCCGTGCCTATCTTCCTTTTTTTCGCAACTCAAACTTCTCCAAAAGCAGACCACTCATTTTTCCAGGCATCAAATTATCACGAGCACAGTACAACAATAGTCAAAAGACGGACCTAAAAGAAGCGCAGGTGATCGATGTTAGCGTTGTTTTCTTGCTTCTAGAAACAGAACACATAATGAAATGCGAATTTGAGAGGTAGTCTTTTTCAAATGGGTGCCAAGTTGTAATTTTGGAAGTTTTGCCATCCTAAATGCCTGGGAAGCAAATCAACTAACTCAGAAGCTATACGTAAAGAAACTTACTCACAGCAGAGTTTGGCACTTTCCTTGTTTGGTCGCGCCCTTTACCCACTGTAGGAGGGACAACATAGTTACTCTTCATGACTAGAAAGAGTTAATTATGTGGTCTCCTCTTGCCGAAAGCATTGCGAAACATTTGACTGGCTAAACCGCACCAACGGTCAATTTCAAATGCATCTGTTATTTTGCTGTGATTTTAAGGGATATCATTGGACTCGCAGAGTATGTAAACTAGTATTTTAGATGAATCAGCAGCAATGCGGTTTATTCAGAAGACAGCAGAACAATCCCACAAAACGGCTACTAGAAGTGGACTGATTGTGATGACGAAGATGCTGAATTATGGAACATGCAAACCCCGGGCAAATTAGAAAATCGAACACGTGAGGAAATCTCCATACCTTACTGACAACTTGATCTTGCAGCCAAGTCCACCATTACCCCTTAAAAGAGGCCTACCCACTTCTTAGTGGACGGAAATGGCAATCCCTCACGATTAAGACATCATTAAGCCTCATCAAAAACTTTCACGCATAACATTTCCTTTCATCAGAGAATCTTACAAGCAGCTATGTATCACAATGTTACATATTCTTCCTACTTACCATGATTTTAGGGCCCTTACCAAGAGGTTATGTGGACTTAACTATCATTCACAAACGCTTCGAGAGGAGGGCACATCAACAATATCAGTATTCCCGTTTTGATACAGTACTGAGACAGTTTTATCAGGAAATGTCAATGTCCTGCAACTAGAGACCACATTTGTTAATGGAGAAGAGGATATCAAAAGCAGACAATGCAATGCCCAAGAAAGTGACTTCAAATGGTACTCAAAGGGGATCCTTAAAAAGCAGCATTCAAATTTTAACGCTTAATGCAGAGCCAATGGAATTTAATCAAACCTGTTAAGGAACTAAACAATGGCGACCTTCGACTCCTCAGACAAAGTCAGTTTAAATAGCAAACACAGCTACAACGAGAGCTCGGATTTTGGAAAGACGATTTGTAAAATTACTCCCATTTTCTTAGACGCTTGCCAAGGTATCACACAATTTCAAGCATACTGGTTTGCCATTTATTTTACTCCTTCATCACAATAATGTAATTTTTGGCTTGCAGCTAGGCGCTAGTTGTAGTACTTTTGCATTTTAGATTTTCATGCATGCGCATATTTGAAAAATCGCATCTAGAGGCTCAGCGCATTCGTTGTGGTGAAAGCACACTGCTTTCTTAGTTCTCATGCCTGTCTTAGGGCATATTTGCTGTGTTTAGTAGTGTGAAACAATAATTTCTTGGTAGGGTGAAGTCGACCTTCTCTTTAAGCAATGGTTCTAGTTGTTTCACGTCTCTCGCCCAAAAGTTGCATTTATGGAAATACAAGTATTGCAGGGTAGCAATCGCTCTTGATTTGTTAAATGAGAATCGCAAAATGAAATTAATTGTAAGGTGTTTTGCTTTCATAGACATAAGCTCAATTGCCTCAGCCGTGGTGGTGAATAATTTTTCTCTTATTAAACTGGTTTGATATTTTTATGGATATTCAAGCCTATATTACTTTATTATGTTAATTAAATCCCCTATCAATTTATTGACGTCAGGACTTTGGCTAGGGATGTCCTTTTTGTGCCGTGAAGGCCAAATAATGCAATACTCGGCTAAAAATAATTGATACACCTATTCACACATTTAAATTCTTCCAAGGTTCGGATGTGGTTACACCTTTGTAGGAGGCACTGGCTTCCAAAAGACCTGGACTTGAAAGGCTATAAGTAAAGTGACGAATGTGGAATACTAAGTCGAGTGTGAGAGCAAATGCGCATGCAATTCGGCCAACGGAAAGATTCCAACAGAGCTATTTAAAAATGCATTTACTGCTGAATTAAGTGGCAAGGCAATAGTCTCATGGAGGCAGACAGGCATCCGCATCAGTTCACAAGCTATTCCCTAGTGGCTCTGCAAAATAGCAAACGCAAAATCTCGATCATTTTTTAATTAAAGGCATCTACGAAGGCTTTCAACACTCAATTATTGTTGTGTGAAACGGTGAGGTTAGAAACCTTGAAGTGAGATGCTGGCATGCGGGGCTTTTGCTTCATCCATTTGGCCAAATTATTTGCCTTATTCGTCTTCTGTCTTGTTGGCATGTACTTCGTGTGTGATACTTCGTATTTTCTGCTCAACTAGAAGGGTTGCTGGTAGAGTTCGTGTTAAACTGCTTTAATTCGTTATAATTTCTTTTCGAAATTGGTGTAATTTTACAGGCCGTCATGCCTACAAGTTCCACATCTGCGGCAACATCATGCAAATAACAGTTAGCATTCACAGTTGATTAAGTGGAATTTTAGAAAATCGCTCTCTAAATCAGCTCCGTGGCCACGCAATCCTTTAAGGCCAGATGCGTCATTCGGAATGCGTGCCCAGATGGATAGATTTGAAAAGAGCATTTGATGGGGCTGGTAACGCATTGTCAGATGGTGAGCTGCGATGCGTTTAAATGTGATATGACTGTCGACATTCCCGAAAATGTATCATTTGTCGATAGGGAGCTCACAGCTGACCTATTTCGGCCGATTTCTTATTATCTGTCTTCTTCCTAATGCACTCTTTACCATTTGAAATTCATCTATAAATCCATTATGTAAGTGTAGCCTTTGGTTCGGTAACGTGGTTCCATTTCGCGACCCACAAAGATGCAAAAAAAGGCTGTGAAATTTGTCATGGCTGAGTTGAATGTTATTAGTCTCAAAAATAGGAATGAATTACAAGCCTACAACAGTTATGCATTCATTTTATACATTAAAATTCCAGTATTACACTTTGTACTTTTATTGTAATTCTCGCATCGTTCGCACAGCAGATTAACTACCGTAATGCCTACATCGCCGCACTGCACAGCTGTCTGCCTCTCATAATTCTACTTGTTTAAATTGGTGCAAACAGATGTCCGAATCAACGCAGTCAAATGTTGCCCACCACAATGCAGGCATTAAACTTTGCTCGAAATCAGTAATGTGAGTTCACTAAATTCATAATCACAAGCACTGATTTACCCGTTGTAAAGGCGAACACTAATTTGGTCTTTGAACGCCTTAAGACGAACCCTATATGGTTTGTATGGCTGCAGTTTGCCAAGAATGACTGTTCCCAGCAGAAAATTAGCAGCTTTTTGAAACAGGATGCCATTATGAGCAGGCCATTATGTGTTCAACAATCGAAGCTGCAGAAAATCTATCAGCAAACCATCCATACAAGCCATCGAATTTGTTTCCAACTGGGTAGGTATTTGACCACAGCACCACTGATCCTTTCTGGCATTCCGATGGATTTAGAGTTTTGATCCGTATGGAAATTGTAAAGAAAAGAGAGATTGTATGCCAGACAACTTGCTTTGTAATGATTTATTGTAGTAAATTATCGCACTTATTCCTCCTTGGCAGCTTATTCTTTCTTCATTTTTGTTTAGCTCTACTTATTCCGGGTTCTAGCTAGCTGGTAGAGAGGTTCACGTGCTGATTCAATTGACACCTCCACACAGGTAAAGTTGACAGCTAATGACAAACAGGTTTAGAGACGGTTTTAAGGAGTAGCGTGCTTCAATTATTGTAAGTCTTCCTAAAAACAACTGCATTGGAATTGTTGTCGAAGGTAGACGTCATATTTGCCGCATCCGCTGAATGTTCCTTTTACCTCGTAATACAGGAATGACAAACTAAGCATACAGACCAAAGTATTGCAGCATAATGACTCCTATGACTGACATTAAAGGATTTTAGTAAATCAATGCCCTCTTGTGGCAATCCAAATGAATTTTCTCGCATTTGGAAGCATTAGTTAGAAGACCTGCTTGACAAGGTTATAGCAGGCTTAGCTATTGCATTACCTTAATCAGCCTTCCGTCGTACGACCTTATGTCAAAGGTTGTGTCTGACCAGACCTTTTGTAAGCTCCACATTTGTACCTAGGAAGGTCATGACATCGTTGGAAATGTGCTAATGGATGGACACACACGCTCAAACTACGCTGTGTCAGGTTCTGATTGATCCAGCCTTCTAGGTATCCACTGACCTGCCCACACTCCAGTTGGCCAGATAGTCAGTGGTTGTGACCCAATCAGACAGCTGACGTACCGCTCGTCATCCTCTGATTTCAAGTGGAATGGGCCAAGAGACAGCCACCTGTCTATACTCCATGCGTCTGAAGGCGAAATAACCTTTTCTCGGCTATTTCTGTGCTCTCTGTCGTCGCAAAGAGCCTAAATGGCAGCGGCAGTGTAAATGAATGCTTCCAATAACAGGATTGTACACGTACAGAAGTAAGGAGTAGTGCACTAGCAAAAGAGGAGGAGGCAGGTCTCCTCTAATACGAATGATGCACCGCCCTCACATTGCCTCTCTCGATCCTCTTCACATCGCTGAGCATAAAATTGACTTGAACGGTTGCTATCGTTCCAAAAATTATTGGAAAGTAGGCGGACATATTGACCAAAAATACAGTTATGCAGACCATGCAAACCAATGCAATTTATATGATTTTTGCGTAGCTAGAATACATCCACTAAGACATCGACAAATATGTCTCAAATGCGGTCGTAGACCAAAAGGAACTAACAACATGATTCATCCGTTTCAACAACAGATTTTACTCAGCATCACGATATTATACACTGGTTGCAGAGTTATATGCATGAATTTAGTTAATTCTACAGTTAACGCATGGACCTTAAAGCACTAAATGTGCGTAAAAACACGAAACATTATAAAATGTTCATTTCGACAATTTTTCTCTCTTTTAAAGGAAAACTGGAAAAGCTGCAAGTAAAACAAAGCATGATAACCAACAGCGTAGCTTAGCGGTTCTTGAAAACTTAAAACAGGAACAGGGATCTACATAAAGGATGGGACCAAAATAACACACCTTTGTTCGTCTTCAGCACTGGTATGGTCAGCTTGGAGTAGAGTCAAGCCCCCGCCTTTTTCTCTGCGACCTGTCAATCAACTTTTGGCAATGTGCAGAAGGAGCGACGAGGCTAATCACTACTATAAGCAAAGGAGGGACAGTGACCGCACTGGAGCTACCATATCACTATAGCTGAGGAAGCGATCGCGTAGTGATGATCAGTTCATTGCCTCCAAATTCATCATCGAACACCGTATTGCCAACAAAGATTATTTGGGATAAGAATTGCTTCGTTGCAGATAGTTACGCAAGTTATGCTGTGGATTACTCAACCCCACTAACGTGCAGCAAGCTTAATTCGGTGCAGGGCTGACCTTGAATCCAAAAGGGTGCCATTTCCTTTAACGTTTGATTTCTTTTTGGGACACGAAATCTCGTCAAACGGGATAGCGAATAACGAAGATCGTGCAGAACATGTGAGAACTTGGCCAACGCCGACTGATCAAACCAGGTTTGCAGTTTTCTTGGTCTTGAAAACTGCCATGGACGCTTCGTTTACGACTTTGCAAAGGTCAGACGTAATGAGGTCTTTAAGGAACTAAATCAGATGCTCTTCTCCGCCCCGATTCTGACCTTACCGAACTTTGAGAACAATGCACCTCAATTTGTACTAGAGACACATATGCCCGCTGCATAGTTCTGGGTGGTGTACTTTCACGGAGAAGGCATAGGACACGTCATTGCCTACGTCCGTGCCAGACTCAACAAAAAATTAGGCAGAAAAGTGCAACAGGACGTGAACTATTCGCCATCTGTGCAGTGGGTCGATAATTTGAGTACTATTAGACAGCGAAACAATTCATAATGAGAAGAGAGCATTAAGCTCAAACCTGGTTGGGAACAATGAAGCAGATCGACCATTCACCCTCACGTTGGTACGAGGAACTGCATCAATATGACTTTACTGTACAGCATTGAAAACTTGTGCAAGTAAGCAAGGATCTCACGCTAGCTAAAACGGCACCATTTACTCGTTGAACGTTATAGCCTAAGACCTATGTAAGACATCAGTTGTACTGAATAATAAATCCTTAAAATACTAGGCATGATATGAACAGGGGATTAATAAATGCGCCAACATAGAGACACGAATCACAAGAGTATGGTTTGGCTAATTAGGGAGGGCTAGCCAAGGAGATATGATTTACATCTCAAGTTGTGCAAAATGGATCAACATATTCAAAGCGCCCTCAAAGAGTAGAAAAAGAAGACGGCTGTATAGAACGTTTTGATTCGAAATATGCAAGTAATATCGAATTTGCACATGGGCCTTAATAAATAAGTTGCATTGAATGTTGCTACTTAAGGAGTGTAAAAACGGCAAAGCAAAATGGCGAGTGAGGTGGTTCAGGTTCAAGCATAAGTGAGCAAGTGTCTGAGAAATCGGAGTGATTCAGGTAAAAAGGATGTGTGACATAGAAATTAATACAGATGGTACGAAGCAACGAACTAGTCAGCTGAAAGACGACCACGTGAACGGCTAATGGAGCTACTCGACGGGCCAATAGAAGGCCGAAAGCTGCGCGACAATGCAGCAGATGTACTTTCATAATTTCAAGCGGACTTAAACTACTTTTCCCAAGCAGAACTACATCACACATCCTACTTGAGCACACAGTTTAGGAAAAACACGTCCACCAAAGCAATGCTTGCAAAGAAACTCGCTGGGCAAAACTAGGATGTGCACCCATAATAATGAGCAGCTTACAAATTTTTAAAAAGAGTTTGTCGGAGAGTTCAGTGCGTGATAACAAACCTGGGAGTCAACATGCAAGGTTGTTCTTAGCAAAATGTGCTATAATTGTTTGCATTAAGTTAAATACAAAATGTAAAGCATAGCTTCTATTTTCGGCCAAGCGGCTACATTGTATTTGAAACTCAAAAAGGCTGAAAAATTTTGTTAGCTCCCTTTTTAACAGAAACGTTCCGTGCTAGTTTACGTAGGTTGCCAATCGGGTCAATGGAGCGCACTAAGTGCCTAAGTGTGTCCCCATTCCAGCTGTTGCATTTTACTTACTCTCATAAATCCTGACCATATTAATGTTGTTTTATCTTTGTTCTTGTGGCTAACGCATTTTTATCAACGAGTATAGGGTTTGACGTTAAGTTGTCATCAGCCGGCACCTCAACAGTTATCAACCCACCACATGATTGTCGTAACCTTCGCATAAGCGCATAGTGATAAAATTGTTCGTTTACTTTTAAAAAGGTGTAGGTTTGTAATTTATAGTGCACTTACAATAACGACTGGGAAAGGGTTATATATTTAACAAGTTTCCTCGATGACTAGGTACATAGGTCGTCTCAAAGGGCAAAGGATGGACAACGACAATGCACTAAGCAAAGGTCCGGCTGGAATGCAAATCGCGAGCCTTCAATAAATCGACGCACTTGCCCTCATTCCCGAAAGTCCGCTGGGCGGAGAGACTTGACAAGTGGGATCTGGGGTGGGCTGGAGTAGCAAAAGGAATTAGGAAACGTGAGTGCTGACATGGAACAGGACTGGAAGTGATAAGATAAGATATGGTCATCGGTGCAGCTCAGTGCAGTCAGAACTACGTTCAGCCTTAGCTATGGATGGAGTAGACAAAAGTTTAAGCATATGATGGAGAGTAGACGAGAATAATCATCTTCGAGTAGAACCCACCAAAGTGGCATTGATGAGAGCCAATCCGGAAAGTAAAGGAGATAAGCGAGACACAAATTTCACTTCAAAGAATGTCGAGGCATGAAAGCAAAGCGGGAGATGGGGGAAAAACTAGTTCTGGCCTCACTAAACGGCAATGAAGAAAGGCAGGTACATGAATGTGCATCTTAAAATCTCTTAACGCAAGCAAGTAGATAATCAAAATACGACGAGGTGTGGTCACGTATTACGCGAGACCCTTTATTTTGAAAGAAAGTAAGGATAAAGGGAGAATAGTGCAAGACTTACTGTGGTGGCACTGGAGTGGTACGTGAGAGGGAATCAGGATGCGTGAGAGTTGCATCTTATTCCCCGATCTGAAGGTGCCAATTGTCCCTACGTGTTTGCCATGAACCCTAACACCTGCGGGACAGAATTAAGAGCATCACTGACCTCTAAGTCTTCCTCGAGAATTCTGGGGCAAATGAAGTGTTGCTAGGATGATGAAATGCGAAAAGCCTAGTGTACCTTAGCTTAATGCAGTGCGTTCACAGTGGGTAAACAATTGGAAGCATACAGTTTCGATCCTGCACGCCTGCTACTTATTTCATAACTGTCCCATGAATCATGAAGATGCATAAAGATGATCAAGGCATGGGTGTGGCAAGGAGAGAAGCGACTCACCCTAAAATGTAACTACCCAACTTGCGAATGCAAGTTGCCTGTGGGTCTTTCTGATTCTGCGCCTTTGACAGTGCTTTCTTCCAACAAGGGAGCAGAGTGGGGGTAAATCGAACTCTCCGGCACAAGCAAAGTAAAGCAGTTGTTCTGCTGCAAGGGATGAAGGAGTGGGGAGATGTGGGCGAACAGAAGGGATGGAAAGCGAAGAGATTAATAGGGCGACATGTAAGTAAGCAAAAGTCTACTAGGATCTATTGTCTGTGCTGATTGTATGATTTGATTTGGGACATGTAAAATAGTGCTACTTTCCTAGTTTCATAAATTCTCCCATCAAACCACCTATTCATGCATTCACTCGTCTATCCACGTTCGTGCCATTGCTGTATAAGCTGCTAAAATATTGTTAAATGTAAAGCACTAAAAATTTAAAGGCGGGATGCTTACCCTCGGCTCACAGACTTATGCTAACGGGCCCAATTAAGAGCACCACCATTTGAATAAATGCTTGGCAAACGCGTGAAAATGACGAGAAAGGAAGAAATAAAAATAATTTATAAGGACGCAAAGGGAGTAATGCCATGACTCATCCTTAATTTCCACGAAATCTATCTTTGTTCCATGCATAAGTTCACTAACATTCTTCGAGTGGAGAAGCGGGCAACAGTGAAGAAATAGAAGAGCACATAGTGCTAGGACGAAGCGTAGCGGAGGAGAGGCGTATAGGATGAACTGGATCGTAGAAAGGACAATGGTCCAGAGAATCGCGATCAGCAGCATGTGAAGCGTTGATGTGACCAAATTCTTCCCCGTCGCGTGCGTGGAATCGATTGATGGCACGTGCTGCTTGCAGCGTGTCGCATGGTCTATTGCGGGATCGTGTCTGTTGGCTCAGAGAACAATGGTACCATAGTAAATTTCGTATGGATGTGGCAGCAAAATTTGTGTGCTTTCACACCTTGTTATCTTGGCTTAACGCTCGCCACAGAGGAGATCTAAGCGCAGGATGCTCTTCTCCAAATCCTTCTATCCTTGCATAGTACAAGGTCACAGTACATCTTCTGTCACCAAATAAACACGCTTTTGGATTTCGCAATGTGGCTCCATAATGAGCATGCAATACTGAACATAGGGTCGTTGTTGCTGGAATAACAGCTAAGACAGTAATGTGTGAACATGTCTAGCAGCCATTCTTGCTCTCCTTCATTCGCATATTGCCATTTGAATTCAAGACGACTCTTCAGGATAAAGCATGTGCAGACGCAGCGGAGTGACGACCTCGAGACGTAGGCCCCATCAGCGTACACTAATCCTTTTTCTTTCACGTAAAGTGGGCCTACTGAAATTCTTTTTATCCAAAATGGTACAGGATTCTTCTCCGCATACCATCTGTACTCTGTGCGTTCCAAAAGTAATATTGCACGCCGTTAAAAATGCAAAGTGTTTTAGATCCATTGCGCAAGAAACTAAACAACTCCGAGTTGGTGGATAACCACGATAACTTGCCGATATTATTAACCCGCTTTTACTGATTGCAACTTAGTGGGCGTCGCAGGTCTGCTAGGTCCTAAGACGGTCGGACATATTTTGTGCTGATTTAAGGCGCAAAAGCATAAGGATGGAAGCAAAGAGACCGCTGCCAAGGTCCACTGAGACAAATCGCGGATTAGAAATTTGACAAAATTTGGGAAACCAGTGCTATTGCACATGCTTCATTTCCATCCCTGATTGCCAGATGGGAAGCTAAGATTGCGTTTGCAGCGCTATACATATATCCACCCTAGATTCTGTGTACTACTACGACGGTTCAAATGTCCATTCAAGCAGTCAATTATAGAGACGACTGTGAGCAGTACTGATCGAGCCACCACCAAACGAGAATGCAAATGAGTGCGCTGTCTTCGTTGTGCGCCTCGATTTTGACGTATTTACGCTGATGTTTCAATGAGTTCACTTGCTTACCGATCCCAGCTTCCTCTACGCAAGTGTAGCTGTTCCACGAGAGAGGATTTTTGCCCTTTTATCAATGCTGCCTGACATTTTGACTCGCTTTATATTTTAAACTAACAACCCTTCGGTAATCCTAAATGTAAAATACGATTTGGTGCAGGCCCACTTATCACAAGCTTCTGGGTAGGCCAGACCACAGAGAGCACGCGACGTGACAGAAGGGAATATCTGCGGTCATAGCTTGGATATCGTTGCTTAACAGTACCTAGTTAATCGAACAGGGGACAGGCTGCGCACTCGCGCTCTGTCATGAGACTGTCCGGATTGTAAAGATGAGTGCCGTTATGGGGCACACAGCTTGTTGGAAAAGCACTTAGTCCTCAGATGCGAAGTGTTGGCAGTGGCATAGTTCTATTTCAAAGGGTGGGAATTATTACATAAGTGGTCACTTGAGAGACTCGAAACAGTCAACTACACGTTCGATGAAGGGGGTGGACAAGTAAGTTATAGATCTGAGCCAACACTGCATGGCAAAGAATTGAAGTCTTCTTACACATTCCATGTCTCAATCCACTCGCAGTAGGGAATAGTAACATACAGGAGCCTGAAATCGTGTTACTTGGATCCAAGTTCGTGGGTGATAGATAAGCTGTCAGTGACACAGCACGAAGTGTAGGGAATGATAGCTGAAAATGACATCTCAACTATGCCACCAAACTCTAAAATCTTTCAATTACCTACTAAAAATGCGATGACAGGTGTTAGGTGGCATAAAAAGCAGCAAGGTTACGTGCCACGTAACAAAATAGCGAACGGAAACCCATTCAATGGACGGTGATTGTTTTGAACAGTGAAACAAATCAAATCACTTTAGGACATTAATTGCAGATTCTTCATTTGTCTAACAGTGTGCATCACAAGTAGTTTAAGTCATTCTGGCTATAGATAATAAGGTACCAATTTAGGTCGAATCACAATGCTTGGACGGCAACAGAAGTAGTTTGACGACCAGACAAGTAAACATGCCACCTTTTTAGGAGTGATAAACCTCAAGCGTTTGGGTTACAAATTCTTTAATTTGCAATCGTGCATTCGTTCCGAAAACTCAGCAGGATCCCTGCGAACTGCTTTTTGCAGGTGATGCCCTTCAATCGGGGTAAAACGATCGAGGTAATTGAAATGAATACTGGAATTGTAGTAAAACATTTTTGCGTCAAGCTGAAACCACTTACTTTGCAGTTGACTCCCTGCTATTTGGAGAGCAACTGCTATGCAATTTCTTAAGATAAATGTTTAGCGGGTTGACGAATAAACACGCTTATAGCAGTGTAAGTGTCCCAATGGATAAAATTCCCGATCACAAGCAATTTTTTCAACAATAGGAGCATTAAAATGTTGGAGAAAATGAGATTCTGGAGCACAGAGCATACTTATTAAGCCGACAAGACGCAATTTCATTGACCGGATAGATCAGTTTATGCCACCCGATAGTCGTCATCTTTCCTTGTCGTCCTCGCCCCCACATTCCTCCTTATCATCCTTCTTATTCACTTTTCTTTAGACTGCAGCGTAATGTTCAAATTGTTCTCAAAACAGGTGTGGTCTAGATTCCCCAAGGACTGTTCTTGTTACCCACCATGCACAGGGAATGTTGGCGTTCAGACGGATCTCGCCACCTTTTGCTCCACATAAGTATGACGTTAGCCACACATTAGCGTCGATGAGCAAGTTACCATGTGAGTAGAGGATGTCAAAACTACAGCATGCGACGTATTTACATTGCGCTCATAAGATCGGGTTGGGACATGAATGCGTAGAAAGACTCGATGGGTCTAAGAACTATTGCATTGCAATTAAGTGAAGCAGTAACTGTGCAAGGGCTCAGTCCTGAACTTGTAGTCAACCCGCAAAACAGTGAGTTAACAATCTTTATTGTTTTTCTAGGCTAGATTTTATAAAGAGTGGATCGTTAGAGCATCTAGCAAAAGCGAATTGATCAGGTCATAAACGATGAATCGTTTGACTAGCAAGTGGGCTGTGCGAGTGCAGTCTAACTACTAGGGGTGAGGAGTAATCCGATCCATGTAGAAAGGATCAGAAAGAAAGCACCGGTACTTGAACGACCATTAGTCTAGCGGCATTCTTTAGCCCCTCTTCCCTTCTCCCGTTAATAAGTGTTGCCGCACAATATCACAGTCGTGGGTGTAGTGCTCCTCCCTCACTCCTTTTGCATGTTAATTCTGTGACTGGCGCTGTTGTCTTGTGGTACTGAAAAAAGCTCAAAATAGGAGAGGGCCACCTTCATGAAGGATTCAAATTGCTTGACTTTGGCAAGTCTAATCAATCCAAGAGGATTCAAACACCCTGACAACCGCAATCGTCCTAACTTACAACATTTAAGTTCATACCTTGGAATTTTGTAAGTGCGACAGATACAGCGAAAATACATGCGCGAATGGGAAAAACACATAAAGTCCCGGCTCCTCTCATCTTTAAATGCTTTCCCATTTATGCAACGGTGTCAAATGCCGGCTCTTTTATTGTATTCATCCACCTGTCGGCACTGAATCGACTCGTAGTATCGTGCGCGAACATTGGGACGGCCCATTTTCATCATCACCATGCACAGATGAATAGAAGAGCCGCCTCTTTGCTCCCAACCGATAATAATGATACGACAAGTAAAAGTGAGTAAGCAGCGCAAAAGTAGGGAACATTTAGGCAATTGTCAGGTTTCCTTTTGTGTTAAAAACTACTTCCTCACCAAGGATTTTTACATCAGTAATAGAATTGCACTCTTCAGAAAGGACCCATTGGCCGACAAAATTAAGACGACAGTGTAGGGCTGTTCCTTGCTTCTACTGCCTTCAGATTGCTCTTCCTCGACGACAAAGATTTCACAGCGCAATCAGTACCTAGTCGATGCGCTACAGCTAGTCTCGACAATTTTAAATTGAGCGACCATCGTCCAGACGCACATCCGGCTTTGCATTTTACCAACCAGGCAAACCAAGTAAACGAAAAAGGTCAGACGAAATACTCATACATTTAGTAATCACAAGTACAATTCAAAATGGTGTCAAAACCATAAGGTTTGATATTTCAAGCTGTGGTGGAATCACTAAATAGGACTGATGACGATGATGGCTCCTAAAGACACCAGACCTCTCGATGTTCAGCAAGGCAGTCGCACCATTGATCCCACACGTTGTGGAAAGTGCGCTCCCTCTGATCGAGCAGGCGCACCCGATAGTCCACACGCATGAGGACAGTGGGTAAAAGGCCTTGCACATTGGTCAATTTCTGATTCACGATTGCCCCTAGCCGCTCCTTCAGCGCTAACTTACGCAGATAGTTAAATACGTTCATCATCGGTTGGCCCGTTCACCGATCAATGCAAATTAAAAGAAAATCGGCCAAAAAGTTGGGTGTCCATATTGAGATGGGGCATCAGAGCACTCTGGGCAATGTGAAGCAACGCTTTCGACAACTATTTGAAAGTCCCTATGCCCGTGGAAGCAGAAGGAAATGGTGAAGTTCTGCAATAAACTTACCGGACAAATCAAAGAATTGACACTCAGTTCAAAGGTGGTGTGCACTGCGCATCAATGCCCCATTCGTAGGGGAATATTTACTACCTTAACTTGTGTTTGTGTCAGTCACGCCTGCTGATATTGCGTAGGAGGTGATTCAGTTCATCAATAGAGAGGAGCGAGCTCAATTATCCTCCCTTCTGCACTAAACTCCATAGGCGCAACAGGTTCCACCAAAATGAATGCCAGAACCACATTGATAATGCAACTGATACGATGCAATTGTGAAAAGACATGAGGAAGAAGGGCGATAGCAATTTCTCTCCACAAACATGCACAATGAAAACGGCAGGTGCCGAAGGGAAATAAAGGCAACACAATAAATAAAAACTGAACCTAACCAAGCAAAACACAGTGCAATTAAAAGGTACAATTTCAAGTTTCATGTTCTTTAGTCATTTTTAAAGCTTACCTGCTGCACTGTTGGAAACAGACACATTAACTTCTACCACCAGTTCCACCACATTTAGAGCACCAAAGAGGTAGGCACTTTGGCAGCGTTACCCATTTCTTTTGACAATCTGTACCTCCCAGTTCGAGACCACAGCTCTATTGTGATCGGTAAAGAACACGGCACAACCAGACAAAACACACACAACAATGACCTTGAGATTCCCAAATTAACGTATAAATTGAGGATCAAAAGGAATTTTGAAAAATTCCGCAAATACAAGTTTGCATAAAATTTAGTGTAGTTGCATTAAAAATACTTCTAAATAAAAAATGCACGTATATCTACATTTAATGTCATTAGTAAGTTAATTTTCAGAACATTAATCTGCTCGCAGTTTGTGAGTGTCAATCTACTGGACCGTAGATGAGTTGTGTGGCGTCCCGAGGGCTTGGGGGCTGTTGGCACGGCCCAGAGGCCGACCAACCGGCTAGAACAAGATGGCCACCCAAGTGACCTAAACAAGTAATTCGAACAAACAAAGCATTACAAGTTGGTTTGCGGAAGGTTGTACTTTCAAAGAAAAACATGTTACCAGCTTCTTGGGCTGTAGTCACAAGTGGGCACTTGAGAATTAATTGCTCTGTCGCTGCTATTTTCGCAACTTGACACCATATTCGTTTATGCCAACAGGTAACGTGTAGAGCTTCAACAGTCAGCCTCGTTATAAAATGGTGCATGCAGATACTTCAGCTTGCGCGTAATGCCTCGAATTTCCTGTTCTCGCCAATTTCGCCTCATAACTATGCACTTTGCACGCATCCAATTATTCTTTCATAAGCTAAAAAGGTTTCTTTTCAGCTATCATTGTTCCTTGGAAACCAAATCCTCGTATTCCACAGCAAGTTAGTATCTTGGTAGCATTAGTAGTTATGTACTTTGCGCATACACGGCAAGTGGCAGTAAACAGTATCTCTGTAATAAGAAACCTACTGGTTGTAGTTGAAGTAATTTAAGGCGTCTTTTGGTGATTTCGGCTCATTCATTTCTGCATCAAAAGATTATGGCTGACCTAAATATGCTGAAAGCTCTGATTAAGCACATGGATGCTGTTGTGAGGCGAATGAATGAACGTGGCTGCAAAAATGCGTTCCGAAGTGCTGGACCTGCGAGGCTTTGTAACCTAATGCTAGCCGGATCCGTGGCTACCAGTAAACAAAGCGACAATCCGAAAACGCCCTCTCTGAAGCTAAGTACGTAGCTCAGATAGAAAAGGACAGACGGAAACAACGCGCCACCAAATGGACTAAAGAGGGGCCTGAAAGTTTTGAATTTGGATGCCAGCGATAACCACACCGGCCATACATCACTTCCGTTTAAGAGAGATGGGGTATGGGGATGTGTAATGTAGCGTCCCGAAGCTCCCCTTAAGGTAAAAGAAGGAGCAGCACTAGGGCAGAATATATATATTCCGGGAACAGAGGGCTTGGGGGCTGCTGGCACGGCCCGGAGGCCGACCAACCGGCTAGAACAAGATGGCCACCCAAGTGACCTAAACCGGTAGTTCGAACAAACAAAGTATTACATGTAAGGTCATGTACTGCAGGCATGAGGGAAGTGAGCTACCCACGGTGAGCAAAATCATCTATTAACCAGCTGCGTACTGCGCACCAACCGATACTGGCTAAAACATGCCTGCTTGTGAGAACAGTGCATGGCCTGGTTCACACTGCCACCTTACCCGCTCTCGCTAGCACACACCCGTGTTGGTAGGGTGTAATGGTTTGCGTGGCCTAGGCATGTCGCTCGGCAAAGCCGCTATCGTTAGATCAGTATTCACTACAACGTCTCGATTTGCGCTTCACTGACAAAATCGCAAGTTTTACGGCATGCTATATTGGATCAGCAGGCTTTAACCACAGCATTGATATTTGTAGTCCGCATACAGCGTTTGTCAATTTGCATGGCTACGCGTTTTTATTAACGCTTACGGCCATAGAATTCAAGTCAATCATCATGGCCATTATGATGGACCCGAAATAACACCCCTTTCCGTAATTGGCTCTAGCAAATGGCATCATTTGAATTCAGGAGCATGTAGCACTTCTACACCTGAAGAATTATCCCAAGCCCGTTTTTAATAACTGTTGTGTGGAAGATCAACTACAACCGTCTGACAAAAGGATAAAAGCAGTGCATGAGGCATCGTACAGTAACTAAAGCTAAAGAGTGCTCACTCCTGTTGGGTCAGAGCCAACAACAAACATTGCAAAACCTCAGCAGCAACGAATACCGTTGCATTCGCGACTGAGATAGGCGGTACATCACAATTTACCATCACATGGTACATGAATGCATGCAATTGTGGAACTGTCAATATGGAAGCCACCCAGCAGCAAGATTTGCCAATGGTGGGTACGCGACTAAGTCGCCTGGTTGAGCAGCAAACATCCTTCAGACCAATCAAATATAGCCTCGGATCTACAGATACCGTGGCTCGAGTTCCCACTACAATGGCGAGTCTAAACATGAGCAACTGGGCAAGGGCTACTTTCAATGCATTGTCTGCAAAGCAACGTAGCAAAGAAGATTCATGCTAAATACTAGTTGGTCCCGCAACCAATGCGATAGTTTAGAGAGGAATACATTCCTGTACTTTATACTAAGTAGTAATTGAAAATGCAAGGCTAATAAATTGAGCTTTCGACCTGTGCATAAAGGTTTCGGTCACGAAGAAACATTCATTCGATAAACCATAAATCGATAAGCTGTGCTGACTTTCCTAATGCCAATTCTTAAGTACTTAATGCGAGCTGTAAGGTGCCAAAGGGATAAGAAAACGTCTAAACCTATTTTTCGTATGATCCGAATGAACTTCTTAAAGAGACCTGAATAAAATGCTTCCTTATATGCAGGAAAAAGTTTTTGCCCTATTGACGAAACAGCGCAGCAGATGCCGAGTTGCGGTTGCAAGTCGAAAAGTGCAGACAAATGCGACACCTCTCACGTCATAAGATCTGCCACAATTCAAGTCCAGCGGGTCGGGACGTAAACATACGCCCAACATTAATTCGGCCTAAAGATTTAGGCTGACTAAAATACCACTCACAATGGAAGATAAAATTATTGGGCTGCAAAATTCACATAAATAAAACTGAGGCCTTACCATAATCTGAAAACACGCACGCAAATGCAATGAGCTAAAACCATTGTAAACAACTTAACTACCATTTGCGGCAATACCCACAGACGCCATTTGCTGGCGTGAGGTCACGACCATTTACTAGGAGTCGTATAAATTACTGGCTTCAATATCCATTTAATGACTGTTTAATGTTCAAAACACTGTATCGACAGATGCACTTTTTAACTAAGGCACTTTTCTACAGCAACAAGGTCACTCACTTTCACATACTGTTTATTCCAGCTGTAGAATGAGACTGGCAGGCAAGGTGCAAGCATGATCCTTTCAGAAGAAATCGAGGTGGTAAAGCGACTCGAAAATCCCCTCTGCCCGTCCGACATTGAAGAATTTGAATGCAATTGCTTCAGTCAAAGCGTGCAATCGTCGTAGAGTTTTAACGGTGCCTGCAATTTACAGGAGTGAACGGATAAAGTACTACTGTTGGCTTTTGCTTTGGGGCCTAAAATAGCTTTGTGAGCAAATGTTCCTTTGGAGTTAAAACAGCTACAGTGAAATTGGTGGTGACAGCATTGAACTAAATTCTTAACTGGTACTGGCTCTAGAGTGCATCAAGCAGCGATTGGCGTTTGCAATATTACTTGCAATTGAATAAGGGTTGTTAAATGTGTTTTGGGTGTTTTACTGATGATAAACAAAGTGGTTCAAATCTTTACAAATGTGCCAATTATACGAATGTTATCAAGATGCTTGTAAGACGTCATTCATTCATCTTTTAAATGGACTTTATGGTTAATTCACGGAAATTGTTTGACCAGCCAAATCGCTTCATGGAATAGCCCTTGCTACTGTGAATAGACTATTTAGGTTACAAACTTCTGTGAGGTGCCGAGGTTCGTTTTCCACTTAGGTGTCCATGGCGCTTGCTCAGTCACAAGATGTGAACATGCGCAGATCCCTCGTTTTCTGACACAGCTCTCATCGCAGTGCTCATTATAGGTCGCTTTTGCCTCCTCCCGTTCAAATCGCGTCCTTCTACCCAACTGAAGACGCGCCTATGTATGGAGTCATCTTATATTGAAAAGCTCTACATAGATGGTGTTCTTTGACACAGTGATGTTCAGCACTTAAAATGCACTTCTGCTGTGCGAATGATTGGAACTGCGAGGTGATCTTGGTGGCAGAAGTAGATACTCTTCCTACCCTTCCAGCTATGCGTGCGATCAGGTGTAATTATAAGCATGTCCCTTCCGCTTGATATGCGACGGTCGCAAATGTTCCATGCTATTCTGAAAATTGGCACTGTCTTCTCTTTTGGTCCTATTACCTGTTCTGGGAGAACAATGCTTGCTACTTTTACATTCGATGCAAATACCGCAGTGTGCTCTTGGCTCATGAACTGTTGACACCACGGATGGTGATACGCCATTTGATTTACGAGCTGTAGCATCTACGCGAGGTGGCACCATGCAACCAAAAAATCTTAATCGTTTGGCTTTACGTCCCAGTGAAGGCCCTCAGGAGTCCGATCGGACTACATCTCGCTCATTCCACTTATTTGTCACCTCGCAAGTGCCAAATTGGCGCGTCTACCTTACAAATCTTGAAAAATGTGCCATCTTTAGTAAAGACTTGGCGTTAAAGATCCGCACTCTGTTATTTTGTGCCTTGTTGGCGTTCACCTTAACAAATCCAGTGCTTGAAATCAAAGAGAGCAGACATTGTAGCTTATTGTGCCCTCATGGTTCTGCCTCGGTTAGGCTTGGGAGCTAGTCTGCCATAAAGATGCATCACGTCCTCTCCCTGTGACTGAAGAAGAACCCACGTTGGCAACACCTACTGCTCCTTCTTCTGGAAGACCTCTGGGAATGAATTGCAGTGGTGCTCACAGTAATCCCAGCATTTTAGGATAAGCACGTCACTTGTATTTTGGTGCAAGCAAAGACAAACCAACCAAACCTCTTATTCAAGGCATTCAGCGCCTTTCCTTCACCAAGATGGTCTGGTTGATAAGGCAACTCCTAGGGAATGGCTCGTACCAATGGATTCCAAAATGCTAGACCCTCAAGTGATTTATCACCATTTTGGAACAGTGAGGCCTTAGTCCCTTTAGGGTAACATTTGACCACCTCCGGTGCATCCACCTGGCCACTATGTCAGGACGGGCTACTATCCTTGCGATGGCTTGTGGCAGGATGTAAGGAATCCTTCCTATGCCACAGCTATATCGGAATAAGTGCCATGTGTATTTCCCATCGATGCTCACTAGGACCACCCAGAAATAAGATAGGCGCTACAGTAACACCAGCCTCTGCCGTTTTCTGTGTACGAATGCGGCAGCCACATATTTAAGCACATTCCCATTCCGTACCAAACTATGAAACACGCACATGCAACCAACGTGCCAACGAACGGTTTTCAACCGAGTCAGTGCCTCATCATCCATTGCCAGTATAATCTCTCTCCACATAACAGAGCTTAAAATATCTGACTATTCTAATAGTAGCGAGCAGTTTGCGTTAAATGCTTGGCTATCCAAAGTTCATTCATTTGTCAGGTTTGCCCCTCGCCCAAATTCGTCTAACGAAGGCGAACTGAGATAGGTAGTTGATTCATCCAAAAACTGGGTCGTGAGGTGTGGAGCAACAGAACAGCCGACCAATCATGCAGTGGGACCGAAACTACAACAAAGTTGGATTGATTATAATGTCACGTAGACAACGCAAAGTGCCAAGTTTGAAGGGCGAATGGCAAAGCGCAATTTCGGTCTACTCCACACTGGCAAGTGGCGTTACGCATCGTTGTATGAAGTGCACGGCACTTAGCAGTATGTGCCATGTATTGGGCAGTAGAATGCTTCGACGTTAGCATAGATCACCTTGAGTCAATAGTCGGTGGAAAAGACCATATTCAAATTATTCAGTCGCTCGGTTATGATGGCGATTTGACAATTATCCTGGCAAGGTCTTGGCCTCTATGCACACATTGGACGGTAATCGCGAGGAAATCCTGGCTAATAATCCTTGGAAGGAATGCGGATATGATTAGTATCTCATGCACTTGTTAACAACAAGCTCGCGCATAAAGAGAGCTTTTGAACTCACCAAATGCTCTAAACGATGCAAATGCGTGGGTCACTTCCAGTCCATTAGTTTTTTTTATTCGTTTTAACAATAAATGTCTAGCTAAGGCAGTCGGGAAGTGAACATCTGTGTCAGAGGGGTCTGCGCATGTTCACATCTTGTGACTGAGCAAGCGCCATGGACACCTAAGTGGAAAACGAACCTCGGCACCTCACAGAAGTTTGTAACCTAAATAGTCTATTCACAGTAGCAAGGGCTATTCCATGAAGCGATTTGGCTGGTCAAACAATTTCCGTGAATTAACCATAAAGTCCATTTAAAAGATGAATGAATGACGT
Source organism: Taenia multiceps (assembly GCA_001923025.3). NCBI lineage: Eukaryota > Metazoa > Platyhelminthes > Cestoda > Cyclophyllidea > Taeniidae > Taenia > Taenia multiceps. Next base: position 1,300,419 of record CM010316.2, read on the forward strand.
CTTACAAGCATCTTGATAACATTCGTATAATTGGCACATTTGTAAAGATTTGAACCACTTTGTTTATCATCAGTAAAACACCCAAAACACATTTAACAACCCTTATTCAATTGCAAGTAATATTGCAAACGCCAATCGCTGCTTGATGCACTCTAGAGCCAGTACCAGTTAAGAATTTAGTTCAATGCTGTCACCACCAATTTCACTGTAGCTGTTTTAACTCCAAAGGAACATTTGCTCACAAAGCTATTTTAGGCCCCAAAGCAAAAGCCAACAGTAGTACTTTATCCGTTCACTCCTGTAAATTGCAGGCACCGTTAAAACTCTACGACGATTGCACGCTTTGACTGAAGCAATTGCATTCAAATTCTTCAATGTCGGACGGGCAGAGGGGATTTTCGAGTCGCTTTACCACCTCGATTTCTTCTGAAAGGATCATGCTTGCACCTTGCCTGCCAGTCTCATTCTACAGCTGGAATAAACAGTATGTGAAAGTGAGTGACCTTGTTGCTGTAGAAAAGTGCCTTAGTTAAAAAGTGCATCTGTCGATACAGTGTTTTGAACATTAAACAGTCATTAAATGGATATTGAAGCCAGTAATTTATACGACTCCTAGTAAATGGTCGTGACCTCACGCCAGCAAATGGCGTCTGTGGGTATTGCCGCAAATGGTAGTTAAGTTGTTTACAATGGTTTTAGCTCATTGCATTTGCGTGCGTGTTTTCAGATTATGGTAAGGCCTCAGTTTTATTTATGTGAATTTTGCAGCCCAATAATTTTATCTTCCATTGTGAGTGGTATTTTAGTCAGCCTAAATCTTTAGGCCGAATTAATGTTGGGCGTATGTTTACGTCCCGACCCGCTGGACTTGAATTGTGGCAGATCTTATGACGTGAGAGGTGTCGCATTTGTCTGCACTTTTCGACTTGCAACCGCAACTCGGCATCTGCTGCGCTGTTTCGTCAATAGGGCAAAAACTTTTTCCTGCATATAAGGAAGCATTTTATTCAGGTCTCTTTAAGAAGTTCATTCGGATCATACGAAAAATAGGTTTAGACGTTTTCTTATCCCTTTGGCACCTTACAGCTCGCATTAAGTACTTAAGAATTGGCATTAGGAAAGTCAGCACAGCTTATCGATTTATGGTTTATCGAATGAATGTTTCTTCGTGACCGAAACCTTTATGCACAGGTCGAAAGCTCAATTTATTAGCCTTGCATTTTCAATTACTACTTAGTATAAAGTACAGGAATGTATTCCTCTCTAAACTATCGCATTGGTTGCGGGACCAACTAGTATTTAGCATGAATCTTCTTTGCTACGTTGCTTTGCAGACAATGCATTGAAAGTAGCCCTTGCCCAGTTGCTCATGTTTAGACTCGCCATTGTAGTGGGAACTCGAGCCACGGTATCTGTAGATCCGAGGCTATATTTGATTGGTCTGAAGGATGTTTGCTGCTCAACCAGGCGACTTAGTCGCGTACCCACCATTGGCAAATCTTGCTGCTGGGTGGCTTCCATATTGACAGTTCCACAATTGCATGCATTCATGTACCATGTGATGGTAAATTGTGATGTACCGCCTATCTCAGTCGCGAATGCAACGGTATTCGTTGCTGCTGAGGTTTTGCAATGTTTGTTGTTGGCTCTGACCCAACAGGAGTGAGCACTCTTTAGCTTTAGTTACTGTACGATGCCTCATGCACTGCTTTTATCCTTTTGTCAGACGGTTGTAGTTGATCTTCCACACAACAGTTATTAAAAACGGGCTTGGGATAATTCTTCAGGTGTAGAAGTGCTACATGCTCCTGAATTCAAATGATGCCATTTGCTAGAGCCAATTACGGAAAGGGGTGTTATTTCGGGTCCATCATAATGGCCATGATGATTGACTTGAATTCTATGGCCGTAAGCGTTAATAAAAACGCGTAGCCATGCAAATTGACAAACGCTGTATGCGGACTACAAATATCAATGCTGTGGTTAAAGCCTGCTGATCCAATATAGCATGCCGTAAAACTTGCGATTTTGTCAGTGAAGCGCAAATCGAGACGTTGTAGTGAATACTGATCTAACGATAGCGGCTTTGCCGAGCGACATGCCTAGGCCACGCAAACCATTACACCCTACCAACACGGGTGTGTGCTAGCGAGAGCGGGTAAGGTGGCAGTGTGAACCAGGCCATGCACTGTTCTCACAAGCAGGCATGTTTTAGCCAGTATCGGTTGGTGCGCAGTACGCAGCTGGTTAATAGATGATTTTGCTCACCGTGGGTAGCTCACTTCCCTCATGCCTGCAGTACATGACCTTACATGTAATACTTTGTTTGTTCGAACTACCGGTTTAGGTCACTTGGGTGGCCATCTTGTTCTAGCCGGTTGGTCGGCCTCCGGGCCGTGCCAGCAGCCCCCAAGCCCTCTGTTCCCGGAATATATATATTCTGCCCTAGTGCTGCTCCTTCTTTTACCTTAAGGGGAGCTTCGGGACGCTACATTACACATCCCCATACCCCATCTCTCTTAAACGGAAGTGATGTATGGCCGGTGTGGTTATCGCTGGCATCCAAATTCAAAACTTTCAGGCCCCTCTTTAGTCCATTTGGTGGCGCGTTGTTTCCGTCTGTCCTTTTCTATCTGAGCTACGTACTTAGCTTCAGAGAGGGCGTTTTCGGATTGTCGCTTTGTTTACTGGTAGCCACGGATCCGGCTAGCATTAGGTTACAAAGCCTCGCAGGTCCAGCACTTCGGAACGCATTTTTGCAGCCACGTTCATTCATTCGCCTCACAACAGCATCCATGTGCTTAATCAGAGCTTTCAGCATATTTAGGTCAGCCATAATCTTTTGATGCAGAAATGAATGAGCCGAAATCACCAAAAGACGCCTTAAATTACTTCAACTACAACCAGTAGGTTTCTTATTACAGAGATACTGTTTACTGCCACTTGCCGTGTATGCGCAAAGTACATAACTACTAATGCTACCAAGATACTAACTTGCTGTGGAATACGAGGATTTGGTTTCCAAGGAACAATGATAGCTGAAAAGAAACCTTTTTAGCTTATGAAAGAATAATTGGATGCGTGCAAAGTGCATAGTTATGAGGCGAAATTGGCGAGAACAGGAAATTCGAGGCATTACGCGCAAGCTGAAGTATCTGCATGCACCATTTTATAACGAGGCTGACTGTTGAAGCTCTACACGTTACCTGTTGGCATAAACGAATATGGTGTCAAGTTGCGAAAATAGCAGCGACAGAGCAATTAATTCTCAAGTGCCCACTTGTGACTACAGCCCAAGAAGCTGGTAACATGTTTTTCTTTGAAAGTACAACCTTCCGCAAACCAACTTGTAATGCTTTGTTTGTTCGAATTACTTGTTTAGGTCACTTGGGTGGCCATCTTGTTCTAGCCGGTTGGTCGGCCTCTGGGCCGTGCCAACAGCCCCCAAGCCCTCGGGACGCCACACAACTCATCTACGGTCCAGTAGATTGACACTCACAAACTGCGAGCAGATTAATGTTCTGAAAATTAACTTACTAATGACATTAAATGTAGATATACGTGCATTTTTTATTTAGAAGTATTTTTAATGCAACTACACTAAATTTTATGCAAACTTGTATTTGCGGAATTTTTCAAAATTCCTTTTGATCCTCAATTTATACGTTAATTTGGGAATCTCAAGGTCATTGTTGTGTGTGTTTTGTCTGGTTGTGCCGTGTTCTTTACCGATCACAATAGAGCTGTGGTCTCGAACTGGGAGGTACAGATTGTCAAAAGAAATGGGTAACGCTGCCAAAGTGCCTACCTCTTTGGTGCTCTAAATGTGGTGGAACTGGTGGTAGAAGTTAATGTGTCTGTTTCCAACAGTGCAGCAGGTAAGCTTTAAAAATGACTAAAGAACATGAAACTTGAAATTGTACCTTTTAATTGCACTGTGTTTTGCTTGGTTAGGTTCAGTTTTTATTTATTGTGTTGCCTTTATTTCCCTTCGGCACCTGCCGTTTTCATTGTGCATGTTTGTGGAGAGAAATTGCTATCGCCCTTCTTCCTCATGTCTTTTCACAATTGCATCGTATCAGTTGCATTATCAATGTGGTTCTGGCATTCATTTTGGTGGAACCTGTTGCGCCTATGGAGTTTAGTGCAGAAGGGAGGATAATTGAGCTCGCTCCTCTCTATTGATGAACTGAATCACCTCCTACGCAATATCAGCAGGCGTGACTGACACAAACACAAGTTAAGGTAGTAAATATTCCCCTACGAATGGGGCATTGATGCGCAGTGCACACCACCTTTGAACTGAGTGTCAATTCTTTGATTTGTCCGGTAAGTTTATTGCAGAACTTCACCATTTCCTTCTGCTTCCACGGGCATAGGGACTTTCAAATAGTTGTCGAAAGCGTTGCTTCACATTGCCCAGAGTGCTCTGATGCCCCATCTCAATATGGACACCCAACTTTTTGGCCGATTTTCTTTTAATTTGCATTGATCGGTGAACGGGCCAACCGATGATGAACGTATTTAACTATCTGCGTAAGTTAGCGCTGAAGGAGCGGCTAGGGGCAATCGTGAATCAGAAATTGACCAATGTGCAAGGCCTTTTACCCACTGTCCTCATGCGTGTGGACTATCGGGTGCGCCTGCTCGATCAGAGGGAGCGCACTTTCCACAACGTGTGGGATCAATGGTGCGACTGCCTTGCTGAACATCGAGAGGTCTGGTGTCTTTAGGAGCCATCATCGTCATCAGTCCTATTTAGTGATTCCACCACAGCTTGAAATATCAAACCTTATGGTTTTGACACCATTTTGAATTGTACTTGTGATTACTAAATGTATGAGTATTTCGTCTGACCTTTTTCGTTTACTTGGTTTGCCTGGTTGGTAAAATGCAAAGCCGGATGTGCGTCTGGACGATGGTCGCTCAATTTAAAATTGTCGAGACTAGCTGTAGCGCATCGACTAGGTACTGATTGCGCTGTGAAATCTTTGTCGTCGAGGAAGAGCAATCTGAAGGCAGTAGAAGCAAGGAACAGCCCTACACTGTCGTCTTAATTTTGTCGGCCAATGGGTCCTTTCTGAAGAGTGCAATTCTATTACTGATGTAAAAATCCTTGGTGAGGAAGTAGTTTTTAACACAAAAGGAAACCTGACAATTGCCTAAATGTTCCCTACTTTTGCGCTGCTTACTCACTTTTACTTGTCGTATCATTATTATCGGTTGGGAGCAAAGAGGCGGCTCTTCTATTCATCTGTGCATGGTGATGATGAAAATGGGCCGTCCCAATGTTCGCGCACGATACTACGAGTCGATTCAGTGCCGACAGGTGGATGAATACAATAAAAGAGCCGGCATTTGACACCGTTGCATAAATGGGAAAGCATTTAAAGATGAGAGGAGCCGGGACTTTATGTGTTTTTCCCATTCGCGCATGTATTTTCGCTGTATCTGTCGCACTTACAAAATTCCAAGGTATGAACTTAAATGTTGTAAGTTAGGACGATTGCGGTTGTCAGGGTGTTTGAATCCTCTTGGATTGATTAGACTTGCCAAAGTCAAGCAATTTGAATCCTTCATGAAGGTGGCCCTCTCCTATTTTGAGCTTTTTTCAGTACCACAAGACAACAGCGCCAGTCACAGAATTAACATGCAAAAGGAGTGAGGGAGGAGCACTACACCCACGACTGTGATATTGTGCGGCAACACTTATTAACGGGAGAAGGGAAGAGGGGCTAAAGAATGCCGCTAGACTAATGGTCGTTCAAGTACCGGTGCTTTCTTTCTGATCCTTTCTACATGGATCGGATTACTCCTCACCCCTAGTAGTTAGACTGCACTCGCACAACCCACTTGCTAGTCAAACGATTCATCGTTTATGACCTGATCAATTCGCTTTTGCTAGATGCTCTAACGATCCACTCTTTATAAAATCTAGCCTAGAAAAACAATAAAGATTGTTAACTCATTGTTTTGCGGGTTGACTACAAGTTCAGGACTGAGCCCTTGCACAGTTACTGCTTCACTTAATTGCAATGCAATAGTTCTTAGACCCATCGAGTCTTTCTACGCATTCATGTCCCAACCCGATCTTATGAGCGCAATGTAAATACGTCGCATGCTGTAGTTTTGACATCCTCTACTCACATGGTAACTTGCTCATCGACGCTAATGTGTGGCTAACGTCATACTTATGTGGAGCAAAAGGTGGCGAGATCCGTCTGAACGCCAACATTCCCTGTGCATGGTGGGTAACAAGAACAGTCCTTGGGGAATCTAGACCACACCTGTTTTGAGAACAATTTGAACATTACGCTGCAGTCTAAAGAAAAGTGAATAAGAAGGATGATAAGGAGGAATGTGGGGGCGAGGACGACAAGGAAAGATGACGACTATCGGGTGGCATAAACTGATCTATCCGGTCAATGAAATTGCGTCTTGTCGGCTTAATAAGTATGCTCTGTGCTCCAGAATCTCATTTTCTCCAACATTTTAATGCTCCTATTGTTGAAAAAATTGCTTGTGATCGGGAATTTTATCCATTGGGACACTTACACTGCTATAAGCGTGTTTATTCGTCAACCCGCTAAACATTTATCTTAAGAAATTGCATAGCAGTTGCTCTCCAAATAGCAGGGAGTCAACTGCAAAGTAAGTGGTTTCAGCTTGACGCAAAAATGTTTTACTACAATTCCAGTATTCATTTCAATTACCTCGATCGTTTTACCCCGATTGAAGGGCATCACCTGCAAAAAGCAGTTCGCAGGGATCCTGCTGAGTTTTCGGAACGAATGCACGATTGCAAATTAAAGAATTTGTAACCCAAACGCTTGAGGTTTATCACTCCTAAAAAGGTGGCATGTTTACTTGTCTGGTCGTCAAACTACTTCTGTTGCCGTCCAAGCATTGTGATTCGACCTAAATTGGTACCTTATTATCTATAGCCAGAATGACTTAAACTACTTGTGATGCACACTGTTAGACAAATGAAGAATCTGCAATTAATGTCCTAAAGTGATTTGATTTGTTTCACTGTTCAAAACAATCACCGTCCATTGAATGGGTTTCCGTTCGCTATTTTGTTACGTGGCACGTAACCTTGCTGCTTTTTATGCCACCTAACACCTGTCATCGCATTTTTAGTAGGTAATTGAAAGATTTTAGAGTTTGGTGGCATAGTTGAGATGTCATTTTCAGCTATCATTCCCTACACTTCGTGCTGTGTCACTGACAGCTTATCTATCACCCACGAACTTGGATCCAAGTAACACGATTTCAGGCTCCTGTATGTTACTATTCCCTACTGCGAGTGGATTGAGACATGGAATGTGTAAGAAGACTTCAATTCTTTGCCATGCAGTGTTGGCTCAGATCTATAACTTACTTGTCCACCCCCTTCATCGAACGTGTAGTTGACTGTTTCGAGTCTCTCAAGTGACCACTTATGTAATAATTCCCACCCTTTGAAATAGAACTATGCCACTGCCAACACTTCGCATCTGAGGACTAAGTGCTTTTCCAACAAGCTGTGTGCCCCATAACGGCACTCATCTTTACAATCCGGACAGTCTCATGACAGAGCGCGAGTGCGCAGCCTGTCCCCTGTTCGATTAACTAGGTACTGTTAAGCAACGATATCCAAGCTATGACCGCAGATATTCCCTTCTGTCACGTCGCGTGCTCTCTGTGGTCTGGCCTACCCAGAAGCTTGTGATAAGTGGGCCTGCACCAAATCGTATTTTACATTTAGGATTACCGAAGGGTTGTTAGTTTAAAATATAAAGCGAGTCAAAATGTCAGGCAGCATTGATAAAAGGGCAAAAATCCTCTCTCGTGGAACAGCTACACTTGCGTAGAGGAAGCTGGGATCGGTAAGCAAGTGAACTCATTGAAACATCAGCGTAAATACGTCAAAATCGAGGCGCACAACGAAGACAGCGCACTCATTTGCATTCTCGTTTGGTGGTGGCTCGATCAGTACTGCTCACAGTCGTCTCTATAATTGACTGCTTGAATGGACATTTGAACCGTCGTAGTAGTACACAGAATCTAGGGTGGATATATGTATAGCGCTGCAAACGCAATCTTAGCTTCCCATCTGGCAATCAGGGATGGAAATGAAGCATGTGCAATAGCACTGGTTTCCCAAATTTTGTCAAATTTCTAATCCGCGATTTGTCTCAGTGGACCTTGGCAGCGGTCTCTTTGCTTCCATCCTTATGCTTTTGCGCCTTAAATCAGCACAAAATATGTCCGACCGTCTTAGGACCTAGCAGACCTGCGACGCCCACTAAGTTGCAATCAGTAAAAGCGGGTTAATAATATCGGCAAGTTATCGTGGTTATCCACCAACTCGGAGTTGTTTAGTTTCTTGCGCAATGGATCTAAAACACTTTGCATTTTTAACGGCGTGCAATATTACTTTTGGAACGCACAGAGTACAGATGGTATGCGGAGAAGAATCCTGTACCATTTTGGATAAAAAGAATGTGTGCTGCGTAAGTCCGACTGGCTTACGAGCTTGGTGCTACAAGGGTTGCATTGCTGTTTGATCACTACATTCAGAAGTGATGAATCAGAATTGAGATACAAAGAGGCCAGACAGATGTGCTGAATGAAATTTTAAATGCGGAAAAGATGACATGTTCTTGGTTTGCATAAAGTCCTTTTGTAAGTTTGAAGCCTTAGAGAGGGTGCCGATGCAGAAAAACTTGGCCCTAAGTACCCTAAGTGAAAGTGCTATTAAAGAGGTAGAAGGCGAGGGGATTTCGCTCGAAGTACTTATTTTCAGCCCAAAATTTGAGACCATTTGCCAAGCAGAAGTAGGACTTTGTGATTATTTTGCCTACAATTCCCCGAATTTACATTAGGAGACGCACAATAGGTTCCGACTGAACCATTTGTATGCTAAGGACGCCATTAAAAAGCCCTTTGTGGCTGATTAAGAAGGGAAACTGGTATGCATCATCAACTCGTTCTATATGCGATTGTATAACACCATGTAACTTTGACAAGTACCAATTCTCTTTGATGAAAAAAGAGTGCTGCAACGTGAAATGACATGCTAGTTAGTCAACTATCCCCTGCGCCAAAGAATAACTTCCCCTATTCTATAATTCGTCTAATTCTTTATTTTGACTATCCGTGGAAGATAAAAAGAAGGCTGACGATGGACACAAGCTTACCGCGTGCGATGAAGAGCACGACGACTTGGATGAGGTGTATCAACACCGCCTACACCATATTGGTAGCAAGTTCCACTTGTGTGTGCTTTGTTTCCATGAGCTACACAAAGGCACTCAGGTAAGGTTTGATTGCATTTAATGTCCCTTTCCCCCAGACATTCGTGATTCTACTTGCGAAGGTGGCTCTAGATCCATGCTAATAATGAAGGAAAAGTGGGATGCAACACTTCTACGACTGATGTGGACCATATAATATTTAAAACTGCTTGAAGTTCAACATCAACAGCCATGCCTGCTTGTGCTTCATTTTGAAAGCTATGGGTGACATGTAGTTCCATCTGTGTCGCTGCGCAAGCTAAAGCGGCTAAAGGATCCAAATATCCTGCTCGAGACAATTGCTGTCTTACTAAGCCATAAGCAGCATGATAGCAACTTGCCTCAATCTGGATATTGTATTGGTTCCATACCGATCGAATCAGTTTAACTAGTGCATGTCCTTGAAAACCATTGACCTTTGCGCCAATGTCAAAGGCAGAAGAAGAGGTAAGAGGGCATCCCTTTTCGCCTACTTCTCCTACAAAAAACACCGAGTTCGTCAGCGTATCATTGTTGATCAATGCAGACACTAGCACTCATAGTAAAAGCAGTCTAAATCTGCCCATGCAAGCTATCAACTTGTCCAGTGTAAGAAACCTCGCAGAGCAGCCACAACTCGTAACTAGACCTAAAATCACAAACGCATAGCTGGACGCAGATTCTAATGAGCGACTGAAAATCAACAAAATGTTCTGTTCTTCACCCAAACCTGAAGCAATATCATGGACTGCACACTGCACATAGAGTCATGCTTCATAGGAGTAAATTAGCCAGGTAGTACCGATGTCAGCTGTTAGATGTGGAGCAGTGAATTAGCAAGCGGAAACGCTTTGGTGCTGACCGGTTCTTGCAGGCTTTTTATGCCTATTGCCGAAGGTTTGTGCGCATAATTGCTGTACAGCAACAGGACGCGTATCTTATCAACGATTACTTGTATTAATGCAGAAATCCGCAAAACGCGCAAAATGACTGAGCTATGTTTTTGGCGCGATGCAGCACAAAATATGTGCTTAGATAACTCACAGCAATGCCCATTAATCTGTCACCACTTGGCTAGGTCGAAATATAAGGCGAGCCTATTTTTTGGCCCACTTAAGACACCCTGAGGCAATTGGGCATCATAAAAGTCACAGTGAGACCGGTTTGCAGCCCATTCACTAACGTGATGGATGAAACCCAATGGTTCTGCTCATTTATTATGCGTTCTGCTCTTGTGGTAGCTCGCGATTGATTGTGCTTACCACGCACATGAAATTTTAGCGTTTTAAAAAGCAATGATGATAGTACCGCTAGCTATGGTGCTGATCCATAAAAAACGGCAGGTGGTGACAGGATACCAGTTTTATCAGGAACATTCAAAGTTCACTCACATGATGAACCAAGAAAGCTAACACGGACTGTGGCAAACAGTAGCATATGGCTTGAGAATATATTCAGCGTTTTATTTTGGTGACAGCTCTGCATCCATCACTTGAAGAGGAAACGCTAAAATCACTAGTACGGCGTCTAAAAGACAGATAAATGAAGTTCTCCTGGAGAATGAGTGCTCATATTTACATCTGAAAGCAACCGAACTGCACGCCAGCAGGATGCGTATTTTCTAAAGAAAAGCAATGTCAATGCATTCACTAGCACCAATATTATTCGGAATTATGAAACTCCTCTGCTTCGTTGAAATAAGAGTAACGAGTGAATACTGCTTGTGCACACTTCAGACACATTCCAGAACTATTCGTAATCCAGTGCGTAGTCAACCAATTCACGACAAGATGCATTCAAAATGAGATATGTAAATGGGAGAGTGACGACCGTCAGACACTCTACTTGGGTGGGAGCATGCTAACTCACTGCGGATTGGAGTGCGTGCACGCACTCGGTTGTCGACCTTGAATCTCCCTTTCTAAAACCTTTGCCCTCTTAATGGGTCAAAGTGGGATGCTGACAATGATGTTTCCACGCACAAATACCATAAAAATAAAAATTAAGGACAATAGCTTGGTATCGGCCTTGTAGTGAAGTTGAAAGCTAAGATCGACAAAATCATGTGGCAAATCACCATTTACACTCATCAAGAAGCGGTGGCAAAATCTGTGCGTGCTCAGGGATAGGTAGGTAACCGTGCTCATCCAATAACCACACGACGAATACACGCAAGACATCTATTGCCTTATTCTTCGTTGAAATCGCGTGATCACATGGTCCAATTAGGGCAATACACTTGTGACTTATTATTGCCTTTCATCTCTTATCTCATGCTCCTCTCTTCCACATACTACACTTCTTTTCTTTGGTTTTGGACTACAGTGAGTCCTTAGGAAGGATCATTTTGATTTGTTACCCGATCTGCGCTACGAGGGGCTTTCCTCACCTTTACAGCCAGTAGCGCTCATGCTGAATATTAGCATCGGAAACACATAAGTAGCGAAGCTTAAACGAAAAAGGTCACTGCAGAAAATAGCGGGCGTTTCAAAAAGAGGAAGAGGACAAAAGTGGAATAAAGAATGTACCGATTTTCGCCATCGTTCAGGGCAACTGACTGCTTTTGACGTGGACAAAGAGAGTCCACCCGATCCTCCCATTTTGACGATGTGACACTAGCAGTTGCCCAAAAGATGATGTTGGGACAATACGATTAGAATGTTGCATAAATTGCTGACCGCAGTGCCATCGCGAATTACAATCAGGTGATTGAAAAAAGCAGCAAGCAGATCTACCTTGAGCGTGCAGTGAGAGCGATGGTTTGGACATGAAGGTGTTGTAGCATGTATTATAGGGGTTGAATTATTTTTTGTTACGTGGCGTTCCCCAACATAATGTGTCCTAGATTTCGGCACGCGGAGGCAAGGCTAGTGGTGGCTGTGCATTTGGTGCGTGTGTGTGTTTGCAGGGAAGCCGAATCGAGTAATGAAATCGCACCTTCCATAACGCAGTAACACCGAATTCTGTCCACACATTACGTGTTTCAATCGATATAGCTGCAGCTTTAACGCAAAGCATCACACACGGAAGCACACGAGTGAAAATTTTCACCTCTCAGTCACTTGTACGGCCACTTTCACTAACTGATTTGTTGCTTCTACTTCCACCAAACATAATTTTCATTTGCAACCTTGCGATATTTGGTGGTGCGCTCCCACGTGCGTTGTCCCTGTCGTAGCAGTTTTTGTCAACGTCGCTCAACAAAAGATCATATAAAGTGCATGCGTGTACGCTGGCAAGGCCAGTCACCATCCACAAAGCTAGTTGCCTGATTTCTAGTATTATGCCCAACATCACCTGAATTAATCGGATTAAGAGAGCAGTGTTGGAGATCGGCAAGCACGAGTGCAGAAATAAGGGCACGGTGAGTGCGAACATCATGTGGAACAAGCATAGATAAAATGACTAGTATACAAGCGGACACACCACAGCACACAAGCTAGTTTGAAAGGAAGCAGAGACAGTCAGAGAGATGGGGTGTGGAAGTTGGCCGTGCTCGTATCCGTGGAAGTGGGTGCCGTGGGGTGAGATTGTGAAGGGTTCACAATGTGGCCAGAGGTTAGCATTGTGGTCTGTGCAGAAGCCGCAATGTTGGACGCCGTATGCGTGGCCGTGTGAGCAGAAGTTGCAGTGTTGGACGCCGTGTGCGTTGCCGTGTGAGCAGAAGCCGCAATGTTGGATGCCATGTGTGTGGTCGTATGAGGTAGTGCCGCAATGTGCATAGCCGTGCGGATGGTTGCAGCAATGTTAACAAATAGCAACCGCAACCGGGGTTGTGCTCACACTAATGCTTGCGAAAAAGCCGTTTGATGCCATGGGGCAAAGAAGCTAGCTCTCCTCTACTTCTATCTTGCTCCAAACGCGCAGCGCATGCTGTCATTTCTGAGTATAGCTTGCAACTGCCTCATAAATTAATAAGCATCTCTACCTCCTCTTGTTGAGTATAGGGGATGCAGTAGCAAATTGTATATTTCATAATGTTTTTCCTATTTATTAGGCCCAAATTCTTTGAAGATTCGACCGTTACGCATTAAGCTTCTTTTTTATTTCTGTTCAGCAGACTTCAGAGTACTCCATTCATATGCTAGAGGAGCATTGTTCGTCTACATTTAGAATGAAATGCGTAAAGTAAAAGCATGTGTGACACTCTGGACTGCTTAGCTTGCAATGGAGTAGACTAGCGCCTCATTACTAGCAGCTTGCGATTCCGCACACGGCATAGCCCTTACACCTTGCACCTAGGTTCTTAATCTTGCACGCTGAATGGACTGTAGAACGCATTCATGGTACTAAGGGGCATATGCAACAGAGAAATGGGTAAGTGTCGAATTTTTTATTATCGTTGCACACAATCAGTACCGCTTTATTTCACTTTTCGAAGGTCGGACAGCTTCTGATCTGAGACCTTCTCACCGAGCTATGGATGTGACTCACTGCATGGTCTTTTGGATAAAAGAGTAAACATCGTTACTAATGAAGCAGAGTGGGAAGTTTCAAATTGTTATGCCTCAAGAGGACACTAGACATCTTGCTTAATGGTATGGTTGGAAAACTTCCACATTTCATGTCTTTCTTCGGAGGAAGTGAAGACAAAATATGGGCATTCTGCACCAACCACACCCCCGATTTACCCATTTCTAAGACAACGTTGCCGTAATCGATGCATATAAAAGTCCTTAATATTTCCCACTTAATAGTTATAAACGAAATCGGATGATAAATGCAGCTGACACGATAAAATTAGTTTCCATCAGCAAGTTTACCCAATTGCTGTGTAATTTTCAATGACGCTGAGCATCGGGTGTAATTCTGATGCATCGCCATGTTGCATATGGGGTGTTGGGTGTAACAGTATGCCATCAGTGAGTTTTCACTTCTTTATGAGAAATTGGTTTATGCGATTAGGTGTATTTGTACAAAGCGCATGTGTGAAAGGCTTTCGAAGCAGAGGTATAAGCATTACACTAAAAAATTTAAACCCCTTTTCGGGCATGAATGGATGTAAATGCGTGGCTACACCTGTGTGAATGATTGATTTTAAGATCTGATCTTTTCAATTGGACCTATGACGAGTCGAGTGGTTAAGTAGTTATGGAAGCAGAGCTAATTTAACCACAGTGGAACGTAGTACCAGCATGGGTGTTGTCACAAATCGCAATCGATGGTCTCGTCAAATAACTTGGGAATAACGTCACTGTAGTTAATATTCGAGTTCCTAACCTTTTTACCATCCAGTCGACCGAAAAAGGCACTAGGTAAGCTCATTTCGCCCGAAGAAATCCGCTCAGTTGCATGCGCGTCTACACGAGCTTGCTCCGTTGCATATGCGGTCGGACAGTGATCAGTGGACACTCTTCTGCTGCTCAAGTCACCTCAACGTCTTATTGAATCGGCTGAATTTCCCTCTTTTGGTGCTTGGAAACGCACCTATGGCTAAGACGAATAGAAGTCAGGATAACGAAGGAATTGATGAAATGATAAGCCTTTGCCAAAGAAAGGACTCGTAAACTAAAGAATATAAGACCTAAAAAACAAAATATCAGATTATTTAAAAGACATCGTCTTCAGTGCCTCGATAATGCGTCCATTAATGTTGCCACAGATGAATGTCAAGCAAAAGTCAGCCTTTGGTTGGTTGGTGAGCTCAGGAACCAATAAATTAAGAAAGGAGACGGTCCTGGTAAACGGAAAAATGGCGAGAATGGGTAAAAGGAAGAGGGTGTTTACTATCATGTTGTTGACAGAAGACGTCATCCCTAAAAATTGTTCCAAATTACTTCGAAATCTATCGATTTATTATAGCTTTCACTTGAATTTTAGTGGAAACACCAAGGATGCTACTGCAGCCCTTGCGTTCTCCCCTCTTGGAGCCTAGTTCTAATTGCTTGCTTTCTTATAAAATGAATATATTCGTCCATTTTAAACTTTATGTTTATGGATTAAAGAGGGATACATTGATACATTATAAACAAATACGTCGTTTCTTATATTTTGCGTTGGAATGTTTTGTTTCTCATTAGATCCACTCTGGATTCTATGCAAAACTCGCTTAAAATCATTTGTATTAAATGGATGAAAGAAGCGCACGCCGCTCAAAGGTTACTTTTCAAAGGCCGTGGTCAAATCGAACAACGTGGAGTTGGAAATATGGCCTACAAATCATCCGCACGCAACAGTCAAAAATATGAAACATTCAAATAGGCACATTTGCCAGGTCAGAATGTGTCTTAATCAATGCCGTAAATGGTGTTACAGCAACAACACACGCTCTTTCAAATGTTTAAATAAGCTCTTAAGTGAGAAGACAAAGTATTTTCTAGCCTTGGCCTCCAATTTTGGCGGACAAGTCGAAGACAATCATCAACATTGACTTTGCCACAGTAAAACGGCAAATAGACTATTTGTACTCTCCTGCTGTTTGCGAAGAATAGCTATAGAAATTTGAGTGTTTGAGAGCAGTTAAGGAGGGGGAATGAGAACGATTTGTTTGCATTAAAATGGTGGGCATTATACTGATTCCCTCTACTATGGTTGCCACAAGAGAAATCACTTGCTAAATGTGATTTCGATGTACAATGATACAAGACCAGAATTAAAACCTTGGTACTTCAAGCCTACAATCTTTGACCAGTTAAGAGAACCAGGCTATCTCCTGTATCGTGAAAAAGCTTCACCTCAGTGAGAAAACGTCCCCTTTCATCATAGGTGCATTTCAAGAAATAAGACGTAGAATCAACTCATGGTTTAGGAGTCTTAAAATATGTTTGAGTCAGAGTTCGGCCACCAGGAGTCATGTCAGGCGAAACCCGTCCCCGAAACAATTAGCATGTCGAAGTGTTAATCCGAAATCTACATTCGGCATGTTGCGCCCCTTCTTGACACACGCTAATATCAGATGGACACAGACGTCTTAAATCAAAAGGTTTTGGTAACCTGAAACGGCAGCTCATAACTTTCATTCCATGGTAATCCTTTGCAAATTGGTAGAACAGTACTTTTCCCTGCTAAAAATTGTGAATGGGTATTGGTTGTGGCATACTAAAAGCAAGTCGTCAAAAGCACCTAATAAATCAAGTAGTCTTTGCAAACAATTTTCCACCCCTTATTAAAAGTAACTTAATACGATGGCTCATTATTTCAAAGATATTACATAGCATCAGTTGAGGTGCGACGAAATTTAGCCGCATGTCTGCAGGAACACAGAGGAGAAAAAAAACATGACCAACTTTCGGTGAGTAAAGATATGGCGAGTTGAATTAAGTGTGTGTCCAAACGTATATTGTTATAACGTAGCATAAAAAGAATCAGGGTGTACTCGAAATCGAGCAGCAGATGCCAGAGTCATTTTCGGAGAAAGCCAACATCACTGAGATGGTTGCTGGATAAGCAGGAGATTGTTCTGAAAGAGAAAATGCGGCCGAAAATGAACACTTTGGTGCAAAACGAAATCGGCTGCCGGTCTTAACAATGCAAAATAAGCTAATTCTTGATTTTCGCATTAAAATTAGTAAAACAATGTTCGCTTCGCAGTTTTGTCTAGAGACGCTAGACTCTCATTTTGATACCAGACGCAGTTATTTGGATGCGAAATGGCGAGAACGACTAGTCGTATTCTCGTGGCTGTGCTGCTGAAGGTCAATGTCAGCGTAAAGCAGATTGTAAAAGGTACCGCATTATTATTTCGTTGAGGTTCGGTGCCGCTAGAACCATTGGTGATCGGTAAATATCTCCTCAGCTTTGCTTTAGCCATTACCATCAAGACCCACTCATTTTTTGCCAATGCTCGTCTACTTGTGTGCGCAGATGTAGCACATCTATCTAATGGGCTCCTGCAGTGAATGAACCAAGCCATTGGGAACTACTTTGTATTATATCACAAAAACAGCATTCTCTCTTCTAGTCTTTTGGTTTCATGCGCCCTGTTCACCTTTAGATTATGTGGAGCAAAATATTTTAGATTCCGGTTTGGAGAGAAGTAATCTAAATCGAAGTTTAGGAGTTGAAATATGCTCTGTCTTGCGTCCGCTGATAAAATCACATTGTTTGCGCCCAAAAAGCCGGTGGTCATGAGACCACCGTCTTTCGCATATCCTCATATTATCCTAAGAATAATGATTGGTGCTACTACATGGAACCGAGTTAGGCATTATGGTCTCCATGTGTGCCCTCTTGGATAGGCGTGGAGGCAATTTAAATTCCTTAGGATATGCACTGCAAAATTTGCACCTGAGCAGGTATGCAAACATAGCCAAGCTGTTAAAACTTTATCTTAGATGGCGTTTTATGGAGCAGTTTCAATGTCCACGTTGGACATTGGTACCACGCATAGCTGAAGTACATAAAACACACAGGTATTTTCAAAAAAAGACCACGCTACCTATCGTCAAGTCTAATTTGGACTTCCGCCACCCCATCAGCCCCATCCAGCCCAAGTTAGAGGCAAACTGGGTGGTGGTATTTCACTACGATTATATTCACCTCTATCAAGCATCTCCTTTAACACCTAGAGTCACATGTGCTCTAAAATATTGATGATCCAGTTGCAGAAGACCCTGCCTACGGCGCCGGTGGTGTTGAAGAAGTGGTGTTGATTACAGCATGCATTTCTTTACTATGCTGATCGCATGATAGAGAATGCACTCTTGGGATGGCCGCTATGAAAATTCCAGACTTTGCTTTCACGACTTGCGAATTCACGTGTGCATAAATTCTGAAAACATACATGCCGATGCTGGATGTAGCACAAGAAAATTCACGTGGCCAGCACTTCTTAAAAAGAAGAATTGAACCGTTGCACTCAAAGTCGCGAATTCTTAGGAGGAGAAATTGGCTAAATAATTGGTCCATGCAAATCTACGATACCTTTCAACTTGGCCAGACACTGTAAATTGAGCTTATAAATCATGCAATTCATGCCAGTGAGTGAGAGGTTTGCGGTCAATATGAGGCCGAAATGCAAGGGACAGTAGGACCTTTTCTCATTTAATGCAAATACCAGCCTCGTTTTGCCATTGCCAGCCTTTTTACACTCTTAAGTCTTCTACTTATTTGTGCAGTTATTAGAACAAAGTAAGCAATAGCAGGGCGATTTCATCTTGTAGTAATTCTCAAAATTGCTCTGTTTTAGGGTCTGATCTCCCATTTGACACACACTGCGCACACATGGATGTGTAGATATCTAGCCTAAAGCAAATCCTTCCAATCATTTTGGCTCATGCTAACGCGCACCAAACTGCGAGCACATCATGCGTGCACAATTCACACAAGCACAGCCTTAAACCTGAAACTTTGATTATCTCGATGGCAAATTTCGCTTCCTTCGTTCATTTTAGTAGCATCTGCCAAGGCAAGACTTTCTTGCCACTTGGGTCTATCAGTTCCTACCTCTGATCATCGAGCTCTCACCTAGCAATGCAGATCTGAATCAGCAGGAAGTCTTTCGGGATGTGCGATTCACTAGTCTAGCCACCGTTGCATGCCGAAAAGAACCTCACTAGGACATTCACTCCGCTTCTACCAACAGTTGCGCTCCCAAGTCAAAAAACCCAACCGTCTCCAACTGCCTTTGTTTACGTTCCCCCTCGGAGCAGGCAATAGCCACTTACTGAACCGCCACAATAAGTATTGCCGATTTGATGGAGCACCCATGTCAATGCCTAGTACTTCCCACTTGAAAACGATCTCACATATTGTAAAACCCTCGAAGCCGCAATACACCGATATAGACTTGGCCTTGTCCTCCCATTCAAGAGTTGTTCGTGTTTCACATTGGCATGTACACCATCTCACTACTCACCCAGCAGAGTCTATGTCTGCTGTGAATTGCCTCTGCGATTCACCATTTTGACTAGCATAGTTAATGCGTTTTGTATTGTCCAAAGTCCCCATGGCGCTTCCTTGTTACATTGTAATCAGTAATATGGGTGCGATTAAAAGCCCATAACACTTCGCATAAGACCCTCCATATTCTTAGCCTTGCTACCGTAGTAATTTTAGTTAATTCGAAATCGCTGAGGATATTTTAATTAACAACAGAATGCATCCCCACAATCTGTTGGTTGTCTGCAAACATGCATTGCGCATAGAACTGGGCATGCTTCAAGCATCTGTTAAGGAGGCGCATTCTTTTAAATAGTTTCAGATTAATGAACCCACCGTTGTGCATGATCGAGACCATTACCTCAGTCCCACTACCCCAAAGAAGGTGACAGTTGGAAGGTTGAAACACCCGTCACAGACCATCACAGCTATTGCAACGCTGTCCCTTTGGATATTCAGTTAAAGCTCTGAGCATGCCATCGCCAATGTCTGGTTGTTCTCCAGCCGCACGATGGAACTGTCTTTCTGAATGACTCGCACAAATAACAGTCATTTACAGATGCACGCTAGGTAACATGACAGCCCTCTACACCATTGCTAAGTAGAATGAAGTGGGTCTAGCCACATCGAAGGATCCGCCTGTGGCAAAGTTGCCTTTCTCACCCCAGTTAATTAATGAGAGAGGGACGCACTAAGAGAGTCCTACGAAAACCAGCAAACTTTGAATTCTTGCGTTCTGGCAAACGAGGGTTGATAGGAAACTAACTTAAGAAGACATAACAGAGACTGGTCGAGTTTCGTAAACGGCGTTCAATCTCATTCCAACTAATAGCGAAGGGTGGCAAGTGTGCTAGTGGTGTCTAAAATTTGTGCATGACAGAATTCAGCTCTTCTGTACGTTAATAATGAGTTAACGCATGCCACTCTTTACAACCTCAGCGAGGAAGCTGAGGGCAAACACAAGCGCATTGATTTGACTCACAAGTTGTTTGAAATAATCTTGACCACAGGTAATAAGCGTTTCGATGTAGAACTATTTAGGCGGATGTGGTTCGCGAGGTTTCAGGTCGAGGAGAGACGAGAAAGCAACAGCAGATTCACAAAACACAATTTGCATTTCAAAAAGTCAACAGTCGCTACACTCGACCTGTGCGTAAACAAATTGCAACAACCCATTCGCTAGACACTATGACCTGGGGATTTCACCCAATGGCCCTTTCCATGAGTGCAACGGCTGTAGGTCAGTGTGAGGAGGGTTTCTGGAAAGAAGTGCAAATGAGAAGGATAAACACCCGTGGAACAAAGAAGTAGGATTGTAGCTAACAATGCACCCAAGGAAATTTGCAGCCCTTTCCTGACGTTGTCTTTTGCAAAATCAGCTCAAGAATGGCGACTGGAAGGAAGGCTCCTAGGCATCTAAGGATGATGAGCAGCAAGGTGGTCGTGTCCACATGTCATTTAAGCACAAATTGTCTCCTTCAGTCAATGGCAATTCCCTTTGAATGTACTCATATGGAAGGCTAAACTTAACCTCGGTTGGTCGCCCTGGAGGAGGTGTAGAGTTCGTACGTTCAGATGGTTTGGTAAGCTGTGCAGTTTTAGCTCTCATCCGAAACAGATAATCATCGGTTAGAGTCATCTAAACTTCGGTAAATTGGTAAAATCACTAAAAACCCAAACAAATCAGTTGTGCCAAATCAACCAAAACTCCAAGAATTTACAATTTCTCTGTCAAAATATGCGAGTAGCTAAGCAGAGGGTATCATCTGAGTAGAAGTCACCTTTAGGAAAGACCGGGTCATTTGCGTTGGCGCATTCATGGTGTCGATGGAGTGAGCACAGGAAATCCACACCCTTACCAATGTTGACATCTGTTGAAAGAATCGACCGGGTGGTCTCAGGAGGCATTTAATCTGAAATAATTAAAAAAACAGCATTCTGACTGGTTGGTGAGATTTGTGCTGGATGTTATTGGCTCATCTTCATGGCGGCAGAAGTTCCTCCAATGAGGTGAGGCTGCACTTGTAGGGCACAAACTGTTTTAACTGATATGTGTTTGGGGGAAACACAGTCCACATCTCTCCACCAATTTCGTACCCACTTCACCCTGCACACCTTCCCGGGATGCGCAACCTTGTTGATGGCATTATTCCATAGGGTTTTAAGTGCCTTCGGGAAGAAGACTTCCAGATTTTATATGTCTGTCTGCGAAAGCACACGTCTCTAACTTGCAGGTAAGATGTGTGGCTCAACAGCTCCGTAACTACCCATGCGCCTCTGTTCTCATCACTGCTTGCGCTGCGCACGACGAAATTCCCGTCCCTTTTGCTCATTCTCTGTTTTGTTCCATATTCCATTCAAGTCGTTTCGCAGCCTATAATTCCATTTATAGTAGGCTGTCTTCCAGGAATTAAAAGAGGCACCTTTCGGGTTGACTTCTTGTTTGGGTTAATTTGCGGCATGTATGTATCTGTTGGAATTCCTGGATATTAATGGTGAAGTGCTCATCATCTCAAAGTACGGTTTAATAGTCATGTCTGATTGCCTTCACCTCCTGCAAAGTTCCCAACCTAACCTGGAGGGGTCCAATAGGGCTCACTTTCAGTACATTTAGGTTGTGATTTGATGCTCTATTTTGCATTTGTAGGAAGGTCGTGAAACGTCAACCTTCGTTGCTGTATTGAGGTCGTTGCATCACACGAAGTTGAGAAAAGCTGTGGTGTGTCCCATTTCCCTGCTACACTGTCTCAGGAGGCGACTGGAAGAGGATTCAACATGATGATATTCCGTTTTTCTAATCACGATTAAGTAAAATAATGCTACTGAAAAGATTGAAATGAAAAGAAAAGGTGACTTACAGAAATCAGGCATAATAATGGAGTGAACGGCTCTTCTGCTCACGGCGTTATTCGCATGCGTTGTGGCAGTGTGATTGCCTGGACACTTGTGGAGGGGTCGTGAACGAACTTCAAAGTGCATGCTCTTGTTGCTTCAAGCTCGTAGAAGCTTGGCATACCCAGTGGCATTCTTGGTACCGTGGCTAACCAGATCCTAAAGCGTCAGCGAAGAAGAGAACTACAGATGAAACTCATCTGTGCCAGAAACATGGGACTAAAATTATGCCAGTGGAAAGTTTTTTCATTTGAGCAATTTTGATGCTATTTTAAACTTCCATTACCGTCATTTTTATGAGTTTATGGCCAGATAACCCCATTCATTGGCATCCTTAGTGGGGATCCTAAGACTACGGTGACACAGAAGACGCCATTTGCCGCGAATGGTGTCAAAAATACGCATCGCAGTCTCACAGGGATTAATGCACCTTGAAATGTCTGCTTCATGCTACAAGATGCTGGATGTTATCCGAACCAACCAATATAAGGTATTCAGTTGCAAACCGCGCGACATGGAGGGATGAGTTGCGAACGTGGATGGTGAAGTTTGTCCTCGTTCTTTGCCTTTAAGTGAATAATCATGGAAACAATGACTGCATGGTGGTGTAGCACACCAAACTACCTTAGGCAGTACCGATACGGTGAGACTGACGGCTCCATTTGTCACTGTGCTGAATCAATCTAAATCTATGCCAATACCTTCTCATCTTTGCGCAAAATCAGGGCGTGACATTCGTTTCTGCCTCGGTGGTTACTGCAGCCGGTGTTAAAGAAGGTGGGCTTACAACTAGAAGGAGTACGCCACAGAGCCATTGCTGTTTCCACTGCACATTCGACCCTAAGAGTCTAGCATTACCTCATCACATCTTAGGGTTTTAGGGTTCTCCTGATGTCTATTCTATTAAAACGTCAAAAGTCCTTCCCACAGCTGTAGAATGTAATGTATCACCAAGTTGTAATTTTAAATGTGAAAACCGTTGTGTTTGCGTACAGCGTGGCTATCAGAGTGTTTTCTATCGCAGATAATCAGCAAGCGTTCCTCCATGGCGTATTGCTTTAACACCACCGCGAATGGGTCATCATCGTCTGCACGAACTTGAGTGACCCGCTGAACCGGCCTCGCAAGTAACAATTACTTCGAAAGCAGTACCAATCTGGGCCCAGCGAATGCCGTTGGAGAGCGTTGTGCCCGCTTGCACCACAATGTGATGAGTTCCATTCTATCACGAAGTCTTCAAGATCATGCACTGACTGGGTTGCATCAGCATTGAGATAGTGGCTGGCTGAATTCTCTTAAGTTATTCCACCAAACACATGGCCACTCTTTGAGGTAGGTAACAACTTCAAACAGGCGATTTTGCCTCCATAGTGAGGAGCGAGGTCCAAAGCGAAGACTCTCTGAAAGGCACAAAATCCCCGACTGAGTGAATAATCTTATGTACTCTACAATGTTGTGTGTTAAATGAGACAGCCTGCCACTCGTCTTTATGCTCGCGTTGGCAGATACTTCGTAAACAGTGAATCCTGTCTTCGTTTCAGCTGCAATAAGATACTCAGCCTCAACTTGTTCAGGCGCGGCTTGAAAAAATTCACTTATTCTGCCGATATACCTCCAAAATTTGCCATCTCTAACCTTTTTGATGGTCACTGTGAGTTTCAGAAGGCCATTTTCTGCACAGTATTCCCTCACAGGCCAGTGGAGTGTCAATGCGCCGCTCCATTGCCAATCATGGGTTCCACGAAAGCGGCTTGCATTTGGCCATGCACCCAGCGCGTCCCCGGCGCACGCGCACAGTAAGATGCTGAGAATGCCTACGACCACCGCATATCTTTGCGACATGAGGAGAAGTGTGAGTTCATCGTAGTGAGTTGATTCAGATGCGAGCACATGTGTCGAACCAGCGAAAACCATCGATTGCACCGTCCATCCACCACATGCTTAGCACGGGACAGACGGTTATGGTGGTGGAGTCACCAACCTTGAAGTTGGTGCTGCTCAGTGACAAACTAATGACATCAGCAAATGTTGTACCAGACATAAACGGTTGTGGTTGCCCAACCTAATGAAGGACAAACCACACCGTTTGATTTGGAAGAACGTGCGGTGCAGCCCCTATGTTAATCTTGGGGGGCAATACGGGTGCCGCGTGTCTCAAGACCCACGCACATCTGCTTGTTCCGGCAGTGGTGCATCGAAGTGATCAGCGCTGTAGTACAACAGTGAGTTGCGTTCTTTGACGACCCGAGTCATGGGTGTCTGCCTGCGACTCCATCCTCTAGTGTTAGCAGCCATTCCGGGGCAATCTCAGCCAATCATGGACGTCCTGTCTGCATTGCAAAAAGGTGAGGACCCTCTTTGCCAAGGACAGACAACAGAGTCAGTCATGACCACAAACACTAGGAAGTCGGAAAAGTTGATGTACAGCATGCACAACACAACAGCCCTTACACTTATGATTGAAGCAGCCTGCGCTGCAATTAGCTATGTGAGGGGATTTGTCTGTAGAAGCAGTTGCCTTCTATGAACTTCCTCATGGCTAGGAAGCAAGCACAAGAACGCATCAGTAGTGATGGTAATTTAAGCGATGGTCCCGTCCGGGCGATGCCATCTCACTTGAGCCAATCACGTTTGCTGTTCCGCAGAAGTAACCTCTAAAATATAATTTTAACGAGCTAGCACCACTAGCACATGATTTTGTGCTTCATGTGCGATCGTCGACCGTGGCGAAGGATGCCGCATTATTGACACCACTGAGAGGCTACCTAACGCAGGTCCAGGGGTTAGCGAAGCAGAAGGAAATCCTAAAAATTTGCTCCAGTTTCGCCTCAACCAGCAACACAGCACACAAAAATGACAAGAGAGGCTGATTGAGACAAAAATCGTGAGAGTGCGCAGGATGGATTTCGATTCATCCTCCTCACGCGTTAAGAGTGAAGGTGAATACCCAGACAAATGAATGTGTAGTAGAGTTGGAGCAACTCGGAAGCAAAGACCATTTGTAATGCTGAGACAAAGACGCCTCCACATCCCAAAAAAATCGCCCTGTGCTGCACCTCTTGTTCCAAATGCAAAAAAAGGCTCAGAATAGGAGAAAGGCCAACCAGACCTTGGCAAATGACGCAGCTTGCAGTAAATGCAGGGATGGTCGTTGTGCAATTAGTTTTAGCCTTAACCAAAGCAGTTTGATGAACTCTGTTTTGACGAGGTAGCCGTCACGGCTATGAAACATCAGAACTTGATGCGTTCCCCATAATTAATGAAGCTGTTAGTTCGGGAGGGGGCGAGAACACTTTGTCATTGTGGGGTGTCCACCAAATTCCTAGTCTCATTTCTACCTATGCATTTTGTTCCTTTCAACAATGTTAAAACCGCACAGTTGTGGGGTTTATGTTTTCAAAAAGCATCAGCACAGTGTAAACACGTCTCAAAACGGAGGCATGGATAAAATTAAATATAATGCCGCAGAGGTAATTTTTCTTTTGAAAAGTTTATTTCGTTTTGCAAAAGGTGTGCCGGTTGCAGAACCCTATTTTCTTAAGTAATCGCTTGTTGGCGCAGGTCGCTCGATTGAGAGTGCTGATTTGAGAAGGCTGAATTAACTCAACATTATCCACCATTCATCGTACCATCAGTGATCCATAGGAAGGCTCGACCTCCCCTCCCCCTAGTCAAAAGACTAACGCTGACGGTACTGCAATCATGTTTAATTAATTGCATTTTGAGAGATGCGAACAGCGTCGAGAATTCACAGCCCCAAGAATAAAGGCGATGCTAAATGATGCCAGCTTCGAATCGTCAAATTGCAAAACCCAAGCTGTGCACCAGAACTAAAGTAAAACAATCGAAAAAATGGACAGACTTACAGTAGGTGTCCTTGGTTAATGCACATGGGTTAAGAAGGTCGTCTGCACGAGAGGCGCTGCCATTGAAGTGCAGAAAAACCACCACCACAAACTAGTCAAATGGCTTGAACGCTGCAGCCCTCGCCTGATTCTTTTTCACACTCCCATCAGCTGTGATGGTTTAATTAAAGTACAGTGAGATGCCTTACCGTGGTCGGGGTTTTAGAGGTGATTTCAGGTGGTTTTCTTGAGTTTCTCATATTTTCAGCACATAGGAGGAGACCCGCTGTGAAGTGCTATTGGTTGCTGTGTAGATGCGTCCTCTTCAATGCATGCAACATGATGTTTGCGTCTAAAAGAGCAATAGAACCTCAAAATGTACCGCTAAAATGATCATTTTTATCAATTGACATGCCTATGAATAGTTGATAAATCATGCCTGATTAAATTTGGGTGGAAGATGTAATACCTATAAGACATGACACCAATGAAAGCACACCCAAAATTCAAGCCCATGACAGTTTCTTCCCCACTAGGCAATGGGTGCGAGCCGATAGTCGCTGGCGCAAGATAAGAAGAAGACTTTCATGTTTTATGCCACTTTTGTCCCATCAACGTTTCGGTAGCATCGAAGGCAGGTTAAAAATAGTAATTGGTGACAAAATTACATTAAAAAATAAGACAAGGTTAATTGACTACAATTGTGTAACGACCATTTTTAAAGGCAATTTACGCCAATTTGATAGTTAGAGATCTCTCAAAGAAAAAGCATTTTATATCGAGTGTTACGCTTCGAAGAACACAAACTGACACAAGAAGGAAGTAACAATTTAGGGCAGAAAAGTGCATGAAGGCAGGCATCAAACAAAGACCTTATCTCTAACTAATCAGATTATGGGACAAACAATCCGATCGACAATAAAATAGGCGTTGACGGCATTCGTAAGTGCAATGAGGAGCAAATGAGTTCACAAAGAGGGAACTGAAAGAAGTTTTTGGACAAATCTATGCCAGTAAAAGCACTTCTAGTCAGACAGCAAAGAACTTCTCGAATCTGTTCACTCAATTTTGATAAAAGTATCGTACGGTTATTTACCTTTGCTGGACGACTCGTAAACATTAGGAGAGCCAAGACTTTTGTTCTGTAGTAATCGTTGCTGTGTGTTTGGGACTGAGAATGGTAGTACTGACCAGAGTAGCACTGATTGGTCTCCTCAAGCTCATTGGCACCGTTTCAAAGTCATCCGTCAACCGAGGACAATGACCTAGCTTGTCAATTTTGTCCGCATCTTTCTCCAGTTGGCCCGAATTGAGCACTGACATGAGTGGGTACGAGAGAGATCCGCATTGTGTTAGACGATTGAGTGAAAGCATTAATCGTGGGCAAAAGAGGGGTTTCCAGAGCAGGAACAGTCCAAATGCTCTAAGAGGTGTTTGCATAGGGCCGACGCTTCTAACCTCGCATGGAACATGCAATAGCGGGTGGTGTGTTACACTGTCCGTGATTGTTATTGCTCATGCCGTGGACCGGTCCAGACTAGTTGGATCATCGGTGATCAGGGTGACAACAGGACCTTGCAGCGATGCGGCAGCATCTTAAACGAACGTTGCAAGTCCGCAGCCATCCACTGAATACTTCTGCCGCTGTGTGTCATTGTCGATGGACACTTTGGTGACTTGCTTGCATAGGACATTTGCGTGATGCAGATGCTTATATATACCTCTGCATCTGTCAGCGTTGAATTCAGTTGCGTTGATTTCATTGCTTGCCCCATCCTTCCCAACCGTTCCTGCAAATTTTCTGCTCGCCCTATTTTTTTGCGTGCCTAACTGACTAAGTTATGCTAAATGAACACTGTTAAGAGAACTACGGGATGTTGGCCTATGTTGGACAATGGAACAGGTTCTCTCGGGCTACCCTAGGGAGGTCCAAGCGTAGCATCCAACTCTTTGATGTTGAGGCCACTTCGAATTCAGAGTTGGGGAGTTGTGTGGACAGAAAAGCTGTCATCCTCTCCTACTGTTATCAGTCACTGTTGGAAAATCCTCAATGAATTGCATTATTTGTCTGGCTGTGTGGGATCTACTGTATTACCAAGTGACTGATTGGTGAAGCCAGCTATTAAAGGATCAACAGCCAACCTCACCAGGACTGTGAAGTGAATGTCGCTCATTAGGGTCGCCAGGAATTAAAAACTTTACAAGAAGGTGGTTTCGTCCAATTAAGCCTTCGTTTATCGCAAATCCACTATTTCTCCATCCAGACCGGGTTGCAGTTGGGCGTTGAGAAGCATCCTCCTCCTACCAAACCGCGGTTCCGGATGCAGAAGCGTATCCACAAAGGCGTTAGCGGCACCCAAGAACCTATCGATTTTGTTAGGATTCAGTTAGAAGTAGAGAAGGAAAGCAAGCTGCCAGGGATAAAATGTATGGATTTCATCTGGAGGGTGAAGCTTGGCGAGTTTAGTGGCCGAATCTAACGGCATGAGATGGCCTATGAAGGCCTAAGATGGAGGAAAGTTAGTCCAACTTGGCACACAGACACGGATTTTGGGACAGTCTTGAGGCTTCCACCTAGCACAGATCGACTGCGATCCCTCAATAAGCATTCAAATCTGCTGCGATGTTAGCAAACACGTATAGCAGTCAATTTAAAGGCCACAAAATAGGAGGCACTGACCGGTGGCGCCTCAGGACGTAGTAGTCCAAGCTCCTGAACCACTCTTTTCCTTGAAGTAGCCGAAAAGATAGGTTACACTGGCCAATTAGCTAACCAAATTAAATTCCACATCTTTGCTGCCCTTTGAAGATGTTGCATCATCAGGCCCACATCCTTCCGAATTTTAAGGGACTGATGTCTTACGAAAGAGGTCCTCTCCAAACTTCTCAACCCCTCAGTACATGAAACAATTTGGCTGGCCACCAGATCGGCTTAGAGGCACGAATGATTCCGAGCCTACAACGAAATGAGGCAGCCTTAACTTGGCTCATGGTGTGGAATTTACTCTCCAGATTTGATGGGAAAAGTGGATGCTGTGCATAGTAATTCAGGGGACCGAAGTTTTCGCCTAAGGCGTCAAGACGGGCATGTGTCAATTTTCAAACAATTTCTCGACGGTTAGAATCTTGTCATATGAAAAACAAAGCATTCGAAAGATGGCTAAGACGTCTGCAACCAACGGTTTCATCACCAACACCGCGTACACACGTACCATGGCTTGAATGACCTTCCATAATGTATTTTTCGTTGCATCGTATTGTGTATGGTAGCAGGCGGCTTGAGTAGGCACATCTTATGCAGCCTGAGACAGGTGGTGGTGACAAACTTGCCACAGCTGTGGCGAATGCAACTTTCAACCTATGAAGGAATTAAAACTTGCAACTCAAATAAAGACCAGCCCTCTTTCCACCTAGCGACTCCCGGAATTTCATAAGGTCATTGAAGAAAATTTTGAAAGCAACTGTAGTAGTTAGTACATAATTAATTTGCATTTTTCGTTGTGCTTCCCACTGTGCAGCTTATGAGTTGGCGAAGTATTCACAACCTTCATCGTCGAACAGATGTTGACCATAGCTTGCGATGATACACGAACATTAGAATTCACTACTTCCTCGCCAAGTCCACTCAACTTCTGCATAACCAAAGGAAATGAACGCAATGACATCACATAATGCTCCCGCTGCTGCTGCTACCACTTAAGCCAAGTAATTATGTGCTCATGAAACTTCAAAAGCGAATCTTGCTAATAAAAGGAAACCTACCAGCAGATTGTCCACACATGCTTGCATGTGGAACAACACAATGTCGACTGCCAATTAGTTAAATTCCTTAAAAAGATTTTTGTATTTTTGTTGTTATTATGGTTGGCATGTTGTTAATGCTGCACTCAAAGCAGGACAGTGGCGAGCGATGACAAAGCCAAATGCAGATAGCATTTGCTTACAGGTTGTTGGAGGCTATTTTCACCTGCCATCGGAAGTGTTTTCAGTGTGTGAGCAAGCCAAGAATTAGGGTCGGTACAGTCCGTGATCCTGATACTCCATGAGTGAGACAATATAGGAAGCCGCACTGAATCGCCTCAACGATACGAGCACACTTCAGCCCAGCCCATCAAAGCGCGCTTCAGAAGGACTACATTCGCTATTTATTCATCCATATGGAGTGAGGTTTGGTTATAAATGCGGTCTTGTTCCATTCGTAAACAGAAGATACTTGCCAGCGTTCTCAAAGAAAAAAACGACAAGGTAGTTCGTTAAGCAGAGGGACAAGACTATAAATGCTCTGCTTAATCAACACAGCAACAGCGAAATTGCCAGTAATATTGGCAGACCTCAAGGAGAGGATAACTTCGACAAAGAGGTATACCAACTTTCGCATTGGCAGTGTTCTCTTCTTAACTACAGTACCACAACAACCTCAGCATGAGAATGTTGTTCAGGAAATAACAATAGAAGGCCACTCACTCGTGGCTGCCTTAGCTGTGTTGGAGAGTTATTTGAGGATATCCTCGGGAGTGGCGAGGGAGAGAATTTCGCTGCGCGTCTCACGGAAGCAGGAAATTTGTCAACACGTAGAGGATTGTATGAAATAAGCTGCCCCCGATTGAGAGGGGAGTAGATGTTTGTTCGGCTTGCTTACGTCAAAGATTCCATAAGAAGGAGGCCAATAAAGCTCATTTTGAACGGTTTTTTGGGTAGACCCTGAAGTCACCGGCGCCAAATAGCAGGTACGTCACAACAGCGGTACTAAATGCATGTGTAGTGAGTTAGTAAAGCACTGTCACGCTGGATGGAACGACGTAAGGCAGTGGGTATCGAAAACAACCATCCACTCTTGATCTGCACAGAGGAGTCGAATTTTGCCTCGTGTCGAGGAAGCATTCCGCACATTCTATGCTTGTATTTGACGGGAGTCGAATGTAACGTCGTACTCTTAGAATTGAAGTAACCATCAGAGAAGCAAAGCTATGCAAAAATGAGCACTGCAATCCAATTGAAGCAGGCCAATTCATGAGTGTCAAAACCGTAGTGACAGATCTTTCGACGACGAAACAGCCTTGCGTAGAGTAGTTTTCATAATTATCGCCACAGCATCTAGTAGAAGCTGGTAATTATAGCATGGCTGTTTAAATGCTAAATTGTTAGTGGCTGTTATTCCAATGTTTTCCATTCCAATTCCTTCTTGGACGAAATGCTGACTGGTTTGTGATCCTGGTTGTGGAATTGAATGCTCCACCGTCTCGGCGGCTTCAATGAGGCACAGGTGGTGCGCCTTTTTGTGGATAGGACTAACGCAGTTGTCTACAAGTAATTGCATTTCCGCAGAGGAGACACACGCCGAGTACCGATACAACTTTTCACAGAATAAACCGAGATGCTTCGACTCAACGATCAAAATTCTATGCCGGAACTGCCTCCGAGGTCTCATATAAACAACAGTATAAATGCAATAAAGTCAACGTAGCTTTAGCTCTAAGGATGACATATGTGTGATTCGGTCAACCGGTCGCTGTGGGAGTGGGCGAAACTGCGTTGAAAGCATGAGAGCAAATACTGCAGTTTAATACCCTTTTATCTAAATTTATCCACTGCGTTAAAGTCTGCTACAAAGACAAGACTTAATTAAGTGAGTCAGAATTACTCATTAAAAACCAGAAATTTAGATTATGTCGGATCCAAAAATCACGTGGCCTCTCATACTGAATAAACTCAAACAGGTAGTCGTAAAACGTGAAGAAAAGACAAAAATTGACGATGAGAAATTCAATGACAATGGAATTACAAGAAGCTAAATTGCTTTGTTCACCAATTTTAATGAAAATCCATCTTAAATCCATGAAGTTGGCGAAACATTCTCGGCATAAAAATCATCTGTCAAACTGTAAAATGCACATCTCAGAGACATTTCAGCGAGTTTTATATGTTCAATCACTACTGGCGGAAATGCCTCAGCAGTCAACCGAAATTGGACGAGAAAATTTTCTTAAACACGGTTGGATCTACCAAAATGATCGAATGTCCCTAAACCACTTTGAGTCAGGGAGGAGTTGTTCTTCTAGTCTGTCTGCATTAGCCATCGCATCACATTGGACATCCATTTTTTACATATTCTGGTGAGTAATTAACACAATTTTTAGAAGTCGCGCCATCCAACGTTCAAAATTTTCTTTGTTTAACAATGGACACTGTAGCAATTAGCAAAACGGAAAATGGAAACGGAAAGTCAGTTGACGCATGAAGAAATCGTCGGCCCTCCAGCGAATAGAACGGTAGCAAGCAAAGAAAGAGAAAGCGTGGGCTGCCTCATCTTCGCAAAGCATGCCATTTTGCGGAGAACATCAAAAGTTGCTGCGATTATTAGGTATTACATCAACTTTGTCATAAGAGACACGGATGCTCATATATCGCTTGTTTGGGGAATAATTAAGTAGATGAGGACCAACCATCTGCATAGACGCCCGGGAGATGGACAACAATTCCTCAAAATCCCCCTTCGTACCCTTTAAAAAATGCAAAGGCTGAAGTGATTCAAAATCTGGACATGCTAACAACCAAAACACCCATTCTGAGGGTTAGCACATCGCTACTGGAAACACCATGTGCCATCGGAACCAGGTTTGATGTGTTTGAACCAAGAAAACAGATGCAAAATACTGACAATAATTACATTAGGGTCAACAACACAATCGCTGAAGTCTGAGGAACAATTTAGTTGTCGGAATTGGACACTATGTGCGGTGTGATTGGTTGCTTTTTACGAATTTTACAATGGCACGTAAAGTAAATAATTCGACTTTCTGGTGGACTTGTTTCCGACTCAGAAGAGCCGTGCTTTGCCCATGTACCCTGTCATTCTCATATGATCACATCAATGCTCGTTAATTTTTGGATCGCTGCACAGCATTCGTCCTGTAATAGTCTTCGAAATTTGGCCTAAATACTTTAATTTTTTAACTCTGTATTTTTTCGTCCAGGAGCTCTCCAAAATCTGCTTGCCAACCTTTTAGTTGCATTTTTGCTTTTCTGGTGCCACGAAGCTGCCGTGGTGTTGAAGCCAGATGTAATAACTTGTGAAATGGTAGGCAGTGCAAGGTTCGCAAGTCACTCGTGAGGGCGTCTCCTTTGACCTGCAATGTGGGTGTCGGCATAGGCGATATTGATGCGTCTAATGGCAAAGCCATAGGTGTAGCCTCCTTGTCTGAAGCACTGGCTAGTCACGTGGTCGTAAGCCAAACAGACAGGGTGATTGCGAGGTTATTTTTTAACTGCTGAGCAAACTTGGTATTGGGTTGGGAAAGGATGGTGACTTGAGGGCAGGGGTGATTGAGTGCAAGTTAAAGAGGTGCAAATGATGAGGGAGCTGCAGAAATGTTTTGAATTTGAACGTAGTCCAATTCCGCGAAGTGTGTTCCCTAAGTTTGCATTTCAAACCTATGCCTTTTCTACCTTTCATTGCACACAAACGTGTCTTATGTTAATTTTCGCATCATATATTTAGTTTGCATAGAAAATTCTAATTTACGGTTGTGTGCACGTGCAGGCTTAAAAAGTTGCATGTATATGTATACAAGGATTTGTTATGAGACTCGTTTCAGAAAAGTAAATCGGGCGCACATCTTGGCATAGGTTATATCAAAGGATTAAGAAGAGGAGTAGATGAGACGGGCGTGGAGGTGTGTTAGGTGGTGAGTTATTACAAAGAGAGGAATAATGGCGGGTGAAGCTGTAGAACAACTGACAAATTATTTGCTTTTGCATAATGGTGAAAGCAAAACATTTATTGCTTGCACAAATGCAAGCTAGCGCACAACAACAGCTCAGTCGGCGGAGTAATAGACTGCGGGTGTTGGTAAACGCCCACACACCGATGGTTCAAATCCGCCCCGTCGGCTGCAGCTGTGTCCCCTGGCTGTCTTACTTCTGCTGGATGGCCTCGCACCCTGCATGTCTGCTCAGGTCCTCTCCGGTCAGCAAGTGCTCATCTCTAACCTCCCCTCATGCTGAGCTTAAAGCCATCATAACATCCGCGGTGTGAATGCCTTTTCTTGCATGCAGTCTCATTCGGCTCACTAGGCAACTATACACCTGAACTGCGCACTTGAAAACCGCATCTATTTCTTCTTCTCTCCACACAACTAATATGCGCTGCACCAATGCCACTCACCTCTGCCTTCTGAATTCTCAAATGTCTGCCAATACACTCAGATTTACCACTTCGATATTTCACTACCAGCCTGTCTGCCTTTCTCCACCCTCCTTACGTCGCAGAGGTATTTGGCCTCAAAAAGTCCAAAAATTTTACAAAGCTCATTTCTGGGAGTTTATCAGAGGGACGCTTGTTCTAAGTGCGACAGGGTTTGATAGAATCACTGCTGCTAATAAGACAGCCATATGCATAATTCCAATTTACTACTAATCTTCCTTCAGATAAAGTCTAATTTAAGTTAAACAATAGACTGTGCAATATGATATTTTAAATTGACCAAAAGATGGGGCAGTTTTCTCCAGAATGTTGGCCATACAACTTCCTAACAAATCCTCTTTCTAAGAAAATCACTTCACTGTCTAGTGCACCGAATTGCAGTGGAAATTCATTCTTATTTCTCTTGCCAAAATTTGTGCCTCTAAAAGTAGTTGAGTGTTCTTGTGCTTACTATGATCACGAATGCATCTGGAGGCCGCTCAGCGCCCACTTGTTCAGTGGACAGAACTGGACAACAGTTGCAGAAGTATCAATAGTAGACCACATACGCCTCTTATAAAGCCACTATTTTGAGTGCGTAGCGCCAGCTGTTTTCAGTTTCCCCCTCTTCCTTTTCCACTTCATTTAAGCTTCAAGCCATATGCCAACAGACGCAGTCAACGCTGACCCACCGCCACTCCGGTTGAACTGCACAACTTCGTCATTCTGCAAATAGGAAGGACGCTTGATGTGCCATTTTTGTTTTACATCTGCAGGTACCTCACCTGTGTCGTCGCCTTGTATCACCTCTTTCTTCTTTCACACCCTCCTCTCCCGTCTCCATCGGCCTCTCTACACATTGTGCCTTCTTCCTTCCATTATACCTCTCCACATGCCTTCATCCTTCCGCTGTTCCTTCACTCTCTCCAACATCCATCATTTCTAGTTTCCCACATGTCTAAGCTAACGCATATAGACCCTATATTTTACTCACTTCTCCTTCTCTCGTTCCCATCACCTAAGGCCATCTTTGCTCCCTCCTCATTTCTACTCTTCTTACTATCTACAAACCGGCTTAAATCATGGTGTAAAATGTGGATGGCCGTGCAATTGTTAATGCAATCCAAACAACAGCAAAAGCTATTGCAACAAAGCAATCCAGGATTAGTTTCCTTAACAGACTCTTCATTATTTGTGGAAAATAACACCAGATTTTATTCAAAAACTGCAAACAACACGCTTCCGTGCCGAGGATCTATTGAATCGGTGCAGTGCATAAGGACAATGACTCCAGAAATCCCTACAGCACATTACTAGCACTAATCAGCCCTGCTGATTCGTATAATCTTGTGCCCAAAATTAGCCCTTTGGTTAACTAAACCAAATTTCGAGTTAAAATGAACGCCTTTAGCATAATTACAACCTGCCTGGGTGCCCAAACGCGCTACCTTCCTAATCATATCACTCTCGTAAGCATTCAAGCCCTCTCCTCCGTGCCCCACTCCAACAGCGCTGGAGCTATCAGTTAGGTGGGCAAGCATCATAGATGCGTCCGCCGGCAATGTAAGGAGGAAAAATATGGGTCTGCATTGAAGGTTTGTGCTACCTAAGGACAACAAAATGGCGATATTGCGGGGTGCGCATGTC
Source organism: Taenia multiceps (assembly GCA_001923025.3). Lineage (NCBI taxonomy): Eukaryota > Metazoa > Platyhelminthes > Cestoda > Cyclophyllidea > Taeniidae > Taenia > Taenia multiceps. Next base: position 1,336,064 of record CM010316.2, read on the forward strand.
GAAGGTCGTTTCCATGTCATAGTAAGATGCCGAGAAGCATGGCACTGTGTGCGTGGATGCAGCAGTATGTAGTAAAGTGTAATAACAACGAAAAGCCGAATTCTGAATCTGCGGACATCTACGTCAAGCGTGTAAGACTTATGAAGGACACAAATGTATTAAGGATGGTCGTGTGTCCATACATCTGCAAAGTTTTCGGTCTTGGTGAATCTGATGATGAAACGCTAAAAGAGAGGCACACAGAACTATGAGGCGATATTGGGAAAAATGAATGCTGACCTCGCTGTTATGTGTTTAGGCTTGTCCTTTACAAAAAATTTTACTGTAATACGTTGTCCATGTAGTCATCCAGGAGCAGATTACAAGAGCTAATTCGACCACCTATTTTGCACTGCTTCTGGTAGGACGCACGTCAGGTCAAACAAATACACTAACATATGAAGCGTCTATCAAGGCGTCACCACTTATTGTGCTTTGAAACTAGAGGAAACGCCGAATGTTAAATTTTATGCAATATAGCCTAATAACAAGTGAACGAAATATAGTACCAGAATTCAATGAAATCTGCCTAAATGAAGCATCATAAGAAGCGTGCAACATGCGGAGGAGTCAAAGCGGTAGTGGTGTTTGCCTTGCCATGACAACTGTAGGAGAGTTTGGTTTTTGCTATAAAACACAGACATCACCTCATCACCTTCTTCTTCCTCACTCTTTTATTCGCTTTACTACATCATCACCTGTTCTCCACTTAGCGGTGAGAGATAGGATGTGCTTAGGACTTGATTACCCCTCCTGCACACAAGCACACGTTCCATTGAGATTCGCACAAAGTTAGCGACAAGAGCCAAGAGCATCTGCTAGGATGCCTTCGACTCCGGAGAAAGTATCTATTCGATTTGGCAAAAACCTCAGGTATGTATGCAAGCTGCATGCCCTATCCTGGCTACTAATTTTTGGAGCCGAGGACAACATGTCTTTTCCATGAACGCCAGCTAGCCTTCTGCTCTCCAATGGAGTATGACGAGATTCTTACAAGCTTTGGTCACTTCACATTTGCAGAATTTCTGCGGAATTATGGGCTATGGCGAAGATCGCTTATCTTGGTCGCGATATGGACTTGGAGCAGATAGCGACCATCACCTTGTCTAAGATTATTCAAATAAATGGCATTTAAAGCGCCTGACGCATGCTCAGAAAAGGGATGGATCGAGAGGTGGCACGGGATTGGTCTTTATTAAAGAGCACGTGTTATTAGTTGTTGGTACTTTTGGGTAGCCCAAATAAAGTTTGAAACTTATGATCCACGATGGTTTTAAGTAGCATTTATGGAGCTACTACAGTAGCACATTTCAGCTGAAGTGGTGACCTCCAGGCTGCACTCAAGTTGGACATGATTGATGTCAATTTGTGCACATTTCCGGGTCTTGCCACTCGGCCCTGTAGGCGACAGCGTTGGCAATTCTGAGGCTGTGCGAGAGTCTGTCGGCTGCTGAAGTCGGCCTATTCCAGGAAATTAAAATATCTAACTAGTTTTGATGCAACTGCTGTTGCAAGCGGCTGGACCTCTACCATTTAAGGGCTCTAGGGTGGTAAAATTGTTGCTAAGCGTTTATGCAGTTGTTTTCAAGGGAGCTTGGCCAAATTTTGCTTTAAACATACACAAGGTAATAATGGTAAGCCTATTCCAGAGTTGCAGTAAGATGGCGAGTCTGCCACCTGCACATGGTGGCGGATGGGTGCACCAGTAGCTTTTTGCCAAGTAGCCATTTTGGTTGTTGATTCTTCGGCAGAAAATGTGCTCTTGCGACTGTCATTCAACATTCGCCCCTTGTGACAGCTGTGACCTCAGGTGCTCGGTTGCTGTTATCAATGCGTAAAATTTAACGAGTTGGGCATCATCAAGCTCATCTATTCTTTTTTACTGTTCATGGGGAGTGAGGTTAATTTTGTATGCACTTACTACTGCTGCTTACCCTATCATGGTCTTCGAGTTCAGGTGTCCGACTACCTCAACCGGGCAATTTGTGTGAGAGAGGGCAAGATCTTTTCACTGAAGCATACGTCTAGTTCGATAGCGATAACTTTTGCAATGTATCACTTCGTCATTCATAAGCTGAGTTTACCGAATTTTTTAATTCTTTCACAGTACTAAGGGAGGCATATTTTTTCCATGATGTAGCCATTGCAATTGGCTCCATAGTTGCTGAAGTTCCATAGTTGCGGAAGTTCGGATAGATGAACCACCAAGCAACCATCTGATTAAAATTAATGTTAGATAAGAATTCAAATGGATTATGAATTTAGAACTGCCGGTGAAGTGGCTCTCTCCCAGCAGTCACATCACTCTTTTGCAAATTGCTCACTACCGATAGGCCCTCAGTTACATGACTGACCGAAATGAAATACTCAACGCATTAAGAGTAGCATTTCAATGTAGGTTGATAGAGGACGAAATTGGCAAACAATAATGATTTTTGCTGCACTAAAAAGGGTCAATTCATGCAGAAGACTTCAGTTAACATAGCGCCCATCCTCTAAGTCACGCTACCTTTCCTAGGCATTGCAATAGCTTCACATGTATATTACTGACGTTGACTTCTGTAGCACACCCATCATCTTCACCATATTATGACGGTGATGGCTGTGGCTCTTCGTGAGTATAGAGATGCGAAAGTAAGACTTGTTAAAGCATTGTAGGACAGCCGCTTTTGAAGTGTTCTGATGGAATAACTGGTACTTGGGCGAGTAAAGTAATGGAATATCTGCGCAATTAACATCGGTTACCTCCACTGTTTGTAGACTGTGCTCAAGTGTACACGTGTTGAACTTCATTGGTTTAATGCAGCTGTGGCTAGGATGGCACATATTGGCACCGCAAACAGGGCATAGAGATATGAACTGCGGTGGAACACATGAGCACTCAGTTATTAGCTGTCAACTGTTTATTCTAGTAGACAAATTCTAAAGCAAACTGCGACTAATTCGCCTTGGAGTGTGCATAGTATTGGAGTAAACGCTGGATATCTATTTGTCGTAATCGATACGTGTGCGCTGATAGGGCCAATCTCCATTATCTTCGCAGTTTCATAATCGTTCAAAGTCTAAATTCCTCTTAATTTTTTACGGCCTGGAGACCCATTGTTTGCAGTCTTTAAATAAAATGTGGTGTTGTTTTCCACAAATAATGAAGAGACTGCCAAGGGAACTGATCCCGGATTACTTTGCTGCAATAACTTTTGCTCTAATGATGCAGGCACTGAATAACGCCAGTCGCCAATGTGCATGTCACCCAAATAGCTATTTAGTTACGCGTTGTCATGGCGGTTTTGAGGTATCTATCAATGGATTCTGCTTACCGACACACAGATTGGTGGGCATTTTTCCTTTGTTTCTTTAGTGAAAACTAGCAGATTTCATCAACCTTGATGCAGAGTTCGCCTCTGCTACAGCTCCTTACATCTCTGAGTGCGACTGGGATGTTGTTCATAAGTTTTTGTCACATTTGCTGCGCTTTAACTAAATTGTTTTGCTTTTTCGGGCAGCGACTTGCTGCTACCATTCATTCTTATTTCCTACAATATTTGTACGCAACAAAAGTCTATTGTTTTGGTTTCTATAATGCCTGTATTGGAAGATCATATGCGGGGTTACAGGATACCTTACAATTCGAATGATAGGTCATGTTCCAATTAGACCTTGTTTACGATCATCGTTGCCTTGTTCCTAGACACTGTCAAGCAGTTCATATTTGCCCTCCAATTGACTTCTTTTTATTTATGACAGCTGGATTCATACGTAGATCTGAATAGACTATTAAATTAGGCGCCAGCTGACACACCGAATGGACGACCGAAAACTTGCAAGGACAATGTTTCGCTCTCCTGGGCATTTGCCCCACGGTAGAATAAGATCAACCTTTCTACATGCATTTTAAAGTTACTCGTCCTGTCAGCTGACAACAATGGCAGCACTGACCCAATTAAGTCTTGTTGTTAGTCAGATTCACACTCAAGAGGGTTTTAATCCAGAGGCCTTCTGTTCCAACCACAGATAATTCACGCTAACCAATTACGCGGAGTTGCGTCCAACCCAGAACTAAGCCAGTGGACATTAATGGGCTTTCATTAAGTCAGCCCTAATTTGAGCTGATTACTAAGACAACTCCACAAAGTAGGCGAGTAAGCAAAACTCCTGCTCACACTCGCCTGCATAAAAAAATTTTGATTAATTCAGGGCACCACAGAAACAATGGAGAACTACGAAGGGCAATAACTGTGTTTGCGCCAAAGAGGTAAGAAAATAGAATGAGTAGACCTATCATCCAGTAAAGTACAAGTAATTTGATTAAAAAGGAGGATCGAATCGGTCATTCTAGTCGGAAATCAGGAACACTGGCAGCAGTAGTGGCGATGATTGCGGGGCATACATAACATTGCCGCAGTCAATTCCTCCAGATTATATGTTCGGTGGCTAGGGCAAAGGGATTAAACGTCGTGGACACGCCAGAAAGAGCTCCACTGGATTCATTTCGGGTGCTGTGCTACCCACGATGCTACCGAATAACCTTAGAGACTGATGCTACCAGACTTAAGAAAGTGACCTCAAATCTATGCATTGCCAGCTGTCGGGAATGCTTGTGTCAGCTGTGTGAGCCTTCACTGCCTTCTGAGTACTACTTTATGCTGTCTTCAAGAAGTCGACTTCACGCATTTGATAGTTACGTATACGCTTTGTAAATTCAAATTCGGGTTCCCCGATCAGTGTATTTGGTTGGTTCTTTTTGGTGTCGAACCGGCAAGTGCTGTGCCAGTGCTTCTTTATGTGCGAATAAAACAATCAGTTGGTCGCGGTTCTCGTGGCTGTGTCAAATGGAAATGCTTATCTAAACCACTTCACCACCTATTTTTCGACTTGGCTTACTGCACGCTGATAGTAGGTACCTTCTCTATCATGCACTAGCCTTCTTGGTGACATGCTTCGCTATGTAGTCCAAGACTACCCTATTTACCAGCTGGATGTAAACGTTCTAATACAAAGAATGGCGACCTGTGTCCTATCGATTTTCGTCAGCAATATCTGAAGCAGCACCACACCGGAATCATGGCTGAAGGTGTTCGTGATAGAACAACCAAAACACTATGCTCAAACCTCCTTACTTCATGAGTGGTTAAAATTTTTACACTAACGTCACGTTACCAAAGATCAGGAAATTAGATACTGCCTGTTGCCTTCTTCAACCAATCAGAGATCTTATCGAATGCACAGCAAACTGATGCTGCGAGTTCATTCGGTCAGAGACATGTATTTAAAGCTTTCGGTTCTATAAGTACCCCAGGTGTGCCATGGCGCGCTGAGAGGGGATGGTCTAAGGCTGGATAGGCTAGTCAATAAACAGGGGTCCAATTTGGGCAAATTGCCCACTCTTTCGACTCAGCATCTATGAACTTATGGATTAACACGCAAGTTAGAATGATGTCACGAACAATACCGGGTGTCACCACATGTCTTTCATGCACGAGCCTACATTTTCGTCCGACGATTTAACCTCCCAGTTGTGGACTGGCTCTCAACTTGCACGGCGGCACTTAATTTTAGGTTTTGGTTAGTACTAATTACTGGCAGTTGCATTTTCAGACGTAAATTGGTGCACCTAAAAGTCCTGAATTAGATTGGTTGCGCCTAATGTGCCACATGCGGTGCACAGACGAGGCCTCAGAACCGGTACTTTCTAGGAACGCGTCCCTGCAATTAAAGCTGAAGGTGTGATCACCGAAACCCATTAACTGATGGGTAAGGACCGTAACAACTGCTTTCACATTCACTCGCCAAACTTCCCTTCTTTTCCTGACAGTGTACTAAAGGTACGTATCACACTCTATGCACGTGGAGTTTACAAGTGCATGGTGTGTGCAACTGCGAGTAGGAAATTAGCTGCTATCTTAGCCACCTCCTTTTAATTTCTCACATCAACGATTTTTGTTGAACATGGCACCACCTCATCATTTAGGAGAACAGCGGAAATAGTCTCAGCCGTGGACCAGTGCAGATAAATTTCCAAAGTTGATGTTTAAAACGAAGTAGTCGACCAGCTTTCCTTCCACGGGCACGTTCTCCACCAGTCATTCGACATTACACGAAGCTCTTCTAAATCGGCAGATCCCCATCCTACCATGGAGAACTGTGTAAACCGTTTAAATGCTCTGGCTGTTGTTTCCAAGCCTACGATCATTACCACAAATTTAGTCTATTACTGCAGCTCAATGAGGTATCATTCTGCGTGAAATCTGAAGGTGATGCCAAGAGTGATTAGATGAAAGTGAATGACAGCGGCGCCTTTTCAGGCTCTTGCTCAAAACTAGCGCCTTGGGTTACCCGGCCACGCCGCATCACCGTCCGCTGTATTTTTTTGCTACTTTTCTCCGCTCACTAAAAATATATTAATGGCATTCACTCAAGCCACGCCATTCCCGCAGAGGCGCACCGGCCAATGACAGCGAAATTGGCAAACGATGTAAGTCACTGAAAATTGATAAGCTATTGAACCTAAAACGAAGCTATGTGGGAGTTAGTGCTAAGGGTGTGTATGCGCCAGAAAATAAGCGGATTTCATTGTGGAAAAATATAGACAGTCGCAATGAGTGTGGACGAGGTCGGAAGGCGGGCAGTAGATGGAGGATAATATCACTAAGAATCGCATTACGGCCTAAAGAATCCAAAAGCGGAAGTCTTGGTGCACTGTGGTTTACGTCAAAGTAGCTGTATGTCCTACCATTATGAGACGCCTTTTAAAAGGATTGGTCTGGGTCAAGAGCAGTGAACTGACCTTGGTTCAAAGATTTGGTGCTAATACATACACCTACGCCACCACCATCAGCGGTATTATCAGCCACTAAACTATCACAGTTCTACCCATGGCGCAGATGTGTTCATTCAAGCCACTTCTTCCTTTAACTCATCACACTTTGCATCAGCTCGAACGTCACTATGCCCGTACATCGATTCACCAATCCATTTGCACTTCAGCGTACCTTGCCCACAAGTGCTAAAAGAAGTTATATCAAAGTAATTTTTCTCTCCCCGTTTCCAATAACGGTGCGATTTCAAGCTTCTTTATTGTAACATTAGTTGATTCGACTTCCTTCAAAAGGCAGATTTCAGATTAGCAGTGTGTAACTGCAACTGACACAATCAATCCCTTTGGCGTTTATTTATTTGAACATCACTGTGAATCTATCGATTCTATTTGTTTGAACGTGAAACATTCCGTTGAAGGCATAGCTGTCCCTGCCCTGCGGCTAAAATGAATTGACACACTTGGGGTGTGTGCCTATGCCGTAATGTGGAGTGAATGTGTAGGGAGCTCCCACTTTTAGAAGTAAAGTTAGTCGCTATTCGCAAGAATTGACAGGGTGATAGCGGGGAATGTGCTTAATCGGCATTGGTCATTCTCTAAAGAAAAAGTAAAGGCTAAGAAGAATTGCTTACGGACTATGAATTTTTAACAAGTTTTATCGAAATAGTTATTAGAGGGTAATGCTTAGGTGCTGATCAATGTTCCTTCCCTTATGCGTCTGCTTGCGAGTAACTGCTCCTCAATTCGTCACCATTTGATCACCATCTCACCCATCCATGCGCTTCGCTTAGCCCTATTTATCCACTTCTTGATCTTTCTTTTACTTTGATTAAGGCAGGCGCTTGTGGTGAAGGAGAAAAGTGTCCCAATTCCTAAAATGCGATTAGCTTAAAGGATAGCATAAAAAACAGTCGAGCACAAGCAATCTCAAGAGGGAGGCGCATTTTAATCAGAGCGCACTAGTATCTTCTCTGTCTGTTTGATGATGCAAAAAGTTGCCTAAATTGGAGAGACAAAATCACGCAATGCCTGCTCTTGCAAAAAAAACACATAAATCAGCCAGCAATCCCTGAGGCATCCTGTGCTTCCTGTTGTCGCGTCCGCTTCTACTTGTCTCGCTTCACGTTATCGTTTCCGCCATTCAGTTCTTCGTCAGTGCTTCCCCCCATTTCGGTTTCTCCTTGCCTTGTGTCTTCATTTCATCCTCCACTTCCACTACCTCCATCCCATCCGATCGATAATTCCAACCTCCCATTTCGCCGCTCTCGAGATGCCTAAGGACCAAAACAGATAAGAATCACAGAAATTAGGGACGAGTTGCATTGCCAACACCCTTCTCTCATTGCGTTATCTTCTTTTCCTCCTCTCTCGCTTTATTTAGGTGCGTCATTTCAATAGCATCACATCTGGTATGCATTGCAAATTGCATGGAATAAAAACTATGCTTGTCGTTTTAACGTGTGTCGTTGAAAAATTCATATTGTCTCTACCAAGTTGGTTATCATCACATTGAACTTAATTCAATAGCTGGATGAGAAGGCAAATGTTCTAAATCATGATGAGTTGGGAGAAAGGAATGCAATAAGGAAGGCTGCACCACATCACCGTGCAGGATCATCCTACGATGTCAACTTTTAACCCTCTTTCCTCTTCCCTACTCCCTCTCCTTCCGTTCCTACGGTTTCTCATTCCTTCACCTCTATCTTGATTGTTCTTTTCTCTCTTTCAGCTCAGCTGATGTGTTTTGTCACTTCCAGGGAAGTGCCGCATGCATTGCTGTGATTTATTCATTTTTAAAGACAGAGAACAAGAGCAGCCGAACCAGTGGAGGCAAGTCTCATGCGATCCGTTCATTCTCGCTTCCAAATAAATTGGCTATTGCAAAAAACCATATCGACGAGGATGGGATTGGATGCGCATTCTTGACATTAAAACTGTGGCTTATTCATTTTTAGACACTGAGAAAAATCGCAGCCAAATTATTGGCAGCACGTCTCATGCGATGTGTTCCAAATACTCCACTTAGCTTCGCTTCTAATTGCATCAGCCGTCGCCAAAATCTAATCGATGAGGATGAATTTGGGCAGGTCTTGTGACTATTCAAAACTGCGGTTAATTTATTTATAGAGGTTCAAAATGAGAGCAATCGAATAAATGAAGGCACATCTCATACGATGCATTGCACTTCCTTTGTTACTAGTTGCTTCGAGTTAATCTGAACAAGTGACAAATATGTTATTGTTAATGCATTCAGAGTAGCTTGTCTTTTGTTTTGTTTTTTTGTTTTATAGAAAGTGTGGCTCTGGTGATTCAACCCAATTCCATCTTTATTTTGTGATGAACGTATCATACCTTGGAATGGAGTGCGCCTCGTTACATGCATACTAGTTTGGTTTCTTCCATTTGCTAACATCCCAAGACAAGTGCAGCCGAATGGAGGAAGTCACGCCTCATGAATTGCGATCCTCTTTATTCGATTTTACTTGGCTTTGGTTTACATAGGAACTCTTGGCAACCTTTCCCATTGCAGACACGTCGAAATCGGCCTGATTGTATTTCTGCAACTTTTTTGCTTTCTCTTTCACTAATTATTATTTCAGCTCTTCATTTTGGACTCTGTTTATATCTCCACTTTCCATGCATCGTCGTCATTGGCAGACTCTTTATTTCTGCTTCCGCAGTGGTAGCCAGGAACGCTGTTGCGAATCAGTACAAATTGCCTCCACTTGTGTCGCAAGTTGACACCAATTTGACGCCTCCTGTTGCCTACTTTGCGTGACTTCTTCTCTTGTCCACCTAACATATCCCGCCCCAATAGTTGCAGGCCTTGCACCTTGATGCTCTCCTTTTTCCGAATCGAGCCGTTCATTTCAATTCAAAATAAAGGAAGGAAGTTGCAAAGGAATCACGAGGGTAGAATTGAATTGCCAGCGATTTGTAGAGTTGAAACCATCTGGCTATCCAACTAACGACCAACAGAGAGCTTGCTTCATCCAGTATGCAACTGTCGATCTGGTCGTCTGTAAGGACACCTTTTAATGGGAGAATACGATAAATGCGCCTTTGTACTCACATACACTCAAGTACACATATTTTCTTATCTATATCCGTGCGGCCCAACTAATGCGACTCCCTAAAAGGAAAAAAATAGGAATTGGGCAATGACACACGCAAACGCAAACCTCCGACAGACAGACAGACAAGCATAAGCCGACACACGCAACAAACAAAATCGCAGATGAACCTAAGAGGGGAAGGCGCAATCTTACCCGTTATTGTAGGGCGCCAGACAAAAGCAATCTTTGCAATGAAATGAAAAGGAGTAGACAGTGAGATGGGCAGGTAGAAGCAGGAAGTAGGACCGAGGCGCTCACCTTCGCTCTGTACGGGTAAGTACAGGAGTGAAAGATGGAACTAAGGCGAGATAGGATAGGACAAACAAGAGCAGCATTAAACAGAGAGATGGAAAGTGCTTGCCATTTCAAGCTATGCGGAGCTAAAACACATGTTGGTCAACAGTAAAGTGTGACTTATTCACCTTCAGGCTAGTCTGTACCAATTTAGTCTAAATTATGAATCTTTGCATTATTTATTTATGCCACAATCCAAGAGAATACTATTGGAGAGAAAAAGGGGATTTAACAAGAGGGTGCTGGCAGGAAATGAGGTAGTTAAAGGAGGCGGGAGCGACTTGATACTCCGTTTGGAGGAGACGAACAAAAGTGAAACATGAGGGAGCCAGAGAAACAAGACGCCCTTGCGTCACTAAAGTGAAACAAAGAAGCAAGTGAATGAAATGCAGACGACAACTCTCTCCTCTTTATTGGGTGAGTTTAATGCATGAAGTACGTGTGGTGAGCCATAATGCAAGATGCAGTTAATAAGAGCATATCGAGCGTAGTGTGGCGCGAAGGAGACACTCACCAAAGGCGCGTTGGAGTAGGGTGTGAGGCAAAAGGAGTAGGCAAATGGGCTCCCAACCCTACATTTCGAGAACTTCATCGGATCTAGTTCTTACGTGTGCACTGTAATTCCTAATGTCTGAGAGGAAGGAAGGGAAGGCCTCATTTCACGTGGCTTATAGTTGCTCCGGGTCGATTATGAGGACAAAATTACAGAGTTGGTGTTGACTTTAATGGTAACGTATGAAGGCGCTACTGAATGTAAGGCATGCACAATCGACTAGGCAGCATGTCAATCCACATCTTAACTCATTAATCCAGGTCTCTCAAAATCCAGCCTAGGTGGCCAATCTAGTCTGTGGAATTCCAGCGCAACCTATTCTGTGCTAATTAGGAATTGTCCCGAATACCGTGCTACAGTGCTATTAGTATGTCTACTGCTGATGCTGCTGCCGCTGCCTACTCAGTGCATGTAAATGCATGTAAGTGCCATCAAAAGCAATTACGGTGCAATGAACGCAGCCAAAGTCATGATAATAATTAAGAGAATCGGCGACATACCCCCAAATATTTCTATGCGGCAAACAAATGGACGCTTCTGGTACGTATTCGCAGTGATGCGCTCAGACGAGTCCTTGCCTCTCATTACGAGCGACATCAGTGCTGCATGCAACACTTCCGTGTAAGTGAAGAAACATGTCTGTTCAGCTGAAAGAGACAAAGGAATTATTGAAGGAGGGGCGAAGGGACAACGAAATGCGGGATTAGAAGGAGATGAGAGGATCTGATAATCTTGCACAATGCTGCGGTGCAGTCATTTTTATCGCTTTCTCTCTCCCACCGTTTCATGAGTTGCTGCTTTTTAACCTCTAATCTAGTCACTTAGCTAAGTTCAATGTGGAGGAATTAGCTCGTTGGAGGTGATTTGAATTTAATTTTAACGACGCACTACAGGAGGGGAAGCACAGCTTGTCTATTCTATGTGATTTACACAACAATCCAAATGTGATGCTATCGAAATGACGCTCATAAACAAAGCAGGAGAGCTGGAAAGGAAGACGGCACAATGAGTGGACGAGGAGTTGGTAGTACAACTAGCCCCACTTTCCATGCTATCTATCCGTCGTGGTCTTTGGACGTCTCGGGCACGGTGGGATGGGAGGTTGGAACTTACGAGTAGTTAAGAAAGAAGACGGCGGAAGCTGAGTTGAAAAGAACACACTAGGCAAGGAAGAACCGAAGTGGGAGGAAGGCAGTGATAAAGAACTTATTGACAGCAACGATGCGATGAAGCAGGATGAATAAAGTAGACGAAACAATGCGCAGCAGAGCATGCCTTCAGGTTGGCTGTGTGATTGACATGTTTGAATCCCACACGGGTAAATCGATTAGTTGCACGTGTCACGTGGTGACTCTCAGTGCTAATTGGTATGAGCTTTGGACATGATTTTCTTAATAGCGGTTTAGCAAGGACAGACATCACTTATCTTTGTGCTTTTCTACCTCAATTCACTTTCTTGCATCGTCGTGTATGCAAAGGAGACAACACTAGCGTACTCTGATTGAAATGTGCCACCTTTTGAGATTTTCAGGCCTCTAATTGCTGTTTTCTGGTGCTGTTCTTTGGCTGGTCGCCTTTTGGGCATCGAGATACCACCCTTCTCTACAACAAGGTGTCTGCTTTGAGTTGAATGAAAGGGAAGAGCAAGGGGAGGAAAAATTAGGCCAAGAAAAGCGTATGGACGGGTGGAACAATGACGAAACAATGCCAAGCTGAGGGGGATAGATCTGTAAATTATTTCACATTCCTTGGAGTCCTTTTGCCAGCGTGCTTTGCTAGATTCGCGGGCACGCATTACAAAGTGCGCTGGTAGAGGTGCGATGTGGGGACTACGCAGAAGGACGTCTCTAGCGGCAGTGGTCACAACGCTCTCGATGATGCCGTCAAAGAAGTTGCCGTACTGGCTAGCGCTGGCGTGTGTTGGACTGATGACTGCACTATCTTGCTAGTTGGAAAACGCTCCTAAAAAGAATTGGATATGGATAGCCGCACTTTAATCTAGTAATCACCACCATGCTCTGCCCTGCTGGTGAGATGTACCTCAACATACCGTGACTCAGAATGGTTAGTACGATAATGACAAGCATAGCCAGACGAATGCGAGGCTTGCAGCGAACAAAATTTACCATGAATTCTGACCATGTGCTTTGCAGATGCATTTATTTACAATATCAACTGATTGTCTTAAAAATCAACGATTAATTACTCGGCGGACATGATAGCATCGTGTAAGAAGTGGACTTATGAATACTAACATCCGTTGCGAAATAGCCTGGCTCACCCACGATAAGTCAAATAGACAAAAACTTGTTTTCCAAGAAACGACCGAGCCGTACTAATGGCGAATATGATGATGCGCCGGGGAACTTGGCCCTTTTTACAGCAGTTGATAATTCTGCACAACGCTAGCTTGCGTAAATGCTGATACCACTTTACACTCACTTGCCCGTGCGATTGCTTGCAGCCCCGCTCACCATGGGCGGAATGAATCAGTGGATGAACCAACCGACTAGGCAGATAACCAATGCACAACGAATACACAGCAGGTGGTCCTATCGATATTAGTGACTCAGTCATCGACCAGCCACTCAAATCGGATGAGTCAGCAAACAGGCGCCTATTTAGTAGTGCACAGCCCACTCACCCATCCGGTGGTGGCTTAAACACGCCTTCGCGAAGAAAGCATTAGCGAAGTTAGGTGGTGGGAATGAGTTGAGCAAAAAAAGGACAGGCTGCATTAGGAGTGGCGATGACAGATTTTTTAAGATTGCTGTGAGGAGTAGTCACAAAGCGAACAGACTTCTAGCACCGCAAAATTATTTTATCAAGGAAAACTCCGGTGCGTTACACGCAAGCAGACATAGTGGGGAACAACTATTAGCACTTAAGCATGAGCTACAGTTACCCAGCTAGCATCATCCCTCTGGTATGCATTTTGATAGAACTTGGTAAAAGCTCGTAGTCTGCAAGCAGTTTTCTTTGTCTCCCTCCATTGTCCTTCTCCTCCTCCACTCCGAAGAATTTACGCTACTGATAGGGCAAGACGAAGAGGAGGCAAGGAAGGAGAGGAAGAAGAGGAAGGAGAGGAGGATAGGAAATGCATGTAGTGAGGAGGTTGCAGGAGGGAAAATAGGGGACACTTTGCATTTAGAAATGCCCTAGCGAGTACTTCTAGCGTTGTCGTCATTACACGTAGCAAAAAGAAGGTTCGCTAGTTTGGCAACCAGGTGGTTAGTTCGGTTGAAAGAGGGTGAAAGTGGAAGCCGAATGGATTAATAATTAAGCGAAATAGACTTGTGGAATAAATCAGAGCGAGCGAAAGAATGAAGATGAATGCGATGCTGTCAGTACCGCCACTACCACAAGTGGTAGACAATTAGTGCTTGAGAAATGGAAATGCGGATAGTTGTGTGGGTGAATGGAGGATGTGGGAATTATGCACGTAGGTGTTGAGAAATGGATAGATAGAGAGGTGGATCGGTGAGCACCTGGATGATTTAGAGGCGGTTAACAGAGTTTCGCGTACGATTCGGTCGAATGTTCAGTTACTGCGCCCCTCTCCTCTCTCAGGCCTTCACTATCGTATTAATTTTGTCGGCAGATGGTTCTACCCTGAAGAGAGGGGATATTATCATGCTAAATATGTGCATATTTGTTGTAGACGCAAAATTTTATTCATGAGGAAGTAGTTCCTAATGCAAAAGGAAACCTAACAATTGCGCGAATGTTTCCTACTTTTGCGCTGTTTCTTACCTAATTAGGCTTTAATGTTGTATTGCTACTATTATCCGTTGGAAGCAAAGAGGTGGCTTTTCTGTTCATTTGTCGGTGGTGGTGACGAAAGTGGGTCATTCCAATGCCCGCGCACGATGCTACGAGTCGATTCAGTGTCGATGGATGGATGAATACGATAAAAGAGCCGGAATGGACATTATCGCAGAAAATGGAAAGTTTGGGATTCGTCGGTGTCTTTTAACTTTTGCATGTATTTCTGGCGTGTCTGTCACACTTCTAAAATCACAAGGTACGAATTTAAAGGTTGAAGACTAAGAGAATAGCAGTTGCCAATGTGTTTACATCCCTTGAATTAATTAGACCTGCCAAAGCAGGATAACTTGCAATCCTTCATGAAGATGGTCCCCTAATATTCGGGGAATTTTCATCGCCACAAGAAAACAGTGCCAGTCACAGAATTTCCATGCAAACAGGGGCAGGGAGGAGGACCGCGCCCGCGACTGATATTGTGCAGCCACACTTATTAGCGGGAGAAGGGGAGGGGCCATTCGAGCACCGGTGGTTTGATCTCGATCCTTTTGCATGGGTCAGATTAATCTCCACCCATAGTGGCTAGGCGAGCTGCTTATTAAAAGACGCAATCATTTTATTGATGTTAGTCAAACAACGGAACAAATCATTTAAAGATAAAGAAGCAGGGGGACGGACAAATCATTTGATTTATCAGTGCAACAGGAATTAATTGTCAATCTGTCGGTCAAGTGGTAAAACCATCGTTCAGTGGATTAGCTGGGGAATCAAGGGGTCGATCAGTGAGATTGGGATGGAGAACAGCGATGGCAGCAGAAGCATGAAGAAAATAGATAGCGAAGACACCTTTCTAGTCGTCTGAACCACTAGCATGGGGAAGAGCAAAAAAAGGAAGGGGTATGTTGCCTTGATGGGAAAAGACGTTAGCCTAGTAAACAGGGGAAAGGAATACAGAGTGCAAACTAACTGAAAGGCGCAGGCGAGTCGAAAGAAGTGGATGATGAGCTAGGTAGAGAGAGGCGCTGCAAATGCGCTCTCGATTAAAGCATTAAGACAAACACTGGGTGGCTGGCTAACTGACTTGGTCCTACGAGTAATGACGCAAGTGATAGGGTTGCTTACCAGAGCTTAAGTTGCAGGTTGCCTGGCACTTTTCCTCTCTCAATCCTCTCATCACATCAAGTCCTTCAATCCTTCTCCTTCTCTATCTCTCCTTGCATCCGGCTCGACCTATGTCGCCTCCTGAGTGCTCGACAGTTGGCCTACCGGCAATGGAGTGACAATGGTGAGCGACGACGACGCGGAGGAGTTGGATACCACCTGGGAGGGTGGCAGGTGCCACCACTCCGCCTGCTCATCCACATTTAACACTGACTCGTAATGGTCAAATAGCCGGACACGTCTCATTCTGTATCATCTTTCATCATCAACTCAACCACGCTGTCGTTGACTTGCGCCCGTCCCCGTTGCTCTCTGTTGGGAATTTACTCCGTCCAATTGTCTGGAGTGAGGCCTGAGTGACGAAAAAATGTAGAATGGTTGAACATGAGCAGAGTAAACTAAATGAAGACTGAAAACTGCTATTACTGCAAGCGGTGATGCAGCTGAGTCAGTGTGAAATCCACAACGTACAAACGAGTCGCCTTTTGCAGACGCGTCCTGCCAAAACAGCTGTTGTCGATTCGATGGGCAAGGAGGGACGGAGGATCTTTGAACAACCTTACGACAATTCACCATTCATTAAAGTTCGAGCAAATTATATTGTACTGCGTATTAATTGCTTTGTTGATGAGTCAGGTTGAAATGTTGATCCGTCAGTCAACCACGGCAGTTGGCCTTGAGAAAGGATGGATGGCACCAGCTACAAAGTTGTGTTCGGTTGCACTTGTGGAGGCAAGGTAAAAATAAATTGGGGTGTTATTTAGCTTGTGTGGAGGGAGGAGGAGTAAAGAGCAGAGGGTGGTTTAAAGTAAAAGGAAAAAAGGCATAGTACAGCCTAGATATTATGTAAGCAGGCGAGGAGGATATTATTGGTTTAAGTGGTGCGCCTTGATAAATAATTCTCCCAAACAGACTGCCACTGCTTCGTCTAGGTTTTGCTTCTAGGTTTTGCTTCTTTCAGGACATTTCACTTGCAACATCGCGTTAAGTCATCTGAGAAATAGTTTCGTAGCGTGTTTTCGGGTCACTGGGAATGTCTGGTTTGGATTCAGGGCAAGAACTTAGCTTCAGTGTAGCAATAGATAGGGCGAAATGTGGTTTTAATAAATACTCAGGCAAATTTCCTTCGGAAGTGACTTATGCTATCGGTGCATTGATACAAGGTAGCGTTTGATCGCGGTGTCTCCGAAACACATTCCTGCCCATTTATTTTTTGCTAATTTCACCATCACAATTTATACTTGGCAAAATCATGCGCAATCTACTCACCAAAGGCTGATTTACATGTCTCCTCTCTATCCATCCACACATCGGCGTCTCCCAAACAGGCCTTTGGGAATATTGAATATACTTACTTGCTGTTGAGGCACAGGCTTCGTTTCAAAGCGCAGAATAATCTAGAAAGGCCTTCCACACGGATTGTTTATCTCACAGTGGCCACTTCTTGATTAACTTGGAGCCTACTTCATTTTGAAGCCATTATTCCTCACTCCAACTCGTTTATCACTAGTGCTGTCTTTTAAGAATCTTACGAAACATCAACAACAACCGGAAGGTCATGAGTAGTAGTGGCAGTCTTGGCTTAAGCACAACTCAGCAGCATGCTTGGAAACATAGCAGTTATCCACACATGACTGGTGATGTTGGTAGCACAAGATTTCTCTGCGTGACGATAATTGAATTGAGATGCACAGGGGATCCCTTCATGGCCTGGAGTCTTCCAGAACACGGCCTGAGTCCGTGGGCTACAAGCACTTAACACACTTTCCGTCCAACCTCTTTGGAGATGAGGAACCATCAAACCTACAAATCTTGCTCACAGGCAGTTAATATCATGCTTTTAATATAAGGTTTACTTAAAGAATATTGCAGCCTTTCTTACTACTTGTTGTTCATTCGAAGTTTCAAAACGGTACTTGACGTTGAAGCAGTCACTGCTGATGGAGGTAGGGAAGGTCTAATTGTTACAGGATGTGCCCGAATGTAGCCACTTGTGGCTTGTTAAGCAATTATCGCTCAATAATTCAGAAAATTGAGTGCCTGCTCACTTCAATGCAAGCCCAATTGCACATTTGCAGCAACAAATGCCTCCAGGCTGTAAAATCTTAATCAAATAAAAGGAGCTCCCCGTGATACATGACATATTTTGTCTAATTTGTTACTTTGGAGCCTTGATTTCTTCCGCAAAAGCCACAGCTGTGTAATCCTCTCTCATACGAGATTTAGAGAAAAGGGCAGTTATGCGAATCTGTTTGAAACGCAGTCATGCCTAAATAATCAAATCCTGATTCATCATCTGTCAAAGAAACAATAACCGATGTGAATGAATCTTTAGACCTCTTAACTCAAGCTCTAGGTCAGAAAGAATTGAAGCGGCTGATAGTAAGTTAAACAACAGTGAGGATTATCTGTAGTATAAAATGAAAAAAACTTCCTTGCTAAGTGTTTCATTCCACGCTCATTCCATTTAAACCCCGTTCCACGCGAGTTGGTCGTGCTAAATCCATGAAATAAATATTGTAGTTGCACTTTTCGGAATTTCATCGCTTTTGCTACCCCATACGCTGAGACGCCTACGATTTTTATAGGAAAGGGGTCATGTGCACTAAGAGTTTCGTCCCATCAAGTCCTCGATTAACACCGCAGAGGAGCCGAATGAGAAGACATGAAGTGGGTAGTTAATGCCACAGACGAGACTGCTTTCGAAGCCAAGTCAGAAGCAAATAAAATGACATAGTGCTCGCTCACTTTCACTTTGGGCATGATGAATGCTATCGAATCACTAAAGCATCCTTAACGGGCCCTAATGTCTCATCCTAAATTGACTAACGCACATACATCTAGGATGCGGATACTCTGCCCGCCTCTGTAGGAAGGGTCTAGTAATCCACACACAACGTTCCTCATGACGTGTTGGTGACGTAGGTGTAACCGAGGCAAACTCTCACAGATGCTCAATTCCGATGCATTACCTGGTTGTTGCAGTGAGAGATTAATCTAAGTCCAATGATTCTCATCTGGATAAATTTGCACTTGAAAACGCCAAGTGATGAGTGGTGTGGTTTTGAGGAGGAAGTTAGTGTTAGCACTCCCTTTGAGTAGCGCGTGCTTTTCCGATCTAAAAAATTGTGCATAAATCAACATGGAAGTCGTTGCGTAGGATTAACCTGCCAGATCACCAGAGTATATCAGATTCTTAGTCGCATTTAAACTAATGCACATTTAATATAGCAGTTACTCACTCTGGTCACTGCCGCGATGCCCTTGCGTTCTACCGTTAAGGTGATGATGTGATTGTGGCTCAATATTGATGGTCAAATTGGCAAAACGGTCATTTATACCTGATGGTGACTAAAGTTATTCTAATTTAACTTTTCTAATTTTAAACTCTTGAAACAAAAGCTTTCCGAAGTTGGCCTAGGTTCATTCGACATCGCAAATTAATAGAAACTATATGAAAGTAGCAAGGCGCACACTGCCTCTGATTACTTACGGAGGATGACAGTGGAAAAAACTTGCAGGCGTGGTGAGACGACTTCGATTAGAGTTTCGTGTACGCGGGTACCTAAGGACTTAATCTCATTAACCTGAACATGTCGTATGAGTAATTCCCCATTAAGTCACTCTCCAACTGAACTCTACTTGTCGAGTATTTACAGTGAAAATTTTGATGAGTATTTGGCATGTAAATTTGCACTAGAAAAAGGTATTTGCCTGCAGTCAAAGCATGCAATGTTAGCGTTTGTTCAACGCACTCCATGAGGAACTTCGCTACTGGATTCCTTCTCTTAAACATTACGATATACGCGACTTGTGCATTTGAAAACGCCGTTCTTTATAAAAAATTGCCATGTTTTCTCGATAAAACTTTTTCTCCTTCTATACCACCAACTCATCACGTGTCTCGGTTTCCGCTGCTAAGTGTCATGGCCACAATTATACAAGCTCGTCTGTAACTACTCAATGTGCCAACATGATGTTGGGCAATTTAAGGTTGCGGCTTGAATCCGATATCAAGCTCGTCTTCAAGCGCCTGCACAGAAAACTCTACATACTACGTCAACTTACTCAAATCTCAGGTGCGGTTATTCCAGCCATTGCTACAGTGCATTGAATTGAGGACGGCAAAAGGGGTCTGGATCAAAAAGACTTGCATAGCCTTTGCTCTGGATGTAGGAAGCCCAGGGTTAGTTTTGGAAGCTTCAGCTTATGTTCGCCGAGTTTGGGTCTTCGGTCAATATCGCTTTGACTGGAGATCCACGTGCATGGCACTGCGCCCCTCCACTTGGTCGGCTGGAGGCGAACTGCAAGGAGTGGATGATTTAGTTTTCTTATTCTAGTGGTTTGCTTGGCCTTGCCATTATCCACATGACATGCTCGAGTAACGCATCGTGTCCATTTGCCTGCCCTCGTTAGCGCTGCAGATGGCCAGTGCAACTGTGTTAACGTCCATTTGGCCAGCATGGAAATAGTTTTGAGGGAGGTAATTAAATGCATAATGAAGAAACATAGAGGGAGAATAGATGAGTGGATGAAGGTGGAAGGAAAAGGCAGTTGCAATTTGGTGTTTTAGCAACGAAGAGAGTGACACCTATGGACTCAGCCGAGATTTAAACCCAGGGACCTCACGCACCCGAAGAGCGAAGCATACTCCAATGTAAAAAAAACATTAAAACTGGTAGCCAAATAAGCAATTATACAATGCTGTGAAGCAGAGGTTTTGATGAAAGAAACGATGTGGTTTGATGTAGCTACCAATTAGGTGCAGGCTCATTTTATTGCATTTCGTCTTTTTAAGCCAACTGCAAATAGGATTTAAATAACCGCGAAATTATTGTGCTTAAACATCTAGCGTAAATTTTAATACTCCGCCGCTTAAGTTTGCTACCAACGTCAACATCATAATCTTACAATTAAATTTTGTATTTACACCAACAAACGGGCGGTACTGTCTAGTCCCTTACGAATAACGAATCACAACATCTCCAACAATCAAGCACTGCCAAGTTAAGGCTATTACGCCTACCTTGCCATTTGAAAGGCTATTACGTTGCAATGATTTCCGAACAAATGTCACGTTTTTTACAGTGTGACATTTACCTAAACTTGTGAGGAGTAGGTGGGTCCAAATACCACCGTTGCCATTCTCTTTATTTCAATCACTCATTGCAGCATTTATTTTCTGCAAAATTATTGTCTCTGCGAGACAGAATGTTAGAGTGGTGAGAATTGTCACAATGTAGAAGGTTACGACTAGAGCATTTAAACAAATTGCAGAATTCTTTACAGCTGATCGAGCACCTAGGACTTTGCAAGGCCTTTGTGGAATGTAAAACTGCTGGTGGAGGACACGCTAGTGAAGACGAACAAGGTTTGGTGACTCCCTGTACTAGTGAACGGCGGAATATTCTCGAACTGCTCTTCTAGGTGACGCATTGATAAAGGCGTCTTAAAGCTCATCTGCTGTGGTGTAATAATCGTCGATAATCACCGAAGCGGGGCAAAAGGAAAATGGACAAGAAAGGGTGCATTTTTTTTCAAAGCGGCATGTTGTACGCAGCATATGTCACCTCCAGTGTGCGTGGGTGCGGTGGTAGTTACAAGTGGCTGCGACTATGCCTTTTAGGGACTCTAAGGCGGCAAAATTGTTGCTAAGTATCTGCGCATTTGCTTGAAAGGGGGTTGGACTGCTTGTTTCTTAATTGTGCAAATCGTTGACAAAGGTAAAAGCACCAGTGAAGTCACTCGCCTTCCTTCCAGCCACACCACCTTTTCCCGAGGTACTTGATACTGTATGCGATTGAGTAATATGATTGAACGAACTAATATACTGGATGCATTAGGGAGCGGCATTTCAACGTGGATTAATAGAAGTCCGCAGCTAGATAGTTCAGCTGCACGATGTAAGAGAGTACTGCAGCGCTACTATTTAAAAGTAAGAAACAATACGCAAACTACTTTTATAAAGCGGAATTCATGTTTCACAGACCATTAACGGCAGTAATGGTTGGCGTCGGAGTGTAGGGAATATTGGTTCCCTAAGCGTGATTGGTCACTCATACGTTCTTGCAGTTCCATAGCAGAAGAGATAACATCATCGAACGAAGCAGCGTGATGAAATGGCAGAAATGGGATAAACTCCCTTTAGATGATGTGGCTTTGTCGTATTACAAGGTTGCTATGTAACCCAATCGCCTAGCAATCGCAGACTATTTGATGCAAACGATTTCGCAAAGGTTAAAGAAGATACCAATGGCTACCTCTAGTCTCAGAAGTATTTGACATCTGCTGAGTCTGCGCTAGTATCAAGAGCTTCGAATAGCTATGGCCCACAGCTTCTGCTTCGTGTCCTACAATGCATGCCAAAAGACCGCCATGGATCCTCTGCGAAGGCTAAGGAATAATACACATACGTGTCGCATTGCTGAACCGACTTTTGATCATGTGACCGCATGTGGAGTAAGGAAGGAAGGGAGAGTGCCCACCAGGAATTGAAGTGTCCTGATAGAATAACTGGTCCTTGGGCGAGTAAAGTAATGGAATATCTGCAATTAACGCCGGTTGCCTCTACTATGTGTAAACTGAGCTCAAGTGCACGCGTTTTGAACTTCATTGGTTTGATGTGGCTGTGGCTAGGATGGCGCGTATTGGAGCCGCAAACTGGGCATAGAGTTATGAGCTGAGGTAGGAACACGTGAGCACTCAGTTATTAGTTGTCAACCGTTTATTCTAGCAGAAAATGCTAAAGCAAACTGCAACTCCAATTGACCTCTATTAAAATAGGCGCCAGCTAACACACTGACTGAACGATCGAAAACTTGCAAGGACAATGTTTCGCTCTCCTGGGCATTTGCTCCACGGCAGAATAAGATATACCTTTCCACTTGCATCTTAAAGTTGCATGTCAGCTGACAGCAATGGCAGCACTGGCCCAATTAAGTCGTGTTATTAGTCAGTTTCACCCTCAAGAGAGTTCGATCCAGAGGCTTTCTGTTCCAACCACAGATAATTCACGCTAACCAATTACGCGGAGTTGCGTCCAACCCAGAACTAAGCCGGTGGACATTAATGGGCCTTCATTAAGTCAGCCCTAATTTGAGCTGGTTGCTAGGACAACTCCACAAAGTAGGCGAATAAGCAAAGCTCCTGCTCACAGTCGCCTGCATAAAAATTTGATTAATTTAGGGCACCACGGAAACATTGAGGAACCACAAAGGGCAACAATTGTGTTTGCGTTGAAGAGGTAAGAAAATAGATTGAGTAGGCCTGTCATCCAGTAAAGAACAAGTAATTTGATTAAAAGGAACGATCGAATCGTTCATCCTAGTCAGAAATCAGGAACACTGGCAGCAGTAGTGGCGATGATTGCGAGGCCTACATAACATTCTGTAGTCAGTTCCTCCAGATTGTATGTTCGATGGCAAGGGCTAAGGGATGAAGCGTCGTGGACACGTAAGATAGAGTTCCACTGGATTCATTTCGGAAATTGAGCTACCCACAGTGCTACCGAATGACCTCAAAGTCAGAAATCCTACCAGACTTGAGAAAGTGACACCAAATCTATGCGTTGCAGGACCAGGATTGAATGATGCTGCCAGCTGTCGGGAATGCATGTGTCAGCTGTGTGAGCCTTCACTGCCTTCTGAGTACTACTTTATGCTGTCTTCAAGAAGTCGACTTCACGCATTTGATAGTTACGTATACGCTTTGTAAATTCAAATTCGGGTTCCCCGATCAGTGTATTTGGTTGGTTCTTTTTGGTGTCGAACCGGCAAGTGCTGTGCCAGTGCTTCTTTATGTGCGAATAAAACAATCAGTTGGTCGCGGTTCTCGTGGCTGTGTCAAATGGAAATGCTTATCTAAACCACTTCACCACCTATTTTTCGACTTGGCTTACTGCACGCTGATAGTAGGTACCTTCTCTATCATGCACTAGCCTTCTTGGTGACATGCTTCGCTATGTAGTCCAAGACTACCCTATTTACCAGCTGGATGTAAACGTTCTAATACAAAGAATGGCGACCTGTGTCCTATCGATTTTCGTCAGCAATATCTGAAGCAGCACCACACCGGAATCATGGCTGAAGGTGTTCGTGATAGAACAACCAAAACACTATGCTCAAACCTCCTTACTTCATGAGTGGTTAAAATTTTTACACTAACGTCACGTTACCAAAGATCAGGAAATTAGATACTGCCTGTTGCCTTCTTCAACCAATCAGAGATCTTATCGAATGCACAGCAAACTGATGCTGCGAGTTCATTCGGTCAGAGACATGTATTTAAAGCTTTCGGTTCTATAAGTACCCCAGGTGTGCCATGGCGCGCTGAGAGGGGATGGTCTAAGGCTGGATAGGCTAGTCAATAAACAGGGGTCCAATTTGGGCAAATTGCCCACTCTTTCGACTCAGCATCTATGAACTTATGGATTAACACGCAAGTTAGAATGATGTCACGAACAATACCGGGTGTCACCACATGTCTTTCATGCACGAGCCTACATTGTCGTCACTTTGCCACTTTCAAGAAAAAATACACCCTTTCTTTTCCATTCCCTTTTGCTCCCACTTCGACGATTACTGACGATTATTACACCATGGCAGATGAGCGTTAAGACGACTTTGTCAACGCGTCACCTAGAAGAGCTTTTCGAAAATATTCAGTCGTTCACCAGTACCATCTGTCACCAAACCTTGTTCGTCTTCACCGGCGTGTCCTCCATCAGCTGTTTCACATTCCATAAAGGCCTTACAAAGTCCTAGGTTCTCGATCAGCTGCAAAGAATTCTGCAATTTATTTAAGTGCTCTAGTTGTAACCTTCTACATTGTGACAATTCTCACCACTCAAACACTCTGCCCTGCAGAGACAATAATTTTGCAAAAATTAAGTGCTGCAATGAGTGATTAAAATGAATAGAATGGCAGCGGCGGTATTCGGACCCACCTACTCTTCACAAGTTTAGGCAAACGTCACACTGTAAAAAACGTGGCATTTGTTCAGAAATCAACACAACGTAATAGCCTTTCAAATGGCAAGGTAGGCGTAATAGCCTTAAATTGACAGAGCTTGATTGTTGGAGATGTCGTGATCCGTTATTCGCAAGGGACTAGACAGTACGACGCGTTTGTTGTTGTAAGTACAACATTTAATTGTAAGATTATGATGGTGGTATTGGTAGCAAAATTGAGCGACGGAGTATTAATATCTCTGCCAAAAATTTGAGTGCAATAATTTCGCAATAATTTCAATCCTGTTTGCAGTTGGCTTAAAATGACAAGAAATGCAATAAAATGGGCCTGCACCTAATTGGTAGCTACATCAAACCACATCGTTTCTTTCATCAAAACCTCTGCTTCACAGCATTGTATAATTGCTTATTTGGCTACCAGTTTTAATGTTTTTTTACATAGGCATATGATTCGTTCTTCGAGTGCGTGAGGTCCCCGGGTTCAAATCTCGGCTGAGTCCATAGGTGTCACTCTCTTCGTTGCTAAAACACCAAATTGCAACTGCCTTTTCCTTCCACCTTCATCCACTCATCTATTCTCCCTCTGTCTTCTTCATTATGCATTTAATCACCTCCCTCAAAACTACCTCCATCCTGGCCAAATAGACGTTAACACAGCTGCATTGGCCATCTGCAGCGCTAACGAGGGCAGGCAAATGGACACGATGCGTTACTCGAGCATGTCATGTGGATAATGGCAAGGCCAAGCAAACTACTAGAATAAGAAAAATAAATCACCCACTCCTTACATTTCGCCTCCAACCAACCAAGTGCAGGGGTGCTGTGCCATGCACATGGGTCTCCAGTCAAGGCAATATTGACCGAAGACTCAAACTTGGCGAACATAAGCCATAGCTGCCAAAACTAACCCTGGGCTTCCTACATCCAGAGCAAAGGCTATGCAAGTCTTTTTGATCCAGACCCCTTTTGCTGTCCACAATTTAATGCACAATGGCAATGGCTGGTGTAACCGCACCTGGAATTTGAGTGAGTTGGCGTCTCATGTCGAGTTTTACTGTGCAGGCGTAAAATAGCCAAGACCACTAGTCCGGTGCTGCGTGTAAAGACAGGCTTGAAATCAGATTTAGGCCACAACCTTGAATTGTCCAACATCATGTTCACACATTGAGTAGTTGCAGACGTGCTTGTATAATTGTGGCTATGGCACTTAGCAGCGAAAACCGAGACACGCGATGAGTTGATGGCATAGGAGACGAAATAATTTTATCGAGAAGACATGGCAATTTTTTACGAAGAACGGCATCTTCAAGTGCACAAATCACGTATCTCATGATGTCTGGGAAAAGGGATCCAGTAACGAAGTTTCTCATAGAGTACGTTGAACAAATGCTAACATTGTGTGCTTCGACTGCAAGCAAAAGCTTATTTCCAATACGAAGACACGTGCAAAATAGTTATCAAAAATTTTAGTTTAACTACTTGGCAATTGAAGTTCAGTTGGAGAGCGACTTAATGGGAAATTACTCATACGACATGTTCAGGTTAATGAGATTAAGTCCTTAGGTACCCGCGTACACGAAACTCTAATCGAAGTCGTCTCACCACGCCTGCAAGTTTTTTCCACTGTCATCCTCCGTAAGTAATCAGAGGCAGTGTGCGCCTTGCTACTTTCATATAGTTTCTATTAATTTGCGATGTCGAATGAACCTAGGCCAACTTCGGAAAGCTTTTGTTTCAAGAGTTTAAAATTAGAAAAGTTAAATTAGAATAACTTTAGTCACCATCAGGTATAAATGACCGTTTTGCCAATTTGACCATCAATATTGAGCCACAATCACATCATCACCTTAACGGTAGAACGCAAGGGCATCGCGGCAGTGACCAGAGTGAGTAACTGCTATATTAAATGTGCATTAGTGTAAATGCGACTAAGAATCTGATATACTCTGGTGATCTGGCAGGTTAATCCTACGCAACGACTTCCATGTTGATTTATGCACAATTTTTTAGATCGGAAAAGCACGCGCTACTCAAAGGGAGTGCTAACACTAACTTCCTCCTCAAAACCACACCACTCATCACTTGGCGTTTTCAAGTGCAAATTTATCCAGATGAGAATCATTGGACTTAGATTAATCTCTCACTGCAACAACCAGGTAATGCATCGGAATTGAGCATCTGTGAGAGTTTGCCTCGGTTACACCTACGTCACCAACACGTCATGAGGAACGTTGTGTGTGGATTACTAGACCCTTCCTACAGAGGCGGGCAGAGTATCCGCATCCTAGATGTATGTGCGTTAGTCAATTTAGGATGAGACATTAGGGCCCGTTAAGGATGCTTTAGTGATTCGATAGCATTCATCATGCCCAAAGTGAAAGTGAGCGAGCACTATGTCATTTTATTTGCTTCTGACTTGGCTTCGAAAGCAGTCTCGTCTGTGGCATTAACTACCCACTTCATGTCTTCTCATTCGGCTCCTCTGCGGTGTTAATCGAGGACTTGATGGGACGAAACTCTTAGTGCACATGACCCCTTTCCTATAAAAATCGTAGGCGTCTCAGCGTATGGGGTAGCAAAAGCGATGAAATTCCGAAAAGTGCAACTACAATATTTATTTCATGGATTTAGCACGACCAACTCGCGTGGAACGGGGTTTAAATGGAATGAGCGTGGAATGAAACACTTAGCAAGGAAGTTTTTTTCATTTTATACTACAGATAATCCTCACTGTTGTTTAACTTACTATCAGCCGCTTCAATTCTTTCTGACCTAGAGCTTGAGTTAAGAGGTCTAAAGATTCATTCACATCGGTTATTGTTTCTTTGACAGATGATGAATCAGGATTTGATTATTTAGGCATGACTGCGTTTCAAACAGATTCGCATAACTGCCCTTTTCTCTAAATCTCGTATGAGAGAGGATTACACAGCTGTGGCTTTTGCGGAAGAAATCAAGGCTCCAAAGTAACAAATTAGACAAAATATGTCATGTATCACGGGGAGCTCCTTTTATTTGATTAAGATTTTACAGCCTGGAGGCATTTGTTGCTGCAAATGTGTGATCGGGCTTGCTGTTAATTCACGTTTGCATTGAAGTTAGTATGCACTCAATCTTCTGAATTATATAGCAGTAATTGCTTAACAAGCCACAAGTGGCCGTATTTGGTCACATCCTGTAACAATTAGACCTTCCCTACCTCCATCAGCAGTGACTGCTTCAACGTCAAGTACCGTTTTGAAACTTCGAATGAACAACAAGTAGTAATAAAGGCCGGAATATGCCTCAAGCAAACCTTGTATTGAGAGCATGGTATTAACTGCTTGTGGGCAAGATTTGTAGGTTTGATGGTTCCTCATCTCCAAAGAGGTTGGACACAAAGTGTGTTAAGTGTTTGTAGCCGACGGGCTCAGGTCGTGTTCTGGAGGATTCCAAGCCATGAAAGGACCCCCTGTGCATCGCAATTCATTGGATCTTAAATACTCTGGTATTATTTCTGCTTAAATTATCGTTATCCAGCGAAATCTTGTGCTACCAACATCACCAGTCATGTGTGGATGGCTGCTTTGTTTCCGAGCATGCTGCTGAGTTGTGCTTAAGCCAAGACTACCACCACTATTCATGACCATTCGGTTGTTGTTGATATTTCGTAAGATTCTTTAAAGACAGCGCTAGTGATAAACAAGTTGAAGTGAGCAATATGGATTCTAAATGAAGTAGACTCCAAGTTAATCGAGAAGTAGCCACTGTGAGATGAGCAGTCCGTGTGGAAGGCCTTTCTATATCATTCTGCGCCTTGAAACGACACCTGTGCTTCAACAGCAAGTACTTATATGCAATATTCCCAAAGGCATGTTTGGGAGACGCCAATGTGTGGATGGATAGAGAGGAGATATGTAAATCAGCCTTTGGTGAGTTGATTGCATATGGTTTTACTGAGCATAAATTGTGATGGTAAAATTAGTAAAAGATAAATGGGCAGGAATGTGTTTCGGAGACACCGGGATCGAACGCTACCTTGCATCAATGTACCGACAGCATAGGTCACTCCCGAAGGAAATTTGCTTGAGTATTTATTAAAACGAAATTTCGCCCCACCTATCGCTACACTGAAGCTAAGTTCTTGCTCTGAATCCAAACCAGACATTCCCAGTGACCCAAAAACACGCTACGAAACAATTCCTCAGGAGAATTAACGCGATGTCGCAAGTTAAACGTCCTGAAGGATTGGACATTATGATGTATTAAAAGGGAAGGTAAAAGACAACTTGGAAAGCATGAAAGAGGCCCGGGATTATTATTCTGAATAACCAGTAAGACTGGAGCTGTTTAATTGGTAATCGAGCTGCGCTCATTCAAGTAGCAATAGTAACCGATAAATTATAGCGGATGGTGGACGCATAATGCAAATAAACGACAAAGCCATGCGTATCGGATCGCTTCTATGAGAACAGGTGCTTGCAATAAGCCTTTAGCGTTAGTTGGGGTTCAAGCGCGCTGGACACTTATGCAAGTTTGATTAACTGACATGGCTCTTAACTTTACCAAATTACCATATCAGGGCGTGCAAAGGCATGCAACTGATCAATTTGAAGGCAACCGCTCATTTTATGGAGAACAACATGGGATCCTTGCTTTTGGTAGCGCGTCTTTCAAACGTAAGCAGTTAATACCCTCTTCTACTCAGTTCTGGAGAAGTAGGAAGTTTGCTTCTTATAGATCGTCATGAAATTCAGCCAAATACTCCCTTTACCGTCTGATGGTCACAGACCGCCGACACATTTGGCCTTTATGTTGACTCCGATCCCTCAACCAATGCATTATTTCAGGAGCCACTAAGTTTCTCGAAAATAATGCTTGCTAAAATTAGCATCTACTGCAAACACTAGACTGCCAGAGGAGCCTCAACTCCAAAAGGCAACACTGTTAATATAACATGCAGGGATTTTCGGGCCCCGAAATCTTGTACAATGTCTTCTACCCAAGTGGAAGTGCAATTCATTTTGGGAATCAAATAAAATGAGAAGTATTTAATAGATGCCAGCACCGTCTTTGCCCACATCTGCTTTCATGAATTGGTACTTTTTCCAAACATTTTAGAGCCCTGTGTGGCAAAATACGAGACACTGACAACTTGCTAACATAGCCATCTTAACCGCATCGGCATGTCTTTTCCTTTAATGCTTCCGTTAAAATCACTAAAACGTTCAAGCTGCATGCTTGGCCCTCCAAATTTGAGCCGTCAACCTGCTTGTGTTGCTACCATCCGCATTCATTAGAGAGATAGGAGATAAGTTAAAGATAAGCAATTGGGGAAGAAATTAGGACACCCTTGTTAAGGAGATACTGTTACTCTATCTTTTGCAGAATGCTTTTGAGCGATTGAGGGAGGAGTCTACCCATTCGCTGCCCTACTTGCAGAGCTGCCATCATTTTCCATGATATACACAAGGATTGCTTCTGCTTGCCTTTTTAAGTAACAGTTGTACACCGTTCAAGGAATTAGTTTTACCTTCCAGCCTGAGTAATTCAACCACCAACATCAAAGAGATTACAAATGCAGCCGTTGAAGGCCAGACGCAAACCTTAACTGAGATGTCTTTTATTATTATTATGAATGGTTTTTCACAACATGGTTGACAATATTTGCGTTGGAAATAATCGCCTTCCATCTCGAGACCAAAGAGTAGGATTTGCGCCTTAAAATATCTGGTGGCATTGTGATACGAACTCGTGGGTGGGAGGTCGGTGGTGGCGATGACAGGCCATGGAAGTGCGTAGAACCGAGCTATGGTGAGGAAGGTGCGGTGGGAATAGAGGTGGGATGGAAAGTGAAAGGTTAGCGGGGATCCGCCAGCCGAAACCGCCAGTACAGCATGGTAGCAATCAGTTTGCAAACCACAGCATTTGCTATAATGTCATATGCGTATAGCACCTCTGCACCCCACCGACAGTTGCAGCAGTGCCTTCACTCGACCAATGTGTGTGTTCACGTGACTGCTGCTGGTAGCATTACGGTAAGCACAGCACGCAATATGACGGTGCTGAGGTAACCGACTATAGATGTTGCAGTGCTGTAGCAATATTGTAACTCCGTGGTGCAACGGTAGCGCGTCTGACTCCAGATCAGAAGGTTGCG
The DNA here is from genome assembly GCA_001923025.3 of Taenia multiceps. Taxonomy (NCBI): domain Eukaryota; kingdom Metazoa; phylum Platyhelminthes; class Cestoda; order Cyclophyllidea; family Taeniidae; genus Taenia; species Taenia multiceps. Next base: position 1,366,914 of record CM010316.2, read on the forward strand.
TGCTCAACTCACGTTGGGGTCGGTGCCTATGCTCTTCGACTCCCACTTTCCGTTTGTCACTACCAGCATCAGTTTCTGATCACCTAAACGCTGTATTTGTACCGTCGTCTTAAGGATTGTAGGGACCTAGAGAAACATTGACCTTGCACAACTGGCTGTTTGAAAGGATGGTCATGAAACGAGGATTACTCCAACGCTGGGAGAAACCATTAATCGGCAGCATGAAGTGTGGAACCAACTATTGAGTAACGGTTTTGCTTGTGACTTGATATATGGCACGTCACTTCAGAATGCAGTCCGAGTCTTTGGTCCCGCTGTAACAAAATAACTCTCCGGAGAGTTGAAGGCAGCTGAGTCAGTAATCGCGCTAGAGCTTGAATCAAGAGACCACGAAGACCTGACTGCAACTCCGGCCGCCACGACGTCGTTACACTCATATAGTGATCATAAAAGACAAGTCGGAAGGTGAGCAGATGGCAATTTTAAGGCAGTGAATAAAAATTTGGCAACGCTGAGTAAAAATTACCAGAAAGTTAGGAGGACATCATTCTTTACGTCTTAATTTGACAACATTTTTAAGTAATTTGATTTAACATGTGCGAGGTGTAGCCCCAAAGGCAACTTAAAAAGGGGTGGACGAGCAGAGTCGTATGTGTTTGACGAAGGAGACATTTTCCTTGCGATTATGCCCAAAATTATGCATGTCATTAAAAAATGTATAAGGTTTGGCCTGGTGCCCAAAGCTTGTCTTTAACACGACCATTACTTTCGCACAACCATGTGACGATTGCATTTTCGTATAAGTTCTTTAGATACAATCCAGTGGTAGCATTGTGCCAAAATGGACAAATATATTTTAAATTTTAATTGGCAGCATCGTCCACGTTCTCAATAAAAATACCTAAGATAATCACTCCTGGCTCTTCGCTATGAACTATTTTTCAGAGGAGACGCAAAGTTGAAGCTTCACCTCCTTCGGGGAAATGACCAAAATACTCGAGATCGACCGTAATTTAGCTTAACTTGGGAGAGTATCGGTTATAACTTTGCAGAAGGAGGGCTTAGAAAAGATGCGATTTGATTCAGCTTAATGCGGATTAGCATGCTCTTCCAGACTTGATTAAGAGTCGGCGACCTGACGCATTGGCCAGCCAGACGATACAGAGGCACTGCAAATCGTTACCGCTTAAATTGTATGAGGTGAGCCAGCTGAAGATGTAGTCAAGACTCCAAATAAGTAGCCTTCGTTCATCCTTTATTTCCGCATTGAGGTCCTTTGAGGGTTGACTTGACGAAGGACCGTGCAAGCTGCTTGAAGAAAGTCCCAATGGAGTGTTGCTCGTATCGACACCGGGTCACGTGACGAGGAAGGTAAAATAAGGAGCCGACTCATGGTGGGCTATGATGGCGTGGTGGCAAAACTTCTTTTTGGGTATGGCATCACAAATGTGATTTTTGATTTTTAAGAGATATATGATGTGGTCAATAATGGGTAAAATGAATTGTTGTTATAACTGCATCGTAATTTAGGGAGAATTTTCCTTCCAGTAGTTTTGTGCAGACTGAATTTGCGAGGCCCTGGCCTCTGCGATTCGTGATCTGGGCTAAACACAATTTGCATTCTCCTACTTCAGATACTACTTGTTAAGTTCCAACGCTTGCCCGTGCGCCTCATTCCCCAAAAGCCTCTCATCATAGTTTCAGCTTTAGCTTCCATATTTAAAACCACTTAAAAAGCATCTAAAATAATAGAAAAGGGATTCCTCAAGCACCATTCCAAAGAATGCCTTTTGTCCAGCGTCATTCTTTGGCGCCTATGGCGGACCAATTTAGAAAATAGGGTGACGCAACCATTTTAGCTTATTATATCTTTATGAGCATGGCCCTTGCTACGCTTTCCAACCAGTCCACCATATCATCGAAGTGGTATCCACAGTGCTCCACGCAACGTAGGTTGGGCACATTTCACTTACATTAGGTGACAGCGAAGACCGCCAACACCTCTCGTTCGAGGCTCCCGGCATTTTTTTCTCCTTGATAGTGCAGACACTAAAATAGCATTTGGAAATACACTTGTAGCAAAGAGTTTCAGGACATAGGATCCTCAAGTGATTTAACACCATCTTAGTACAACACGGCTTCAACCCTATTGAGGATGCACTGGATCATCTCAGACGTCCCTTTGGCTTATATCCCAGAAAGGGTGTTTTTCTTACTGCTAATTTGTTAGAGGGTGCAAAGAACCTTGCTCGCTCTGTGTATTTTTCTAATGCTATCTATAGAGCTCGCTCAAAAATAAGGTGTATGGTAAAACATCTTCGGTTTTCACCGGATTCGGTGTTTGGGACAGGGCGTCTACATCGTTAATATGCACTCCCTTTTCTGTACCCCAACCACCGTATCACTGAACAATTTCTACCCTTTGATGTCTTCGTTCGAGTTAGTATCTAATTAGCCATTTTCAGTATAAACTTGGTCGCTATTCGGCAACTTATATAGTGCTTGATTTTTGTATAAATAAGGGATGGTATACGTTGAATTCTTGACTTTTCGAAGTCTACTCATTTGGTAGGCTTAGTACCCTCATAAAATACTAGCAGAAGTGCACTGAGGCGGAACGTTGCATGATACGGAAACCGCGATATGAGCACGGAGCAGCAACATAAATGATTATACAAAGAGTAGAACTAAAGTCGAGATGAAATAGAATTAAAGAAAATGTAACTGGCGCCAACCACCCCTTCTTGAGGTTATCATCCTCTAATGACCAACCAGATAGTTTAATTTGGTTTATCAATGAATCAGTCATTACACCGCACGTGGTAGTTTATTAGCCGTTTCGGAGATGTTAAACTGCTGTTAAGGCGTTCACAGTTTCTTTGCTTCCCCTTGCCACCCTAACCGACAGCACTGCTTCAACAAGACGATTTTATAGAAGGCAGCCTGCTCGTGTGTGAGTGATTGCACACTGACTCACCTGCTCTATTACTTGCAGCTACAGTAGTCTTCAGTCCTTATTCAGCTTCGTCTGCCCATATCCATTTTATTAGTATTTTTGCCCCCACTTTGGCCTCATTCGCTACAATAGAACGAAGGACAACCGCAACAAGAAGCAGCAGAGACGAGCGTGAGGCGACGATGACGTGGTTGGGTTGGTGGTGACTGATAAAATCAGAATGCGACCTGCCCGAATATTTGACTAAGCCTTGAAGAAAATGTAACTAGCGCCAACCACCCCTTCCCAGGGTTATCAACTTCTAGCAAACAACTAGATAAATAGTTTAATTTAGCTCATCAGTGAAGCAGTCATTACCCTGCGCGTTGTAGCCCATTAGCCGTTTTTGGGGTATTGAACTGCTGTTAAGGTGTTCGCAGATTCTCCGCCTCCCCTTGCCCCTCTAATCGACTGAACTGCTTTCGACAAGGCAATTTTGCAGAAGACAACCCGCTGGTGTGTAAATGATCACACACAGACTCACCTGCCTTATCGCTTAAGGCAGCCGCAGTCTTTGGACCTTATTCGGCTTCGCCTGCCCATATCCATTTTATTAGTATTTTTGCCCTCACTTGGGTCTCATTCGCTACAACAGGACGAAGGACAACCACAACAAGGAGCAGCAGAGACCAGCGTAGGACGACGATGACGTGGATGGATTCGTGGTGAATGGTAAAAACAAAATGAGACTTGTCTGACTATTTGACTATGACGTGTCAGTGGTCGGATATGTCTGAGCAGGCGGAGAGTTGTCACTAGCCACCCTTCCAGATGGTATTTAACTCTTCCGCGTCGTCGTCGCTTACCACAGTGAATCCGTGGCCGGCGAGCCAACTGTCAAGCACGCGAAAGACGATAGAGGTCAAGCCAGATGCAAAGAGAGAAGGCGAAGAAATGAAGGATGAAGGTGTGATGAGAAGGTTGCGGAAGGGAATGCACAAGACATCCTGCAACTTAAACTGCTTTGGTGAGAAACCCTACTATTTGTGCTATTGCACGTAGAAACAAGCCACTTAGCCTGCCACCTAGAGTTTGTCTTAATACTTCAGTCGAGAGCCCATCTGATGCGCCAGGCTGAGGCAATATCCACAAGGAGAAAATGAATTGAGTGGACAGTGAGATAAGCAGGTGGTAGTTTGGTCAGCCTGAAATTTACGAAGTAGGAAGTAGAAGCAACGCGCTCACCTTCGCTCTTGAGCGAGTAAGTGTGGGCGTAGGAGATGAAACAAATGGTATGACGGGATAGAAGAAACTAAATCGACAATAAATTGATGGAGATGAAGAGTACTTGGTGATCCAAACTAAGCCATGCCAAAACAAGTGTTGGTCCTTAGTAAAGTGACCTGGTAAAATTTAGGCTAGTCTGTGCTAATATGGTCTAGGTTATGGATCTTTCCATTACTTGATCATGTCAATATCAAAGAGGCGACTTGTGGAAGGATAGAGAAGACTTGCCAAGAGAACGCTGGCAGAGAATGAGGTAGGAGGGGATAGAAGGAAAGGAAGAAGAGACAGTGACAATGGGATGTTAAGTTCGAAGGAGGTGAAGTCAAAAGAACATGAGGTAGCCGTAGAAGCAAGAGGCTCTCGTGGCGCTAAAGAGAAAACTAAAGGCAAAGAAATGAAATGTAGGTGACTACTTCCTCCTCTTTTTTGGGTAGTTGAATTCCTAGACACACATGGTAGGATATAATACAGAGCGCAATGCTTAAGAGCATACAGAGCTTGGTGGAAGACGAAGGAAACACTTATCGAAGGCAGGTTGGAGTATGGCGTATAAAAGGGAAGTAGGCAAGTAAGCACCCATACCTCCATTTTGAGGATGCCATCAGACATAGTTCTTACACATGTATTTTGATGCCTACTATCAGAGAGGGAGAGAATGAGGGCCTCATTTCATATGGCATGGAGTTGTGTTGGGTCGATTAGGCGGGCCGAATATGTGGTAGGATTGACTTGAATGGTAAAGTATGGAGGCAATTCTAAAGATAAGGTCCCGTTCAGCTGCATTTTTCCTAATTTATCCAAGCCTGTCATAATCCAGCCTATGGTTGGCTAACCTAGCCGTTATATTCCGGTGCAATCCGGCCTGAGCTAATTAGGCACAGTCTCGAGTTTCGGGCTACAGTGCTTTCACATTGGGACATGGATTTGAGGTAAGTTGTTACACTTCAGTGGTGTGCTGCCTCTGCTGCTGTTTACTTAGTGATTTTCAGCATTTGCTAGATCCAATAAAATCAAGTGCAACAGGGTGAATGCAGTGCTAGGTATAAATTTAATCAAGGAGATCAGCGCTATGCCCCTATAGATTTTTATGCAACCAATGAATGGGCGCTTTTGGTGCAAATTTACAATAATACGCTTGGACGAATCCTTGCCTCTCATTAGGAACGACACCAGCGGTGAATACAATACTCCCGTGAAAGTGAAAAAAACATGCTTGTTCAGCTGTAAGACACAAAGGAACGATTGAGTTAAGGGCGAAGAGATGAGATAACTTGGAAACGGAAAAAAAGGAGAGTGAGGAGGTGAAAAGGGGATTACAAATGGACATTGTAGGATGACCTGCAAAGTGCTGTGGTGTAGCGTTCTTTATCCCCTTCCTCTTCATCTCTTCATCAAGTGACACATTCACCCCATCATATAACTATTTAGCTTAGCTAAGTATGATGGACTCAACTCGGCGGAGGCAATATGAGCTTTCTTCCAACGCAACACTCTAAGAGGCAAGGTGCAGTTTTCCCATTCTTTGTGATGTACACTGTTTACCAGATTTGATACTGTCGAAATGACTCACCTATATGAGGCAAGAGAGAAGGAAGGGTAGACGACGCAACCGGAGCAGGAGGAGTCGGTAGCACAACCCACCCCTAATTTCCAAGTAACCCATCTGTTTCGGTCGTTCTAGGTCTCGAGAGCATCGGAGTAGGAGGCTGGAACTATGTAGCAGATGGGATGGAGTCGGCGGAAGAGGAGGATAAAATGAGGACCCGAGGCAAGGAAAAGACGAAGAGGAAGGAAGACAGTGGAAGGCAGTGACGAAGAACTGAATGTTGGGAACGATAACGTAAAGCAAGACGAACGGAAACAGACGTCACGACACGAGGAACAACATGAGTCGAGGATGTCTAAGCGATTGACGCGTTTCAATTCAACACTTCTAAACCGGCTAGTTGCACGTGCCACGTAGTGACTTTGTACATCCCTTCTTGTTGGTGGTTTTGAAAGAGCAGGCATTACTTGATGTTTATTTTCCACATTAGACGAATTTCTCGCATCATCGTGCATTCAAAGGCATGATGCTAGTGAGTTTGATTGCAATGTGGCACCCTATTAAGATTATTAATTTCCTTTGAGCTGGTCGCCTTTTGAACACTGAGACACTTTCCTTCCTCACCACAAGGCGAAAAAATGGGGCCAAAGGAAGCGCATAGACGGGCGGGCTGATGTTTAATGATGACAAATCGAGGAGGCCGAATCTGCAGATATTCTCACCTTTCCCGCAGCTCCTTTGTCAGCTTGCTCCACTAGGTCCGCAGGAACGTCCTGGCAGGTGCGCTGGTGGAAGCGCGATGATTTCAATCCGAAAAGCCGTTTCCAGTAATAGCGTTGACGCAGCTCTCGGTGGTATCGTTACAAAATTGGCCATCTCGACTAACGTTGGTGTGCGATGGACTGACGAATCCAATATCTTGCTATTTGGGAGCCGCTCTGCCCTTCTTGTGAAATGCTCCTCAGCATACTGTGACTGGAAAATATCAGTGCCATACCTTACAAATTCGATGTTTTTAAGAAACATAGCCAGAAGGATACTAGATTTGTTTTGTGTGAAAATCTTTCAAAAAATTCGACGATGTTTTTAACTACACATTTGCAATATCAGCCGATTGCCCTGAAACTTATTTACTCAGCGCACATGGAATAGGTCACGCATGAAGTGGAAACATAATTAATAATATTGGGTTTAAAAATTCCCTGACTCTCATTCACTACAAATCAAATAAGTAAAAATTCGTTTCGCATTAAAGGATCGAATTTGACGACACGTTATAAAACTGGCATAGTTTTACAACTAACAGGCCTACGCAACATAATCTTAAGTAAATGCTGACACCATTTTACTCACGCTCATCAGTGCCATTGCTCGGAACCCAACTCACCGTCGGTCGAGTGGTCGGTAAATGAACCGAATGACTAGGCAGAGAACAGTGCGCAACGAATGCACACCAGGTGGTCTTATCCATTTTATTGACCCGTCTATTGACTAGCCACCCAAAGCAAGTAGCACTAGCCACTCATCAATCCTGTGGTGGCTTAAACACGCCTTCGCGTAGAGGTTATTGTCGGAGGTGCATGGTGGGAATAAGAGGGCAAGAAAAGGACAAGCAGCAACTACAATAGCAGCAGCAGCCGGGTTTCAAAGGTTGTGGTAGAGTGCAGCCACAAACTGCAAGGATTTCCGGCACTGCGAATTGCTTCAGCGCTTAAGTCTTCGAGTATTTACACGCCGGCAGACGCATAAGGAAGGAGTATTACTTAGCGCATGAGCATCACTCCCCAGTATCTGCTTTGATATAACTTGGCAAAAGTTCATAGTCCGCAAACAATCCCACTTAGGATTCTCCTCTCCTTCAAGAATGAACACTGCCATTGAACACGTTTTCTGCTATCACCCTGTTAATCCTTGTGAATGGCAATTATCTTTTGCTTTTAAAATCTAATTTTTACACATTTTTGCTCCCCATTTTCATAGGTGCTCACTCGCCAAGTGTGTCTATTCATGGTAGTTGTAGGGTAGGGACAGCTCTAGCTGCAAATGAACGTTTCGCCTTTAAGCAAGTAACATAAAAATATTTACGGTGTTGCTTATGTAAGCAACTAACAAACAGATTGATGGATTGAATTATTTGCGGTCAGAATCCCGAAATACATTTGCCATTACCCACGATGATCAAATGTAAACACTGCAGTTTAAAAGCAGATCCACTTAAGACGGCAACTTTACCTGCCTACACCACCATCTCCAATCACCACTAACATATTTTGAACTGACAAATGACCCTTTCTTGTCCAACAGTCAACCGCCAGTGTCAGATCGATGACCTCTTCCAAATTCATACTTGGCCTCAGCTAATAACGTCATCTCACATGCTTGTCTTGCCAAGCGACGTCTACTAAGCACCAAATCAGTAGTATTGACATCCCACCTGGGAATTCAAGCAATAACTAGCAAGGTGACTGTGCACCTGTATCACCTAAAAGAAGAGTAAATGCATGGACGAAACTCCCCCCTTTATGCCATTAGTACGAAGTCACCTAACTAAAGCCATCCCACTAGTTGCTCGAAAATCTTTACGGTGGCAGTAACAGCGGTCAATTCCATCCACCAATCAACTCGAACTCACTTAGTGGTTTATTTTGCAACCCTTTATTCAAGGGGCTACAGACCACACATTCTAAGGAAGGGGGCATCATGCAACGACTGCAAGGATGAGGAATTTTGCTTCAATGCTACACCATAGGCATTTTCCACTCAACAGTTTAACAACTTGGCTAAAATTGTGCAAGCTTGTGTTTCGTGCAAAATAAATCAGCCTTGTAAAAGGACGAAAATATTCAGGAGCAAAGAAAAAGAGAATGCAGGAGACATCGGTTAGGGCGATAGTTTTATCAGCATGGAAGTGATCGCGTGGTAGCAGCAACTATTGAGCGGAGAAAGTGCTAACAGAAGGATGATGTGAGAGATGTGCTGTTGGCAGCAACAAAAGGAAAGTGGAAGTTGGAGGGAATAAGCACCGACCCCGACGTGATCTGAACACGCAGCCTTCCGATCTGGGGTCAGACGCGCTACCGTTGCGCCACAGAATCACGATAGTGCCCTAGCACTGCAATACCTATAGTCGGTTACCTCAGAACCATCTATTGCGTGCTGTGCTTACCGTAATGCTACCAGCAGCAGTCACATGGGCACACACATCGACTGAGTGAAGGGACAGCTGCAAATGTCGGCGGGGTGTGGAGGTGCTATACGGGTGTAGCGCTATAGTAAATGCAGTGGTTTAGTAACTGATTGTCACCCTGCCGTACTGACGGTTCCCAGCTGGGATCCTCGCCGACCTCTCACTCTCCATTCCTCCCCTAGACCTACCACGTCTTCCTCACCCCAAATGGGCTTCACACACTTCCGTGACCTGAAAACCACCAGTATTGATCGCGCACCCACGAGGAAAATGAAATGAAATATAGGTGACTACCCTCTCCTCTTCTTTGGGTGAGCTGAATGCATGGGCACACATGGTGCGACATAATGCAGGACGCAATTCTTCGAAACATATCGAGCGTAGTGGAAGACGAAGGAGACACTTATCGAAGGTAAGTTGGAGTATGTCGTATAAAAGAGAAGTTGGCAAGTGAGTTCCCATCTCTTCATTTTGAGGCCGTCATCAGACCCAGTATCTGTGCGTGTATTGCAATGCCTAACACCTAAGAGGAAGAGAAAGAAGGGCTCAATTCACATGGCATGGAGTTGTGTCGGATCGACTAGGCTGGCCAATTAAGTGTTGGGGTCGACTTGAATGGTACCTCTGGAGATGAGGCCCTGCCAAGCTGCATTTTTCTAATTTATTTAAGTCTGTCATAATCTAGCCTGGATGGCTAACCTAGTCTGTGACATTCCAGTACGATTCAACCTGAGCTAATTAGGCGCAGTCTCCAGTTTCGTGCTGTAGTGAGGTCTGCTACCTCTGCTGCCGTTTATTTAGTGGTTGTTAACGCATGTTCGATCCAATGAAATCAAGTGCAGCACAGTGGACGCAGTACGAGGTGTAAATCTAATCAAAGGAATCGGCGCCATGCCGCTAGGGATTCATATGCAGCTAATAAGTGGGCGCTTTTGGTGCCTATTCGCAGTGCTACGCTTGGACGAATCCTCGCCTCCCATTAAAAACAACATTAATGGTACATGCATTACTACCATGGAAGTGAAGAAACATGCCTGCTCAGCTGCAAACACAGAACAGTTTAAATGTAGATAAAGGAGTGAGAAACAATGGGAATGGGAAGAAAAATAGTGGGGAGGAGAAAAGAGGATTGGAAGTGGAAATTATAGGTTGACCATCCATAGTGCTGTAATCCAGCGTTCTTCACTCCCTTCCATTCCATCTTTTCATAGTTGATACATTTACTCCATCAGGCAGCTATTGAACTTAGTTAAATATGAAGGATTCAACTCGGTGGAGGCAATATAAATTTTCTTTAAACACAACAATCCAAGAGACTAAGCATAGTTTTCTCAGTCTATGCATCACACTGCATGCAGATGCGAGTCTATCGAAATGACGCGCATAAATATGGCAAGAGAGAAGGAAAGGAAGACAGAGTAAGGGATGGGAACTGTGGAGCAGATAAGATGGAGTCGACGGAGGTGGATGATAAAGTGAAGATCAGAGGTAAGGAGAAAATGAAGTGAAATGGAGGTAGTGGCGAAGAACTAGATAGCAAGAAGAGTGGAAGCAGACGTGACAACTTGAGGTACAGCATGGCTTGAGGATGGCTAAATGATTGACGTGTATTGCATCGAAGGATCGCAGATGAGTTAAAGTACTCACTTACTAAGCCGTAATAACGTCGAGTTCGTCGATGCATTATGAAAATTGAGATAGTTTTACAACTGACAGGCACACGCAACGCAAGCTTAAGTAAATGCTAAATTCATTTTGGACTCACTCATAGGGCCTTTGCTCGGAGCCTAACTCACCGTTGTTCGAATGGATCGCTAAATGGACCGAACTACTAGGGAAGTAGCCAGCACGCAACGAACACACGTCAGGTGGTCCTACCAATTTTATTCACCTATCCATCGACTACCACCCGGGGCGGATGAATCAGCGACAAGGCGCCTGCTAAGACTAGCACGGACCACCCATCCTTCCGGTGGTGACTGAAACACGCCTTTGCGTGAAGATTATCATCGAAAGTGAGTGGTGCGAATAAGAAGGCAGGAGGAGAACAAACAGCAGCATCAGCGGAGTTTCTAAATTTGTGGTAAAATGTAGCCACAAATTGCAAAGATTCCTGGCTTCGAGTAGTTGCACTCAAGCAGATGCATAAGGAAAGGAACACTAATTAGCTCTACCCTTCACTGCCTGTTGCAATAAAACTTGGTAATAGTTCCTAGTCTGCATTCGATTCCTCTTAGCCTTTTGGTCTCCTTCAAATAATGACTAATGCTGGTCGAGCACACCTCCTGCTATCATTCCGTCAATCCTTGTAAAGAGCACTTTTCTTTCGCTCCTCTTCACGTCATGGTTCCATAGACGTAAAGTTTGCCAATTAATGGCAATTGTAGGTAGGGACAGCTATGGCTGCAAGTGCAAGTTTCACGTTTAAACAAGTGATATCGAAAGGTTTACAGTGTTTCTCAAATGGATGAGTAACAAAGTGACTGATGGATTGGATCGGTTGCGGTCAGAATCCCAAATGCACTTCCCATTAACCACAAAGCGGCAATCAATTAGATTGTAAACACTGTGAGGTTTAAAAGCAGAATCGCGCAAGGCGGGAGCTTTGCCTCCTATGCCACCACCTTCAGCCATTTTTAACATGTTCCAACCAAAAAATGCCCCTTTCTTGTTGTCAGCTCCAAAAAATCTGATTTTTAAGTTACTGCTTTTCATACATTCTTATCTTTTCTCAGAATCACCTTTTTTCTAGGTTTTGATGTAAATTCGCCCCACAAATGGTGCTGATTAAGGAAAAAGCAATAATCGATGCAATAAATCTGGTGTGTATTGGGCACAGCTACTCAAGAAGCACAATGCTAGTTACGCATACGTAGATGGTAAGTTAGGGCGGCTCGTTGACGTTCACAATAATGCAGGCACACGAAAAAAATGATCAAATTTGCACCTAGATGGACAAATCATTAAAGTTGGCAGCACGCAAAGCCACACCAAACTGTTAGCTAACTAACATTGCTGCGCTATTAACGGTAAACTTTTAGGCGGTTAATATGATCTATTTCAAGGTAATGGGAGGCGATATTTGCCCTTTCATGCTAACAAGGCAATGCTTGACTAATTCTGCACGGTAAAATTTGCCTCCTATAAGTTTCCTGCGCGATTTGTTTTAGGTAAATGATGTACATGCTCTACGCAGCTGGTGCTTTCTCATTATTAGGTTATCTGATACAATAAGGAGGTATAGAGCTAGCTATAAACTTACTCAAAGCCTGCACACTTTGCTGACGTAGTGGCATTTATTCGCATTCGCCTGAATACGTCGTACCAAATGTCTGTGCAGGAGAAATTGGGAAGTTACTGCAATTGATAATTACCACCTACTCTGGACAGACAAAGAAATACCCACAGAAATGACGTGAGCGCAAATGTTCTTGCACCTCTTCCCACGTAAAATATTCTGCAAAACACTCCGTACAGTAAAGGCGTATTTCTGAATTCGCCATTCTCTGGACTGCAATATGGCACAAGAAGGAACAAATTTTAGGAAGGGTTTACGTAAAATGCAAAGCTATGGCTAAAGAGCATGGCACAAGCTGGATTTCAATCGAAGACCCGCAGCCACAACTCACAAATATGTGATCTGATTGTACGACTGAGAAGAAAATCGAAATTCGTAAATTAAGCGGAGCACAGACAACACATATTGTGGTTCCACACTATTTCAAGATTCAAAAGAAGGAACCTGCTACTATTTGCACACATGAGAGCATGAGATAAGAATTGAACAATGGGCTTTGCAATACTCCTTACCTTTTTGATGCCATAAGAGCAAACCGAGTGTTCTGCGGCACGCTAGACAAATTGGACAGTGCCGATACATGCTTGCTAAAACGCGTCAAACACACGTGGAATGAGATGCTGAAATTTACCTGATAGTTGCAGACCATGTATCAAAGTAGCTGACGAAATGGAATTCGTAGACTTGACTAATTATTTCACAGGCTAGTGCATTTAAAACGTTTTATTTACTTAAAAAACCGACATAAAATCTTTAGAGATATACATGCGCACCTATTTTCACGTTTCGTATGCGCGTATTTATGCAAACAGGTATGCATGTGGATCGAGAAACGCATTTAAAATCATAAATGGCCTACCTTGAGGCTGGCTGTAAAAGCGTTTTCGGTGTAAGATACCGGTCTTGTACGACCTGGGGCACATTGTACATCTGTTGTCAGTCATTTTGACAGAGAAGTCAGAGGGAGCGAGAAACTGCAGCAGCGCTTGTAGTGCACTAACTGGATCTATCCTCAGACTTGCACGTAATTCAAACGCAGATTAGCGCTAGCCGTATCTTTGGTCAAAGGTTGATTAATAGAGACACTTGAGCATAGCTTACCGAATTTAACTAGCTTCTTCTTATGTCTTCCAATTTACAAGTTAATTTAAATTTAGTACTCCTTCAAAAACCTAATGAACTAATTGTCGAGAATGACCTCAAATGCATCTGGCGTTAGAGGAACTTTTACCTTGACTCCGCCCATCCCTTTGCTGTTGGTGGCAGGAAATATAACTTACAACTTTGTGAGAAAGGCGGTAAATGAAAGTGCAATGGGTTGCCCAAACGGGCCTCATAAATTCTTATGTACATTTGAACGGGATACACACTGACCGCGTTGTACTTATTACTTGTTTTTTAAGCCATTTTGCGTAAAGAGTAGACACATGTGAAATGCAGACTTCGTGTCGCCGAGTAGTTGTTGTTACCCGCACGTGATGCAACTTGAACAGGTCTGATGCGATGTTAGGGTGGCAGCCCCACCGAAACGGATGAAAGCATTATTTCTCCACATTTAGACTGCTACAACTTTAGGGTACGATTCATGTAGCAATGCCGAACTACCAGTAAATAGAGGTAAAATTAAGCTCACAAATCATGGAGCAGATCCTTTTGGTGCACTTTTTAATGCATTCTAAGCATGTGGGTTATTTTTATGACATATATTGCGCCCTTACTAAAAATGAAAAATGGATTTTCGGCAATGTTGTTCTATGACGATCTTAACTGCCTGCACAGTGACACCTTAAAGATAGGAAGACTGTAAGTTCTAATTTATCTCACATAATGATGCAGCCTAGTCATATTAAAGTGGGTGATTTCTGCTACATATAGCACCATGGGTGGACACCAATAAAATTACCACCCTGCCACTATGAAGAAGTCCCTCACTTAATGCATGCTCTACTTTGTTCCAATAGCTTTCTGTTATTGCAAGGCTAGTACTCGGGCTTGGATATCAGCGGCAAAGTCGTGTGAATGCGAGATTGTGCGCAACCCATGTATAAAACACAATGATCTACCATTTGGGAGGCTAACTTTATTTGCGCCTATCAATGAGTTATTCAATAATTCGATTGTTTTTATTATCATTGACATTGACCTGGTTTGTCAAATCAAAGGCTAAGCACTGCAGAAGGTTATTCGAAATGTGACTGAGCTGGTGCATTAATCGATTTAGATAACAAGAGAAGGCTAAACTTTGAAATGGCTTTTAGTCAGCAACCACATTTTAGCGACCCTAAAACCCTTTCGCTTTCTGTCCTTTAATGGGAGCAGCTTCGCTGTTCGCCAGATTAGGCATTGCAAAGGCTTGCTCTACAAAGTCTACTTTAAGCCTATGATATGTCCTTGCATTTGCAAGTACTAACAAAATCGCAAAGCGACTTCATCACCCTGAATCCTCAGTTTGCCTGAAGTAGATGCTATAACTTCAATGTTTCGCATCAAATGAGAAGAGAGGGGATGGAGTAAGTGGAAAAATGATGCATTGTTTCATTGTTCGCATCATATTAAAGGATTTATTAAGGAGAAAATTGTTGCCACATTTTTTTGTTTTTAAAATATCCGTAATCTTGACATTGATCATTGGCCGAAGGTGATCTTATAACGTTGAAGCATTCTACTGCCCAATACATGGCACATACTGCTAAGTGCCGTGCACTTCATACAACGATGCGTAACGCCACTTGCCAGTGTGGAGTAGACCGAAATTGCGCTTTGCCATTTACCCTTCAACCTTTGCACTCTGCTTTCCTATGCGACATTTTAATCAACATAACTTTGTTGTAGTTTTGGTCCCACTGCATGGTTAATCGATCGTTTCGCTGCTCCACACCCCCAACCCGGTTTTCGGGTGAAGCAACTACCTATCTCAGTTGCCTTCGCTAGACGAATTTGGGCGAGTAGCAAACCTGACAAGTGAATGGACTTTGGGTAGCTAAGCATTTAACGCATACTGTGTGCTATTTTTTTAAATTGTCAGATATTGTAAACTCTGTTATGTGGAGAGAGGTCATACTGGCAATGGATAATGAAGCACACACGGTTGAAAACCGTTCGTTGGCACGCTGGTTTTATGTGCGTCTTTCATAGTTTGGTACGAATGGGGAATGTGCACAAATATGTAGATGCCGCATTCGTACACAGAAACGGCAGAGGCGGTGTTCTGTAGTGTTTATCTTATTTCTGAGTGGTCCTAGTGAACATCGATGGGAAATACACATGGCACTTATTCCGATATAGCTGTGGCATAGGAAAGATTCCTTACATCCTGTCACAAGCCATCGCAAGGATAGTAGCCCGTCCTGACATAGTGGCTAGGTGGATGCACCGGAGGTGGTCAAATGTTACCCTAAAGGGACTAAGGCCTCACTGTTCCAAAATGGTAATAAATCACCTGAGGGTCTAGCATTTTGAAATCCATTGGTTCAGGCCATTCAATAGGATATGCTCTATTAGCTGAACCATCTTGGTGAAGAAAAAATGCTGAATGCCTTGAATAAGAGGTGTTGGTTTGTCTTCGCTCGCACCAAAATACAAGTGACGTGCTTATCCTAAAATGCTGGGATTGCTGTGGGCACCACTGCAATCATTCCCAGAGGTCTTCCAGAAGAAGAGCAGTAGGTGTTGCCAACGTGGGTTCTTCTTCAGTCACAGGGAGAGGACGTGATGCATCTTTATGGCAGACTAGCTCCCAAGCCTAACCGAGGCAGAACCATGAGGGCACAATAAGCTACAATGTCTGCTCTCTTTGATTTCAAGCACTGGATTTGTTAAGGTGAACGCCAACAAGGCACAAAATAACAGAGTGCGGATCTTTAACGCCAAGTCTTACTAAAGATGGCACATTTTTCAAGATTTGTAAGGTAGACGTGCCATTTTGGCACTTGCGAGGTGACAAATAAGTGGAATGTGTGAGATGCAGTCCGACGGACTCCTGAAGGTCTTCAATGGGATGCAAAGCCAAACGACCAAGATTTTTTTGGGTTGCATGGTGCCGTCTTGCGTAGATGCTACCGCTCGTACATCAAATGGCGTATCACCATCCATTGTGTCCGCAGTTCATGAGCTAAGAGCACACTGCGGTATTTTGCATCGAATGCAAAAGTGGCAAGCATTGTTCTCCCAGAACAGGTGATAGGACCAAAAGAGAAGGCAGTGCCAATTTTCAGAATAGCATGGAACATTCGTATCCATCGCATATCAAGCGGAAGGGACATGCTGATAATCACACCTGATCGCACGCATAGCTGGAAGGGTAGGAAGAGTACTACTTCTGCCACCAAGATCACCTCGCAGTTCCAATCATTCGCACAGCAGAAGTGCATTTTAAGTGCTGAACATCACTGTGTCAAAGAACACCATCTATGTAGAGCTTTTCAATATAAGATGACTCCATACATAGGCGCGTCTTCAGTTGGGTAGAAGGACGCGATTTGCACGGGAGGAAGCAAGAGCGAACTACAATGAGCACTGCGATGAGAGCTGTGCCAGAAGACGAGGGGCCTGTGCATGTGCACATCTTGTGACTGAACAGGCGCCATAGACACCTGAGTGGAAAACGAACCTCAGCGCCTTACACAATTTTGCAACATAAATAATCTATTCACAGTAGCAAGGGCAGAAGGTAATAGGAATAATCTAACGCTATTCCATGAAGCGATTTGGCTAATCAAACAATTTCTTGGGAGCGAAACACAAGGTTCTTTTAAAAGACAAACAAATGACGTCTTATAAGCATCTTGGCAACATTCGTATAACTGACACATTTGTGAAGATTTGAACTACCTTGTTTATCAACACTAAAACATAGAATCACTCTACGCAGTGCTGTGGTGCAGCATTTTTATCGCCCTCCTTTCTACCACCTTTTCACGAGTTGAAACATTTGCCTTTTATCCAGCCATTTAACTGAGCTTAATCCAATAAAATCGATTTGGAGGATGCAA
>CM010316.2:1384257-1430123 GCA_001923025.3 Taenia multiceps
ATGGCAATGCCAACGCTCTGCAGTGATGAGGAGGAGTGGTTTGCGACGGCTCAAAGTGACGCGCATCGCAGTGCGGTGCGGTGGGCTGGTGTAAGGCAGGGGTGGTGGATGAGTGAATGAATGAAGGAATGAATGAATGATGAATGAGGTAGGTAAGTAAAGTGGAGAAGAAGGGGCCAGCAACACCGAGTATTCCCAGCCGGTCACCCATGCAAGTGCTAACCCGGCCCGACGTACTTAACTTCGGTGATCGGACGAGAACCGGTGCTTTCTACGTGGTATGGTCCTGGCGTCAACTTCACTTCACACCTCCCACCCTCTCCTCTCCTCTCCTCTCCTCTCCCCTCTTCTCCTCTCCTCGCTTCCCTCCCCTAATCTACTCTCTCTGCTCTGCTCTACTCTCCTTGCCCACTCTCCACCACTACCCCGTCCCACCTCCTCTCCTCCTGCCGGCGGGCGGTCGCGCAAGCCCCACTCTCCAGCGCCTCCCTCCCTCCTCCCTCCCTCCCTCCCTCCCTCCCTCCCTGGCTGGCTGGCTGGCGTTGGCCCTCACCACCTCTCTCCACCCTACCACTACCCACGTCCAACCAAGCCACACACAAAACACACTCACCACCACACACACACACGCACCACCACCGACCGCCTACCTGCCTAGCAGACATGCACACAGTAGGCCGCATCGCCGCAGCCTTGCTTTCACCCATCCACCACCTCGCACCCTCCCTCCACCGTCTTCTTCCTCACCTCAGTGCAGTGCGGTGCGGCAGGCGCACACATGCGAGTGCCAAGAGAAGCAGAACGCCACACCACACCACACCACACACACCACACCAAACCACCCACCCACCCACCAGCCATGGTGACCCAGAATGACACGCCTTGCAATGGCAATGCCAACGCTCTGCAGTGATGAGGAGGATGGTTGCGACGGCTCAAAGTGACGCGCATCGCAGTGCGGTGCGGTGGGCGGTGGTAAGGCAGGGTGGTGGATGAGTGAATGAATGAAGGAATGAATGAATGAATGAATGAGGTAGGTAAGTAAAGTGGAGAAGAAGGGGCCAGCAACACCGAGTATTCCCAGCCGGTCACCCATGCAAGTACTAACCCGGCCCGACGTAGCTTAACTTCGGTGATCGGACGAGAACCGGTGCTTTCTACGTGGTATGGTCGCTGGCGTCAACTTCACTTCACACCTCCCCCCTCTCTCTCCTCTCCTCCCTCTCCCCTCTTCTCCTCTCCGCTCCCTCCCCTAATCTACTCTACTGCTCTGCTCTACTCTCCTTGCCCACTCTCCACCACTACCGCCGTCCCACCTCCTCTCTCTCCTGCCGTGCGGGCGGTCGCCAGCCCCACTCTCCCGCGCCTCCCTCCCTCCCTCTCCTCTCCTCTCCTCCCTCCCTCCCTCCCTGGCTGGCTGCTGCGTTGGCCCTCACCACCTCTCTCCACCCTACACACTACCACGTCCAACCAAGCCACACACAAACACACTCACACACACACACACACACACACCACCACCACCACCGCCTACCTGCCTAGCAGACATGCACACAGTAGGCCGCATCGCCGCAGCCTTGCTTTCACCCATCCACCACCACCTCGCCTCCCTCCACCGTCTTCTTCCTCCTCACCTCAGTGCAGTGCGGTGCGGCAGGCGCACATGCGAGTGCCAAGAGAAGCAGAACGCCACACACACCACACACCACACCACCACACCACACCACACCACCCACCCACCCAACCAGCCATGGTGACCCAGAATGACACGCCTTGCAATGGCAATGCCAACGCTCTGCAGTGATGAGGAGGAGTGGTTGCGACGGCTCAAAGTGACGCGCATCGCAGTGCGGTGCGGTGGCGGTGGTAAGGCAGGGGTGGTGGATGAGTGAATGAATGAAGGAATGAATGAATGAATGAGGTAGGTAAGTAAAGTGGGGAAGAAGGGGCCAGCAACACCGAGTATTCCCAGCCGGTCACCCATGCAAGTACTAACCCGGCCCGACGTAGCTTAACTTCGGTGATCGGACGAGAACCGGTGCTTTCTACGTCGTATGGTCGCTGGCGTCAACTTCACTTCACACCTCCCACCCTCTCCTCTCCTCTCCTCTCCTCTCCTCTCCTCTCCCCTCTTCTCCTCTCCTCCCTCCCCTAATCTACTCTACTCTGCTCTGCTCTACTCTCCTTGCCCACTCTCCACCACTACCGCCGTCCCACCTCCTCTCTCCTGCCGTGCGGGCGGTCGCGCAAGCCCCACTCTCCGCGCCTCCCTCCCTCCCTCCCTCCCTCCCTCCCTCCCTGGCTGGCTGGGCGTTGGCCCTCACCACCTCTCTCCACCCTACCACTACCACGTCCAACCAAGCCACACACAAACACTCACACACCACACACACACACACCCACCACCACCGCCTACCTGCCTAGCAGACATGCACACAGTAGGCCGCATCGCCGCAGCCTTGCTTTCACCCATCCACCCCTCGCACCCTCCCTCCACCGTCTTCTTCCTCTCACCTCAGTGCAGTGCGGTGCGGCAGGCGCACATGCGAGTGCCAAGAGAAGCAGAACGCCACCACACACACCACACACCACCACACCACACCACCCACACCACCCACCCAACCAGCCATGGTGACCCAGAATGACACGCCTTGCAATGGCAATGCCAACGCTCTGCAGTGATGAGGAGGAGTGGTTGCGACGGCTCAAAGTGACGCGCATCGCAGTGCGGTGCGGTGGGCGGTGGTAAGGGCAGGGTGGTGGATGAGTGAATGAATGAAGGAATGAATGATGAATGAATGAGGTAAGTAAAGTGGAGAAGAAGGGGCCAGCAACACCGAGTATTCCCAGCCGGTCACCCATGCAAGTACTAACCCGGCCCGACGTAGCTTAACTTCGGTGATCGGACGAGAACCGGTGCTTTCTACGTGGTATGGTCGCTGGCGTCAGCTTCACTTCACACCTCCCACCCTCTCCTCTCCTCTCCTCTCCTCTCCCCTCTTCTCCCCTCCGCCTCCCTCCCCTAATCTACTCTACTCTGCTCTGCTCTACTCTCCTTGCCCACTCTCCACCACTACCGCCGTCCCACCTCCTCTCTCCTGCCGTGCGGGCGGTCGCGCAAGCCCCACTCTCCCGCCTCCCTCCCTCCCTCCCTCCCTCCCTCCCTCCCTGGCTGGCTGGCTGGCGTTGGCCCTCACCACCTCTCTCCACCCTACCACTACCACGTCCAACCAAGCCACACACAAACACACTCACACACACACACACACACACACGCACCACCACCGCCTACCTGCCTAGCAGACATGCACACAGTAGGCCGCATCGCCGCAGCCTTGCTTTCACCCATCCACCACCTCGCACCCTCCCTCCACCGTCTTCTTCCTCACCTCAGTGCAGTGCGGTGCGGCAGGCGCACATGCGAGTGCCAAGAGAAGCAGAACGCCACACCACACCACACACACCACACCACACCACACCACCACCCACCCACCCACCAGCCATGGTGACCCAGAATGACACGCCTTGCAATGGCAATGCCAACGCTCTGCAGTGATGAGGAGGAGTGGTTGCGACGGCTCAAAGTGACGCGCATCGCAGTGCGGTGCGGTGGGCGGTGGTAAGGCAGGGGTGGTGGATGAGTGAATGAATGAAGGAATGAATGAATGAATGAGGTAGGTAAGTAAAGTGGGAAGAAGGGGCCAGCAACACCGAGTATTCCCAGCCGGTCACCCATGCAAGTACTAACCCGGCCCGACGTAGCTTAACTTCGGTGATCGGACGAGAACCGGTGCTTTCTACGTGGTATGGTCGCTGGCGTCAACTTCACTTCACACCTCCCACCTCTCCTCTCTCTCCTCTCTCTCCTCTCCTCTCCCTCTTCTCCTCTCCGCTTCCCTCCCCTAATCTACTCTACTCTGCTCTGCTCTACTCTCCTTGCCCACTCTCCACCACTACCGCCGTCCCACCTCCTCTCTCCTGCCGTGCGGGCGGTCGCGCAAGCCCCACTCTCCGCGCCTCCCTCCCTCCCTCCCTCCCCCTCCCTCCCTGGCTGGCTGGCTGGCGTTGGCCCTCACCACCTCTCTCCACCCTACCACTACCACGTCCAACCAAGCCACACACAAACACACTCACACACGCACACACACACACACGCACCACCACCGCCTACCTGCCTAGCAGACATGCACACAGTAGGCCGCATCGCCGCAGCCTTGCTTTCACCCATCCACCACCTCGCACCCTCCCTCCACCGTCTTCTTCCTCACCTCAGTGCAGTGCGGTGCGGCAGGCGCACATGCGAGTGCCAAGAGAAGAAGAACGCCACACCACACCACACCACACCACACCACACCACACCACACACCCACCCAACCAGCCATGGTGACCCAGAATGACACGCCTTGCAATGGCAATGCCAACGCTCTGCAGTGATGAGGAGGAGTGGTTGCGACGGCTCAAAGTGACGCGCATCGCAGTGCGGTGCGGTGGGCGGTGGTAAGGCAGGGGTGGTGGATGAGTGAATGAATGAAGGAATGAATGAATGAATGAATGAGGTAGGTAAGTAAAGTGGAGAAGAAGGGGCCAGCAACACCGAGTATTCCCAGCCGGTCACCCATGCAAGTACTAACCCGGCCCGACGTAGCTTAACTTCGGTGATCGGACGAGAACCGGTGCTTTCTACGTGGTATGGTCGCTGGCGTCACTTCACTTCACACCTCCCTCCCTCTCCTCTCCTCTCCCTCTTCTCCTCTCCGCTTCCCTCCCCTAATCTACTCTACTCTGCTCTGCTCTACTCTCCTTGCCCACTCTCCACCACTACCGCCGTCCCACCTCCTCTCTCCTGCCGTGCGGGCGGTCGCGCAAGCCCCACTCTCCCGCGCCTCCCTCCCCTCCCTCCCTCCCTGGCTGGCTGGCTGGCGTTGGCCCTCACCACCTCTCTCCACCCTACCACTACCACGTCCAACCAAGCCACACACAAACACACTCACACACGCACACACACACACACACGCACCACCACCGCCTACCTGCCTAGCAGACATGCACACAGTAGGCCGCATCGCCGCAGCCTTGCTTTCACCCATCCACCACCTCGCACCCTCCCTCCACCGTCTTCTTCCTCACCTCAGTGCAGTGCGGTGCGGCAGGCGCACATGCGAGTGCCAAGAGAAGCAGAACGCCACACCACACCACACCACACCACACCACACCACACCACCCACCCAACCAGCCATGGTGACCCAGAATGACACGCCTTGCAATGGCAATGCCAACGCTCTGCAGTGATGAGGAGGAGTGGTTGCGACGGCTCAAAGTGACGCGCATCGCAGTGCGGTGCGGTGGGCGGTGGTAAGGCAGGGGTGGTGGATGAGTGAATGAATGAAGGAATGAATGAATGAATGAGGTAGGTAAGTAAAGTGGGGAAGAAGGGGCCAGCAACACCGAGTATTCCCAGCCGGTCACCCATGCAAGTACTAACCCGGCCCGACGTAGCTTAACTTCGGTGATCGGACGAGAACCGGTGCTTTCTACGTGGTATGGTCGCTGGCGTCAACTTCACTTCACACCTCCCACCCTCTCCTCTCCTCTCCTCTCCTCTCCCCTCTTCTCCTCTCCGCTTCCCTCCCCTAATCTACTCTACTCTGCTCTGCTCTACTCTCCTTGCCCACTCTCCACCACTACCGCCGTCCCACCTCCTCTCTCCTGCCGTGCGGGCGGTCGCGCAAGCCCCTCTCCGCCCTCCCTCCTCCCTCCCTCCCTCCCTCCCTCCCTCCCTCCCTGGCTGGCTGGCGTTGGCCCTCACCACCTCTCTCCACCCTACCACTACCACGTCCAACCAAGCCACACACAAACACACTCACACACGCACACACACACACACGCACCACCACCGCCTACCTGCCTAGCAGACATGCACACAGTAGGCCGCATCGCCGCAGCCTTGCTTTCACCCATCCACCACCTCGCACCCTCCCTCCACCGTCTTCTTCCTCACCTCAGTGCAGTGCGGTGCGGCAGGCGCACATGCGAGTGCCAAGAGAAGCAGAACGCACACACCACACCACACCACACCACACCACACCACCCACACCCCACCACACCACCCACCCACCCAACCAGCCATGGTGACCCAGAATGACACGCCTTGCAATGGCAATGCCAACGCTCTGCAGTGATGAGGAGGAGTGGTTGCGACGGCTCAAAGTGACGCGCATCGCAGTGCGGTGCGGTGGGCGGTGGTAAGGCAGGGGTGGTGGATGAGTGAATGAATGAAGGAATGAATGAATGAATGAATGAGGTAGGTAAGTAAAGTGGAGAAGAAGGGGCCAGCAACACCGAGTATTCCCAGCCGGTCACCCATGCAAGTACTAACCCGGCCCGACGTAGCTTAACTTCGGTGATCGGACGAGAACCGGTGCTTTCTACGTGGTATGGTCGCTGGCGTCAACTTCACTTCACACCTCCCTCCCTCTCCTCTCCTCTCCCCTCTTCTCCTCTCCGCTTCCCTCCCCTAATCTACTCTACTCTGCTCTGCTCTACTCTCCTTGCCCACTCTCCACCACTACCGCCGTCCCACCTCCTCTCTCCTGCCGTGCGGGCGGTCGCGCAAGCCCCACTCTCCAGCGCCTCCCTCCCTCCCTCCCTCCCTCCCTCCCTCCCTCCCTGGCTGGCTGGCTGGCGTTGGCCCTCACCACCTCTCTCCACCCTACCACTACCACGTCCAACCAAGCCACACACAAACACACTCACACACGCACACACACACACACACGCACCACCACCGCCTACCTGCCTAGCAGACATGCACACAGTAGGCCGCATCGCCGCAGCCTTGCTTTCACCCATCCACCACCTCGCACCCTCCCTCCACCGTCTTCTTCCTCACCTCAGTGCAGTGCGGTGCGGCAGGCGCACATGCGAGTGCCAAGAGAAGCAGAACGCCACACCACACCACACCACACCACCCACCCACCCAACCAGCCATGGTGACCCAGAATGACACGCCTTGCAATGGCAATGCCAACGCTCTGCAGTGATGAGGAGGAGTGGTTGCGACGGCTCAAAGTGACGCGCATCGCAGTGCGGTGCGGTGGGCGGTGGTAAGGCAGGGGTGGTGGATGAGTGAATGAATGAAGGAATGAATGAATGAATGAATGAGGTAGGTAAGTAAAGTAGGGAAGAAGGGGCCAGCAACACCGAGTATTCCCAGCCGGTCACCCATGCAAGTACTAACCCGGCCCGACGTAGCTTAACTTCGGTGATCGGACGAGAACCGGTGCTTTCTACGTGGTATGGTCGCTGGCGTCAACTTCACTTCACACCTCCCACCCTCTCCTCTCCTCTCCTCTCCCCTCTTCTCCTCTCCGCTTCCCTCCCCTAATCTACTCTACTCTGCTCTGCTCTACTCTCCTTGCCCACTCTCCACCACTACCGCCGTCCCACCTCCTCTCTCCTGCCGTGCGGGCGGTCGCGCAAGCCCCACTCTCCCGCGCCTCCCTCCCTCCCTCCCTCCCTCCCTCCCTCCCTGGCTGGCTGGCTGGCGTTGGCCCTCACCACCTCTCTCCACCCTACCACTACCACGTCCAACCAAGCCACACACAAACACACTCACACACGCACACACACACACACACGCACCACCACCGCCTACCTGCCTAGCAGACATGCACACAGTAGGCCGCATCGCCGCAGCCTTGCTTTCACCCATCCACCACCTCGCACCCTCCCTCCACCGTCTTCTTCCTCACCTCAGTGCAGTGCGGTGCGGCAGGCGCACATGCGAGTGCCAAGAGAAGCAGAACGCCACACCACACCACACCACACCACACCACACCACACCACACCACACCACCCACCCACCCACCCAACCAGCCATGGTGACCCAGAATGACACGCCTTGCAATGGCAATGCCAACGCTCTGCAGTGATGAGGAGGAGTGGTTGCGACGGCTCAAAGTGACGCGCATCGCAGTGCGGTGCGGTGGGCGGTGGTAAGGCAGGGGTGGTGGATGAGTGAATGAATGAAGGAATGAATGAATGAATGAATGAGGTAGGTAAGTAAAGTGGAGAAGAAGGGGCCAGCAACACCGAGTATTCCCAGCCGGTCACCCATGCAAGTGCTAACCCGGCCCGACGTAGCTTAACTTCGGTGATCGGACGAGAACCGGTGCTTTCTACGTGGTATGGTCGCTGGCGTCAACTTCACTTCACACCTCCCACCCTCTCCTCTCCTCTCCTCTCCTCTCCCCTCTTCTCCTCTCCGCTTCCCTCCCCTAATCTACTCTACTCTGCTCTGCTCTACTCTCCTTGCCCACTCTCCACCACTACCGCCGTCCCACCTCCTCTCTCCTGCCGTGCGGGCGGTCGCGCAAGCCCCACTCTCCCGCGCCTCCCTCCCTCCCTCCCTCCCTCCCTCCCTCCTGGCTGGCTGGCTGGCGTTGGCCCTCACCACCTCTCTCCACCCTACCACTACCACGTCCAACCAAGCCACACACAAACACACTCACACACGCACACACACACACACACCACCACCGCCTACCTGCCTAGCAGACATGCACACAGTAGGCCGCATCGCCGCAGCCTTGCTTTCACCCATCCACCACCTCGCACCCTCCCTCCACCGTCTTCTTCCTCACCTCAGTGCAGTGCGGTGCGGCAGGCGCACATGCGAGTGCCAAGAGAAGCAGAACGCCACACACCCACACACCACACCACACCACACCCCCACCCAACCAGCCATGGTGACCCAGAATGACACGCCTTGCAATGGCAATGCCAACGCTCTGCAGTGATGAGGAGGAGTGGTTGCGACGGCTCAAAGTGACGCGCATCGCAGTGCGGTGCGGTGGGCGGTGGTAAGGCAGGGGTGGTGGATGAGTGAATGAATGAAGGAATGAATGAATGAATGAATGAGGTAGGTAAGTAAAGTGGGAAGAAGGGGCCAGCAACACCGAGTATTCCCAGCCGGTCACCCATGCAAGTACTAACCCGGCCCGACGTAGCTTAACTTCGGTGATCGGACGAGAACCGGTGCTTTCTACGTGGTATGGTCGCTGGCGTCACTTCACTTCACACCTCCCTCCCTCTCCTCTCCTCTCCTCTCCCCTCTTCTCCTCTCCGCTCCCTCCCCTAATCTACTCTACTCTGCTCTGCTCTACTCTCCTTGCCCACTCTCCACCACTACCGCCGTCCCACCTCCTCTCTCCTGCCGTGCGGGCGGTCGCGCAAGCCCCACTCTCCCGCGCCTCCCTCCCTCCCTCCCTCCCTCCCTGGCTGGCTGGCTGGCGTTGGCCCTCACCACCTCTCTCCACCCTACCACTACCACGTCCAACCAAGCCACACACAAACACACTCACACACGCACACACACACACACACGCACCACCACCGCCTACCTGCCTAGCAGACATGCACACAGTAGGCCGCATCGCCGCAGCCTTGCTTTCACCCATCCACCACCTCGCACCCTCCCTCCACCGTCTTCTTCCTCACCTCAGTGCAGTGCGGTGCGGCAGGCGCACATGCGAGTGCCAAGAGAAGCAGAACGCCACACCACACCACACCACACCACACCACACCACACCACACCACACCACACCACCCACCCACCCAACCAGCCATGGTGACCCAGAATGACACGCCTTGCAATGGCAATGCCAACGCTCTGCAGTGATGAGGAGGAGTGGTTGCGACGGCTCAAAGTGACGCGCATCGCAGTGCGGTGCGGTGGGCGGTGGTAAGGCAGGGGTGGTGGATGAGTGAATGAATGAAGGAATGAATGAATGAATGAGGTAGGTAAGTAAAGTGGAGAAGAAGGGGCCAGCAACACCGAGTATTCCCAGCCGGTCACCCATGCAAGTGCTAACCCGGCCCGACGTAGCTTAACTTCGGTGATCGGACGAGAACCGGTGCTTTCTACGTGGTATGGTCGCTGGCGTCAACTTCACTTCACACCTCCCTCCCTCTCCTCTCCTCTCCTCTCCTCTCCCCTCTTCTCCTCTCCGCTTCCCTCCCCTAATCTACTCTACTCTGCTCTGCTCTACTCTCCTTGCCCACTCTCCACCACTACCGCCGTCCCACCTCCTCTCTCCTGCCGTGCGGGCGGTCGCGCAAGCCCCACTCTCCCGCGCCTCCCTCCCTCCCTCCCTGGCTGGCTGGCTGGCGTTGGCCCTCACCACCTCTCTCCACCCTACCACTACCACGTCCAACCAAGCCACACACAAACACACTCACACACGCACACACACACACACACGCACCACCACCGCCTACCTGCCTAGCAGACATGCACACAGTAGGCCGCATCGCCGCAGCCTTGCTTTCACCCATCCACCACCTCGCACCCTCCCTCCACCGTCTTCTTCCTCACCTCAGTGCAGTGCGGTGCGGCAGGCGCACATGCGAGTGCCAAGAGAAGCAGAACGCCACACCACACCACACCACACACACACCACACCACACCACACCACACCACACCACACCACCCACACCAGCCATGGTGACCCAGAATGACACGCCTTGCAATGGCAATGCCAACGCTCTGCAGTGATGAGGAGGAGTGGTTGCGACGGCTCAAAGTGACGCGCATCGCAGTGCGGTGCGGTGGGCGGTGGTAAGGCAGGGGTGGTGGATGAGTGAATGAATGAAGGAATGAATGAATGAATGAATGAGGTAGGTAAGTAAAGTGGAGAAGAAGGGGCCAGCAACACCGAGTATTCCCAGCCGGTCACCCATGCAAGTACTAACCCGGCCCGACGTAGCTTAACTTCGGTGATCGGACGAGAACCGGTGCTTTCTACGTGGTATGGTCGCTGGCGTCAGCTTCACTTCACACCTCCCTCCTTCTCCTCTTTTCTCCCCTCTTCTCCTCTCCGCCTCCCTCCCCTAATCTACTCTACTCTGCTCTGCTCTACTCTCCTTGCCCACTCTCCACCACTACCGCCGTCCCACCTCCTCTCTCCTGCCGTGCGGGCGGTCGCGCAAGCCCCACTCTCCCGCGCCTCCCTCCCTCCCTCCCTCCCTCCCTCCCTCCCTCCCTGGCTGGCTGGCTGGCGTTGGCCCTCACCACCTCTCTCCACCCTACCACTACCACGTCCAACCAAGCCACACACAAACACACTCACACACGCACACACACACACACACGCACCACCACCGCCTACCTGCCTAGCAGACATGCACACAGTAGGCCGCATCGCCGCAGCCTTGCTTTCACCCATCCACCACCTCGCACCCTCCCTCCACCGTCTTCTTCCTCACCTCAGTGCAGTGCGGTGCGGCAGGCGCACATGCGAGTGCCAAGAGAAGCAGAACGCCACAACACCACACACACCACACCACCCACCCACCCAACCAGCCATGGTGACCCAGAATGACACGCCTTGCAATGGCAATGCCAACGCTCTGCAGTGATGAGGAGGAGTGGTTGCGACGGCTCAAAGTGACGCGCATCGCAGTGCGGTGCGGTGGGCGGTGGTAAGGCAGGGGTGGTGGATGAGTGAATGAATGAAGGAATGAATGAATGAATGAATGAGGTAGGTAAGTAAAGTAGGGAAGAAGGGGCCAGCAACACCGAGTATTCCCAGCCGGTCACCCATGCAAGTACTAACCCGGCCCGACGTAGCTTAACTTCGGTGATCGGACGAGAACCGGTGCTTTCTACGTGGTATGGTCGCTGGCGTCAACTTCACTTCACACCTCCCACCCTCTCCTCTCCTCTCCTCTCCCCTCTTCTCCTCTCCGCTTCCCTCCCCTAATCTACTCTACTCTGCTCTGCTCTACTCTCCTTGCCCACTCTCCACCACTACCGCCGTCCCACCTCCTCTCTCCTGCCGTGCGGGCGGTCGCGCAAGCCCCACTCTCCCGCGCCTCCCTCCCTCCCTCCCTCCCTCCCTCCCTCCCTGGCTGGCTGGCTGGCGTTGGCCCTCACCACCTCTCTCCACCCTACCACTACCACGTCCAACCAAGCCACACACAAACACACTCACACACACACACACACACACACGCACCACCACCGCCTACCTGCCTAGCAGACATGCACACAGTAGGCCGCATCGCCGCAGCCTTGCTTTCACCCATCCACCACCTCGCACCCTCCCTCCACCGTCTTCTTCCTCACCTCAGTGCAGTGCGGTGCGGCAGGCGCACATGCGAGTGCCAAGAGAAGCAGAACGCCACACCACACCACACCACACCACACCACACCACACCACACCACACCACCCACCCAACCAGCCATGGTGACCCAGAATGACACGCCTTGCAATGGCAATGCCAACGCTCTGCAGTGATGAGGAGGAGTGGTTGCGACGGCTCAAAGTGACGCGCATCGCAGTGCGGTGCGGTGGGCGGTGGTAAGGCAGGGGTGGTGGATGAGTGAATGAATGAAGGAATGAATGAATGAATGAATGAGGTAGGTAAGTAAAGTGGAGAAGAAGGGGCCAGCAACACCGAGTATTCCCAGCCGGTCACCCATGCAAGTGCTAACCCGGCCCGACGTAGCTTAACTTCGGTGATCGGACGAGAACCGGTGCTTTCTACGTGGTATGGTCGCTGGCGTCAACTTCACTTCACACCTCCCACCCTCTCCTCTCCTCTCCTCTCCTCTCCCCTCTTCTCCTCTCCGCTTCCCTCCCCTAATCTACTCTACTCTGCTCTGCTCTACTCTCCTTGCCCACTCTCCACCACTACCGCCGTCCCACCTCCTCTCTCCTGCCGTGCGGGCGGTCGCGCAAGCCCCACTCTCCCGCGCCTCCCTCCCTCCCTCCCTCCCTCCCTCCCTCCCTGGCTGGCTGGCTGGCGTTGGCCCTCACCACCTCTCTCCACCCTACCACTACCACGTCCAACCAAGCCACACACAAACACACTCACACACGCACACACACACACACACGCACCACCACCGCCTACCTGCCTAGCAGACATGCACACAGTAGGCCGCATCGCCGCAGCCTTGCTTTCACCCATCCACCACCTCGCACCCTCCCTCCACCGTCTTCTTCCTCACCTCAGTGCAGTGCGGTGCGGCAGGCGCACATGCGAGTGCCAAGAGAAGCAGAACGCCACACCACACCACACCACCCACCCACCCAACCAGCCATGGTGACCCAGAATGACACGCCTTGCAATGGCAATGCCAACGCTCTGCAGTGATGAGGAGGAGTGGTTGCGACGGCTCAAAGTGACGCGCATCGCAGTGCGGTGCGGTGGGCGGTGGTAAGGCAGGGGTGGTGGATGAGTGAATGAATGAAGGAATGAATGAATGAATGAATGAGGTAGGTAAGTAAAGTGGGGAAGAAGGGGCCAGCAACACCGAGTATTCCCAGCCGGTCACCCATGCAAGTACTAACCCGGCCCGACGTAGCTTAACTTCGGTGATCGGACGAGAACCGGTGCTTTCTACGTGGTATGGTCGCTGGCTTCAGCTTCAATTCACACCTCCCTCCCTCTCCTCTCCTCTCCTCTCCCCTCTTCTCCTCTCCGCCTCCATCCCCTAATATACTCTACTCTGCTCTGCTCTACTCTCCTTGCCCACTCTCCACCGCTACCGCCGTCCCACCTCCTCTCTCCTGCCGTGCGGGCGGTCGCGCAAGCCCCACTCTCCCGCGCCTCCCTCCCTCCCTCCCTCCCTCCCTGGCTGGCTGGCTGGCGTTGGCCCTCACCACCTCTCTCCACCCTACCACTACCACGTCCAACCAAGCCACACACAAACACATCACACACGCACACACACACACACACACGCACCACCACCGCCTACCTGCCTAGCAGACATGCACACAGTAGGCCGCATCGCCGCAGCCTTGCTTTCACCCATCCACCACCTCGCACCCTCCCTCCACCGTCTTCTTCCTCACCTCAGTGCAGTGCGGTGCGGCAGGCGCACATGCGAGTGCCAAGAGAAGCAGAACGCCACACCACACCACACCACACCACACCACACCACACCACACCACACCACCCACCCACCCAACCAGCCATGGTGACCCAGAATGACACGCCTTGCAATGGCAATGCCAACGCTCTGCAGTGATGAGGAGGAGTGGTTGCGACGGCTCAAAGTGACGCGCATCGCAGTGCGGTGCGGTGGGCGGTGGTAAGGCAGGGGTGGTGGATGAGTGAATGAATGAAGGAATGAATGAATGAATGAGGTAGGTAAGTAAAGTGGAGAAGAAGGGGCCAGCAACACCGAGTATTCCCAGCCGGTCACCCATGCAAGTGCCAACCCGGCCCGACGTAGCTTAACTTCGGTGATCGGACGAGAACCGGTGCTTTCTACGTGGTATGGTCGCTGGCGTCAACTTCACTTCACACCTCCCTCCCTCTCCTCTCCTCTCCTCTCCTCTCCCCTCTTCTCCTCTCCGCTTCCCTCCCCTAATCTACTCTACTCTGCTCTGCTCTACTCTCCTTGCCCACTCTCCACCACTACCGCCGTCCCACCTCCTCTCTCCTGCCGTGCGGGCGGTCGCGCAAGCCCCACTCTCCCGCGCCTCCCTCCCTCCCTGGCTGGCTGGCTGGCGTTGGCCCTCACCACCTCTCTCCACCCTACCACTACCACGTCCAACCAAGCCACACACAAACACACTCACACACGCACACACACACACACACGCACCACCACCGCCTACCTGCCTAGCAGACATGCACACAGTAGGCCGCATCGCCGCAGCCTTGCTTTCACCCATCCACCACCTCGCACCCTCCCTCCACCGTCTTCTTCCTCACCTCAGTGCAGTGCGGTGCGGCAGGCGCACATGCGAGTGCCAAGAGAAGCAGAACGCCACACCACACCACACCACACCACACCACACCACACCACACCACACCACACCACACCACACCACCCACCCACCCAACCAGCCATGGTGACCCAGAATGACACGCCTTGCAATGGCAATGCCAACGCTCTGCAGTGATGAGGAGGAGTGGTTGCGACGGCTCAAAGTGACGCGCATCGCAGTGCGGTGCGGTGGGCGGTGGTAAGGCAGGGGTGGTGGATGAGTGAATGAATGAAGGAATGAATGAATGAATGAATGAGGTAGGTAAGTAAAGTGGGGAAGAAGGGGCCAGCAACACCGAGTATTCCCAGCCGGTCACCCATGCAAGTACTAACCCGGCCCGACGTAGCTTAACTTCGGTGATCGGACGAGAACCGGTGCTTTCTACGTGGTATGGTCGCTGGCGTCAACTTCACTTCACACCTCCCACCCTCTCCTCTCCTCTCCTCTCCTCTCTGCCAAATAAGGTAGCCCTTTTGCTTAGTTCCTGTTGCGAATGCCTCGCTTTTGGCAATTTTTTTGGAATGTGTGCGCTGCATTACAAAACGATTTTAAACCCGCAGCTATTACAAGCGCATTACTTTCGTTTTCGGAGAATAAAGCATAAACTATGCATAATTGTTTCAATAAGGTTTTGGTGCGTTCGGTTTGGGTTGAATGAACTAAGCAAAATGACTGGGAGAGGCTGAGATAAAATTGGGGCTCCGTAGTTAGTCTTCCGAATCATATTCCAAGGTAGGCGAAAAGTGCAATACAATGGTCATGAAACTAAAACGCTCGCGGGATATCTTGCGTACTGGGGATAAAAAGGAATCAGGAATTAAGACTTGAGGCTCTGTGTAGGCAGATGGTGAGGTTAACTGCAATAGAGAGGCGGATTCAATTGGAGTTTAGCCATCGTAGTAAGTGATAGAGAAAAGCATAATTGGAGAGAGACACAAGGCATGCAAGAAGGAGGGAGGAGAGTGAGTGATGGCACTAAGAGCAGTAGGGGCAGGCAAGGGGATCAAGGTACGATGCGTTGGTGACTGTCTACTGAAATAGGAAGTGAGTAGGATGGGCGCAAATACGTGTGATTAGGAGAGAGTAAATTAAATGAGGTTAACTAAGAGGAAAGAAGAAAGAAGGGTGATTAGCAGCCAGCAAAATGCGGAGAGAATCGGGCGGAGGGCAGAGAAGCAGGGTGAAAAGTGGGCTGCACTGGGAGCTGCCAGGTGGTGATCGTGTAGTGTGCGGGGAGCAAGTGAAGGCTACTCGCGGCCGCAGGTTGGGGGAGCGCGCATGGCTATCGCTTCTCGACTCTCTGAGCTAAGTTCATTTGTAGTATCTGTTCTTTGCAGTGTAGTTTCTGCAACGGTGCGCACGAAATTGCCTAGTCTCACTCCACCCTACAGCGTACTGGATCTCCGCTGCGTGGATTGTGAAGGATGCCAGCCAGTAGGCGTGTTGAGAGGTTAGAGCAGGGGAATTGGAACAAACCGGGCTCTGACCCTCTACTGTACGCATATGCTTAGGCTGCGCGATCTGAAGACTGTGTTTACAGCCTTAGTTGTGATCTTCTTGCATATAGGGCTACGATTTCATAAATAAACCAAGTTTTTATCGTTCAAGATGCTCACACGCTTTTAGAGTTAGAAAGCCTTTAGACAGCTTTTTAAAAAACACGGAAAATGTAACTTACAATACCTTTGAAGGAGCCATAATGAAAGCTTTAGCATCGCAGAGAGACACTTACGAATGTCTTACACCATCCAGAAATATTGCGACAAACTAAGTAGGACCAACGTCTACCGAGACGTCGACCTTCTACAAATACACAAACGGTACCGAGACGCGCTTTAAGTTTTAAAGGTTCTTTCATTCAAAAACTGCCTTGTAGGCAATGCGCAACTAGGTGCCTAAACCATGACCATCCACGACATCAAAATGCGACTCTACAAAATTGCACTATTAAAAGATAGTTCATCGACTGATGGAAAGTTCAAAGGCAACCCACAAGAGTAGCACTGGATACGGTGCTGGGAAAGAGGCGAAGTCAATGTAATATTTATGGTATTTTGAATGCACCGTCGGGGTAAAAATCGGGCGAACCAATTAAACTTTGTGATAGACGAGTGGCCAGAATCTCCCGAAGCAGAAAAGGGCTTAGTACTCCGATAACTAAATCTGCACCAATTCTCGTCGACCGCAATTAATCGATCTGTTTGTCGAAAGTACAGCAGGGGCTGAGTGGAGGAGATAAACGAGGAAAATACTGCGTGCAAATACATCAAACATTGCTAATCTTATTCACCTATCGTATTTAATGCAGTTTTAATGCTACATTTTTATGCATGTAGTGTTTTATGATTGTAGAAAGTGAATTATTTTGATGAATGTAGCACCTCCCTCGTTCTCTTCCTCCCCCATTCAGCTACCCCGAAACCGAACGGAGTAATTGAGCTGTGGTATATTTATTGCTTCGGAATTAACTTGAAATAGCAAGGATTCAAGTTGAGATGTGCACTATGCTCCTATCCGTATCAAAGCACTCAGGGTTCCCCTCCACCTCAAGGCTCCAAATGCAGTTCCACTCCTTTTTTCCAACTCCCAAATATAGATATTGTACCCCAGTATTATGTCTTTCATCGTCTTCAGTGAAGTGCCAGGGTGCCACATCTGTGGCAGCGGAAGGCAACCTGAT
The DNA here is from genome assembly GCA_001923025.3 of Taenia multiceps. Classification (NCBI taxonomy): domain Eukaryota; kingdom Metazoa; phylum Platyhelminthes; class Cestoda; order Cyclophyllidea; family Taeniidae; genus Taenia; species Taenia multiceps. Next base: position 1,401,727 of record CM010316.2, read on the forward strand.
CCTTGAGAGCATCGACGCAATTTTTTACTGCTAGAGCGAGAGAAGTGCATGTACTACGAATGGGAAAACCACTGACGATTCATATCCCAACAATCAAAAATGACGTCCAACACCAAGGTTTTGCTAGAAGGCTCCTAACTACCATGGCGACACTAACCGTAAACTGCTTAAAATGGTTGCGATGGACTGTTTGTAAATCTAATTTTAGGCGCAGATTTCTGTGTCTAACTGCTGACGGTTGTGGTAGTTAGCAAAATTCCTCGTACCTAAATTTAGTTCCCACATTAGACGAATTTTCAAAACCAATCGAAGTGCCATGTAAAAACAGATTACAGCGTGGTCGTTGATCTCTTCAGTCGCGGAAAAATGTGATGAGTGGCACGTCTTGCTAGTGGGTGTACATATTTTTACGCTGGACACATTGTGATGACTAAAGCGAGGGGTTGACTAAGCCTCGATGCCGGTTACGCGCATTAGTTGACCATTTCGCATTGATTGAGACAACCGGTCTTTGAGCTGCACTAAAAGTCCTCATCCTTTTCCGCAAGCCAAATTATGACGTTCTGTTAGGGTACTACATCTTTCCATGTCTTCAAGGATGTTCCATGAGCCACATTTACAAGTAATGGCTTATACTTCCTGTAACACTTTGTTTGTTCGAACTGCCGGCTTCGGTCACTTGGGTGACAATATTGTGCCACCCGGTTAGCCAGCCTCCGGGCCGTGCCAACAACCCCCAATTCCTCTGTTTCTAGAATATATTTTCTGCCCTAGTACTAGGCCTTCTTTTACCCTGAAGGAAGTCTCGAGACGCTACATTGGTGGCAGCGGAAAGCGGACCCGACTGTGATGGAATTTTTCCTGCTTCATACCGCTTGTGACAAACTTCGGCGGTGCGAAAGAAGTGCATGAGCTGCGGGTGGGAGAATCCCTCACATCCTATAACAGGCGGGCTGAGATCGACGTTCATCTTCGGCATCTCCCTTGCTCTCGTGTTCTGCAAGGAAGCTACTAACAAATGAAGCGACACTAGCTGTAAATTTCATGCCCAGTAGAACTGCCAAGAGGAATCAGCGAAGTTGTGGTGAAGCATCCTCCGTAAACTCTCTCCTCCTATTGGGCAACTCGGCAATCTTCGTCAAAATGTGTATCGTTAGATGTGGAATGTGCAGGACGCCATTCGATAGCATCGCTTTGTGTTTTGCACACTTGGATCGCGTGCATCTCATTCCTATGAGGCCCGACTGCTCCATTTGCTTAAAGTCCTTCGATACTCCCGCGTTTCTCCCACGACATCAAAAAAAGCCTGGAACCACAGTATGTGTTGCGTGTGTCTCAAACCATTTGAAAATTTGGGTTCGCGCCCCCATCTTTCATTGGGACACACCATCGTGAGAGAGGAGGACTCAGAAACACACATTTGCTGCATCGAGTGCTACGGGGAATTGATGGCACCACAAGAACACATGCCCTCGAATCTCAATGACTGGCAAGGTTGGCTCGTGAGTGCTTCTCACAGCACTGACCAAGGGCAGTATTAGGGACGACGCCTAAAGGAGGAAGGGGCTGTGTAATACGTTGTTTGTCCGAATTGTCGGTTTCTGTCACTTCAGTGGCCATAATGTACTAGCCGGTTAACCGTGCCAACAGGCCTCAATCTCCCTGTTTACAACATATGTATTCTGCACTATTACTTTGCCATTTTTCGAAGAAGTCTCAAGATGCTACAAAACGTCCTCATTTAAGTTTTTTTTCTTTGTAAATTAAGCATTTATTATTAGCCTTAGACATTGGTTCCAAAACGATGTGCATGTGAAATGTAAATGTCTATACGTCTATTTATTTAGAGTACTTTTAAAAATGGTAACAATAGAGTAATGTACGCCTTCTACGAAAGTTCTTATAAAATTGATTTTAGTCTCAAATTTTCGGGTTAATCTTTGAATCTCAAGGTCAGCGCTGTGTGTGTTTTGTCTGTGGCCATGTTGTGCCCTTTACTGATCCCAATAAAGCTGTGGCCTCGGAGCGAGAGGTTCAAATTATTGAAAGAATTGGGAAAAACTGCCAAAATATTTATCTTCTCGGTGCTCAAGATACACCGAAACCGGAGGTAACAGTGAGTGGATCTGTTTCTGGTGGTGCAACAGATAAGCCTCGATAATGACCCAAGCACATAAATTTGAATGTGTGCATTTTTACTGCTCCGTGATTTGCTTAGGTAGGTTCAAATCCCATTTATTGAGTTGCTTTTATTTTTCCCTCGGTGCTTACCTATTTCCATATGCATGTTTGAGAAGAGAAATCACCACCACCCTTCTTCCCTGTGTCTTTTCACAATTAAGTCGTCTCAATTGTATTATCTAAGTGGCTCTAACATTCATTTAGGTGGAGCTTATCGCGCTTATGCAGTCATAGCACCTGAAAGGATACCTGAGCACACTCTCCTCTACCGATGAACTGAATAGCCTCTTTTGCAACATCACCAGGCGTGATTTGAACAGACGTAGGTAAGGATAGTAAGTATTCCGCTACGAATAAAACGTCGATGTGCGATGCCTATCGGCCTTAAACTGGCTGCTAATTTACTGATTTGATTGGTAAGTTTCTTGCAGACCCTCGCCATTTCGTCCTGCTTCCACAGGCACAGGGGCGTTTTGTGGTTCGGAATCTCTTGGTCGGAGTGATACGCGTGCTAAAACCTCGGGCTTCGCTGCAGAAGACGGAGACGACTACACACTTTATTCTCTCTCTGGTAAAGTTGTTGGAAGTGGGCTAAATTGTAAGTGTACCCAATCATACATACATCTGTCTGCATTGTATTATGTGCTTTATTTTTAACTTATCTAGTTTGACTGGGTACGTCTCATCGTCACTAAGTGTAGTTTTTTGCATTCGCGGTAGATACTGTCGATTGGATGGAACCCACACTTGGGTGGATTGAGATTAACTTTACCTTCGTTGGAGCCGCTTTTCGTTTACCTATTTCTTGCGTAGTACGCTTGTTTGTGCAGGTCTCGAGTGAGCGTTAAATAGCAGCAGGTCTAGTGTTTATGCTCTTAATTGTCTAATCATGCCGCTGACCGAATTTATGCATTTTGCAATTCACCGTGCCAATTGTTTCATTTTTCGTTTGAGTATGTGCATGGGTTTTTTGGTAATTAAGAGCGGAAGAAGTTGTCGGAGTGCTTGCTTCAATGTGTTGGCGCCGCTGTTAATTGATGAAGAAAATTAAACATTGATAAGTATGCTGCATTAATCGGCGTCAGAACTGTAATTTCCACCCCCAAATAAGGGTTCTTCTTTCTAAGTCATACCAGTATCTTGTGTACCATGCAATGGTGCGTCAATTAAGCATGCTCCAGCAAATACACTTGTGACTAGAAACTTTGCCGATATTTCACCACTTCTTGTGTACCATTCTACCCAATTAATTTTTGAAGTCGTCGGACAACTTTGTCGATTCGTTTGGCAGTTGCTATTGTGTTTGTGAAGGTTGGAGCACAACTGTTTGGGCCGGACTTCGCTCGGAGCTTTTATGAAAACTATCGGACTTTGTGCACTTGTTGTCATCATAAGAGGCCTCTTGGGACGATTGTCTCTGAAATGCTCATAACTGAGGCGTTTAGTGAAGATACAGTGTTATGGTGACTACCCTGGAGACAATGCACTAGTAATCTCAGCGTGTGTATCCCCACTGCCGTAGTGATGCGGTAGCCTCTGCGTGGTTCTCATCCTTCTTTTAGTCGTAGTAGTAAATACTCTTGACTGCATTATTTTTGCCATAGGGCTAATAGTTTATTTTCGGGTCGTAGGGCCGCTGACAAGATGCGGGCTTAACTCTACCCCATTTTCGTGTAATGGCAAGCATCGATTCAGTTTTTTTGTTTGCTGCCTGTTTATGTGGCTATTTGATCAGTAGGGAGCTGAGTAGATAGGCAGGCAAACTCGAGAGATTTCTTTTTAGTAAAGACCTCCTCATCATCGTCCTAATTTTGTTGACAAGCGGATCTTCTTTGAAGGCTGCATGAACATGAGTCCGTGTGTCGAGGATTCCAGATACGGATAAATGGTTAGCAGTGCAATTGGAGTACCTCTCTGCTTGATGTAAACCAATAAAGCAGAAAGGGATTGAACCGGAAATTCTAGGGAACCAAGTAAGGATGTGTGTATGGAGTTGCGGCCACCCTGAGAACAAACTTCTCACTTCATTTGTTGCATGACATCAGAAGGCATGGCATAAGGTCAAGGTGTGTGTCATCTGAATGTGGATGGGTGAATTGCGTGCGGATGGGTACATCATTTTGAGGCAGAATTCAATGTTTCTCAATAATAGTTGGGGATTGTGTTGTCGCTGACATGCCTGAAACTGTTGGCAAACATGCGGATGACAACTTCGGGTCATGTTTGTCGTATATAGTGAAACACCTGGTTTACATCCGCATCGGCTGCCGTGGACGCGCGAATGGGTGTTACACCCTACATGCTATTTTCATCACGGGACGGTGGGCAGTAGGCTCTTAAGACTGTCAATTTTGCATTTGCTTCTTTCGGTGATGTTGGAAGAGGTGCCCTGGTGACTGACTGACAGATTACCCAACGTGTGACTGGAAGTAGCTTCTGTTATGCTGTCAACGTGTGGCACACCGTCATCACAAGACCGTTCTTGGGTTGGATGAGGGTGCGCCGACGGATGGAAGTGTTTGCGATGAATTGATCAATGAGTGAAGGTCAAGCAGGTATTGCTAAGGTTTCTCTTATAAACACTACATCACTCCAACTCAAGTAGGAAAGTATTTCACACGTCAGCAGTTGACATCCTTTCGTGGGGCCTCAGCTAATGCCACTTTTTGTTATTGCTTTCAAATCGTTGTCGAAAACGCGGCTTTACTTTGCCTAGAATGGTCTGGTGCGCCATTTCAACATGGACATCCAACTTTTAGCCGGTCTCTTTCAATGGGCATTGACCAGAAAACGGGCCAACTGGTGGTGAACATAATCAACTACACGCGTGAGTTCGAACTGAAGGAGCGGCTAGGGGCATTTGTGAAGTAGACATTGATCAATGTGCAGGACCTTGCACTCATCGCCCTCATGCGCGTGGACTATCGGGCTCTCTTGCTTGATTGGATGGAGCGCACTTTTTACCACGTGCGGGACCAGTGGTGCAACAACCTTGCTGAACACTGGGATGTCTGGTGCCCTTAAGGGTTATCATCGTCATCAGTCTTATTTAGTGATTCCACCGCAACTTGGAATATCAATCCTTATGATTTTGATATCCCTTTGAAATGTACTTATGATTACTAAGTGTATGGGCATTTTGTTTGATCCTTTTCATTTACTTGGTTTGGCTGGCTGGTATAATGCAAAGAGGGGTGTACGTCTGGAAGGTGTTCACTCACTTCGAAGTTGGCAAGGTTAGCTGCAGCGCCTCAATTGGATACCGATTGCGCTGTGAAATGGTTGTCTTCGAGGAAGAGCAGTCTGAAGGCAGTAAAAGCTCGAAATAGACCTTCACTATCGCCTTAATTTTGTCGACGAATGGTTCTTTCTTAAAAAGTGTGGATATTTTCGTGCTAAAAACGTGCAATTTTGTTGTAGATGCAAAATTCATTGATGACGAAGTAGTTTCCAATACGAAAGGCAGCCTGACAATTGCGCAAGTTTCTACTTTTGCGCCTTTTGTTACTCATTTTGACCTTGTCGCATCATTATTATGGGTTGGGGGCGAAGAGGTGGCTTTTTTTATTCATCTGTGGATGATAATGACGAAAGTGGGCCTCGCACAATACTGCGATTCGATTCAATGTCGACGGATGGGTGAATACAATAAGAGAGCCGACATTTGACGCTGCTACAGTAAATGGAAAAGCATTTAAAGACAAGGGGTAGTCGGGAATTCATCTGTGTCTTCCATTTGCGCACGCATTTTCGTCGTATCTGCCGTAATTCCAAAGTCCCAATGTATGAATTTAAGGATTGTAGGTTAGGCGAATCGTGGCTGTCAGTGGGTGTGCATCCTCTTGAAATGATTAACTTTGCCAAAGCCGATGAACTCGCAATCCTCTACGAAGATGGCCTTCCCCTATTTCGAGCACTTTCAGCACCACAAGACAGTAGTGCCGGTCACAGACTTTCCATAGCAGAAGGGGGGGTGGAGGAGTGCCGCACCCGTGACCCTGATAATGTACTGCCACGCATATCAATGAGGGAAAGAGGAGGGGCTGAAGAAAGCTGCTAGACTGATGGTCATTCGAGCACCGGTGCTTTGGTCCCGATCCTTTCTGCGTGGACCGGATTAATACCCACCCTCTTGTGGTTAGGCGAGCTGCTTATTAAAGGACGCAATCATTTTATTGATAGTCAGTCAAACAACGGAACAAATCAATTGAAATTGAAGAGGCAACGGGACGGACAAATCATTCGTTTACTCAGTCCATCAAAAATCAATCTGCCAATAGGTCGGTCAAATAGTAAAATCATTGTTCGGTGGATTGGTTGGAGAATCGGGAGATCGGTCAGTAAGATCGGGATTGAGGACAGCGATGTAAGCAGCAGCACGAGAAAATAGGCAGCGGAGACGTCTACTCAGTCGTTTGAGCTACTAGAATGGGAGAAGGGCGGGAGGAGCAGACGGCACGATACCTTGGGTAGGAAAGACGATAGCGTGGTAAACAAGAGGAGGAAATGTAGAGTACAAACTTACTGAAGGGTGTGGACGAGTCGGAGGAAGTGGGTGATGGGCTAAGAGGAGAGAAGCGCTGCACATTAGCTCTCGACTGTAGTATCAAGACAGACAATGGATGGCTGGCTAACTGACTTGGTTTCACATGCAATGGCACAAGTGGTCGAGTCGCTTACCAGAGTATTTTAAGTTGCAGGTTGCCTAACATTTTCCCTTCCGCAATCTCCCCTTCAAACTGACGTCCTCCATTGCTTCTTCCCCCTGTCAACATCTGGCTCGACCTCTGTCGTCTCCCGCGTGCTCGACAATTAGCTCGCCGGCAACGGTGCCCTACTGTAAATATGTCACCACTCCCACGATTTGTAGATAACTGACAAACACGCTGCAATTCACTTCCACCCAGAGAAGCACAGCAAATGCCAAAGATGGAAATCAGCCATTCTCGTGATTTGCTTTGTCCACAAACACTCCAAAAATCAACATCTTCCTTGGCAGCATCCATGTATTTACAGGTGCATGACAGTCGAGGTTAGTGAAGCGAGCAAAGGTTTTGCTGGAGTCATCAGCCACGTAAGACGCGTTTGACACCAAGGACGGCAGGACAGATGTAACCAGTCCAGTCGGTGAGCGTTAGGTCTCCCTTCACACCACGCATTTTGGCAGAGTTCTGTCCTTGGGATTCTTCAACCTCAGTGTCAGCAGAATTTTTCTGCATGTTGGCGTTTTGACACACTGGTTGCGGGAACACGAGTCCCCTGCGGGCATTAGCTGTAACTGGCTCCATAGGTGTATGGATGTTCTCCATGGTGGTTTCCACCAAAAGAATTCACCAGCTCTCACAATTACACAAACCAAAGATGTTGTTTTCCAACAGCCAAGCAGTCGCCCACTCATTCCTTCAGTTAACCGATCAAGCAGTCGTTCTAAGGGAAATCGCACTTACGCAGACTTGTGTTGACAAACAATAGGTATTATGGATTGTCCACTCAATTCTCATGTAGTCACATCGCTGCATGGCGCAGCCTATCAGATTTGACCTCGCCCAAACCATCTGGTTGCGCACAAAGAAAGCATGCCAAGTGATACCACATGGTGGTTAGCCACACAACACCATGTTCAATGTCTCCACTCATCCCTTTTCACTCCTCAACGCACACGGCTTACAAGAAGGCATTCAATACTTGGGAGGAAATGGCCTGACAAAGCACACTGAATGGCATTTATGCGCTGCACCTAATTAGTAGTGGTACACACGCGCTGTTCTCTCACCTGTGTGTAGTGGCCACACACGCGGCTGCAAGAGTTGCTGAAATAACTGCAGCACTTGACTTCACTCCTCCAGCCACAAACCGCTTCGGTGATAGATGGCTTAATACCACCGACGGCTGCGATATTTTGTCCAAGTCCCTTGTAATGCCAATGGTACCTCTAATTTATATGCTCTAAATTACATCGATTGGCCCAATGAGCATATCAGTCTACCGTCAATAAGTTATTTCAATGCTCACGATGCCACCACTCTTCTGCAGTTGTGTTTGTACCCTGAACGACGTGATTCTTGACTGGCTAGTCCTCAGGTAAGCTGCATTTAGCCAGACCACTGAATCCACCACTGTTGATGAACAAATGCGGGCTGTTGTAAGTGGTCTCCCAAGTGTCATCTGGTTCGTTGAATAATTGAAGCAAACAAAGCGTTGTCCTGTTGCGCTTGCTTCGAGAATGCATTTTGCTGACATATTGTGCACCGGTGGCTCGACAAGAAAGGTTGGGCGAATTGATGCACTTGGATTGCGCTGGTCTGCATGACTTGGCAGCAATGCTGATGTTCAAATGGCCTACGTCTACACGTAGTGCTGCAGAGTAGAAGCAGTGATTTCTTTTGGATACCACGGGATGGCAAGAATTCAGTGAAGGCCATGAGCTGGTTTGTGCAACGGACATGACTTCGATGTGGATGACTACTTGCCGAGGCGTATGAGTAAGAGCGGAGGAGGTGTGACACACGCGTGCGTGTGCCCGTGTGCGATATGCAGCTGCACGTGATAGAATGACTACGGTAATAGCTGATGTCAGCCTCACATATTTGCTGTCCGGATTGACCATGGTCCCGTGGTGGGTGTTTGGATGTTAAATGAGGATTGTGAGGCATGATTTCTACTGATCGGAATGAGGTGAAGATGGACGTGGTGTTTGAGAGAGTGCCCACTAATCAGCCGTGAAAATGGGACATTCAAGCGTACGTAGTAGGAATGTGTTGTGAAAATGCCGTTGTTTGCGGGAGGTACCACCGTCGGTGACGTGCATTCTCGCAGGCAGATGCATTATGACAATTTGGTATGGCTGAAATTATAGCAGCACCAGCATTGGTTGGAGCATTAGGTGCCACAAAACGGTCCATCGTTCGCTCTGTGCATCACCACTTTGTGGATCATAAGCAGCCCTTCTTGTGTGTTGGCGTCTCCAGTTTACGCTAATTAGGGATTGGAAGCGAGACAGAGTCACTGAGAACCTCACATGGTTAATGAGGTCAGGTTGTGGTTTAGCCTTGATGCTACTTGACTCGCTGCATCCCAAGTCATTTGGTCTAAATTGTGTCCACAGACATCCTATTTGGTAATGTGTGCCGTGACCTTTAAGATTCTGTCATCTGTAGATAGTGATGGAACTTTCACCTCGTGACGGTTCTTCGTCAAATCTCTATGCTCTTTGGTCCGAAGAGTGTCGCATCAAATTTTCTGGATGAGGTGCGGATCTGCTTTGTGTGAGGTGTGCTGTTTTACTGCCTTTGCCTAACCTATCCCACAAAACGTATCATCATCAATTTGCCACGCTTTTTACCTCAGGTGCTTTGGAGTCTTGTGCCTACTGCAAAGTTTTAATCTTTTAGATATTTAGACTATTTTAAAAATATGTTTTGGTATCACTTATCTCTTTTTTAGTTCATCTTTTACGGTTTTACCTCGACTTGATTTATCCTCCCATTTTTGCCCTCTTTATTTTAATCCTCTTCTTCTCTTTTTAAACTCGTCGGTATGTGCAGATGGAGCCCATAAGGATATTAATTACGGTACCTCATAGCCCAATTTTTTCATATTCTTTGCCTTGTATTCCGCCTTTTCCTTTGTCTGTTTATACCAGTGCTTGCCTCACATTGTAGTGTATTTTTTAAACAGGACACGCCAGTAGAGATCTTCATGCCCTTAGCAAGCACTGTGGATTTTATGTTTTTCTCCGTTATAATATTTACTACGAATCCCTTAGATCTCATCTGTATAGGCTTCATAGACAATGCATCGTGGAAGAGAGACCTAAATGTCTTGTGATGGGATTGCATTAGTGAGCGTGTTGCGCCTCCATTTGAAAGCCCTGTAGTGTCGAAATTTTGACGAAGGCAACTAATAGACAGGACGAGTTAGCTGCTTTTGTTTCGCCTAGACGCACAATGCTGCCAGCGATTCAGCCATGGAAGCTTTAACGGCAAGCACGTCTACGGCTAAGACTGCCTCGTCAGCAACAGTGAAGCTGCCGACTACCATAGTGGTGCATTCAGGCCTAGTGCACAGTACGATCAGAGATGCATGACGGTAAAGATGCTGATGTGTTAAGTTGGTGGTAGTCCTGAATCCTTCATCTTCTTTGGTGAAGGCGATCGGGGCGGTTTAGCCTTTCACCGTCTAAATGCGATGCCAACGGACCAGCAGTCTAAAATTGGCACTGGAATAGCCGAGAATACGCTTCCTGCTTCACCACTAATTTGGGTAATGCATAAAGAATATTCGAAGCGAAGCAATATCGAACAATAAGAAAATATTTTAATGAGTTCTAAGCAAACGATTTGTAGGTACGACTAGCTGTTTTGACCTAGGATGCAGTTTAAAAAATTGGTTTTAGAAACATAAATGTGCTTAAACGACCTTATTTTGTTCTCATTGCAAGAATTAATTATCACTTGTGCAAGTCAAGATCAATTGTGCCTCAGTTGGGCACTCCACGTATGAAAGGTTGTCCCTAGATCTTAATGAACATTCCGTCACCGTGACGTGCAAGTGGTTGCTCTCTGTGTTGGTAGTGCCATGCACACACATGGCACAGCTTGAGGGACAGTGTCTTGGCTGGTCCACGATCTACTCGCCGTCCACCAGTAGTACGCCGTCTACAAATGACGCATACCAACGTACTTATTATCACCTCGACGATGTCATCATTTGTATCCTCATGCTTGACATAGCTTCTAAGATGCTCTTCAATTCGATGGGTTGAAAGTTTGCAGAAAGAACTTATTGCTAAAAGCTTGACATAAAATGTAACCCATTCGAAAAATTTGATCGCTATTAGGTGCAATTTAGGCATGGATTTTGTCAGCTCGACACTCTTATCTAGTGATAAACTGTGGTAGCTGGTGTACTATAGGAGAATACGCGCCAGCCTCGTAGAGGATAAATTGTAAACGCCAAATAGATTCACACAGATATGCCATGTTTGTCATCAGTAAGTAAACAGTTTTAAGCTAATGAGTGAATTAGACGGTAACTCGGACTCAATTTCAAATTCTGATATTCTTTACTCTCTTGTTGATAGGCATGGACACCCAAATTCTACCTCTGTACTCACATTCAAACACAGAAGAGGGACTTTACTGACCGATAAAGGTGTGTGCTGATGTGGTAGTCAACCAAAAACCAAACCGCCTATTCTTTTCCTTTTCTTTTTCATTCCAAATGCTTAATTGCAAGTACATTTTACTTGAAGGAAGTTTAACGTACCGAGATTAAACTCTAATCAATCATTTAGATGCGTAGCTGTATTTTTATGCGTATACAAACCTTGGAAGGACTTAAGAAGAAAGCGGTCACTAGGACTGATAGTGTAGGTTGATATGACAAGAAGTTTTTGTCAAAGGATGCACAAAGGTGCGCTGCGATTCAAAAACACACCTGAGACCTTTATGTCATGTCAGATGATATGTGTTATTGCATTCAAAGAAGGCTTGATGTAATTTGGGAGAATGCACAAAGCCTGTGGATAATTAAATAGCCCCAGAAGACACAAATTAGTGAAATTAGCATTCACCAGCTCCCTAAAGAGTGTCTATGCGATATGAATCCTTGGGAGCAGCATGCTATTGGATAAGTGAATTTTTATTCAAAGAGATAAGCAACAGGGGAATGCAAATTAAGAAGCGTTCCCCGTTCAAACAATGATCAGTGCAGTGAATAAGACCGCCTCAAAGGCCACGTCCAAATGTCCGCATACTTTGTCCCGCTGATTTGATCTGCCTCCAGAGCTATCTCTCGCCACTGCTCTCTTCCCCGATTGGACAAAACACCTTCAACTTCAGCTGTGTTCCATAAATAAAAGTGGACAGGGGTAAGAAATAAATGGAGATGATGCAGCGCCATTACGTTCAGTTCTTCTTTTTTCTGTCTCGGCTTCACCTCTTCCTCCTCCTCTCCTCGTGCTTGGTTCGATAATCACAGTCGTTTTAGTGTTTTTTTGTTTGACTGCCCATTTAGCCAGAGGCAGGATGGGCTGACCTCTGGGTCATGCCATCATCCCAACCCCATTCTCTTTGCTTATAAACTCATCCCGTTCAAGTATTATTCATTCAATTGCCTTTAAGAAAGTCTAGGACGCTAAAGCCACCAAGCGCACAACCATTCTCATGGCAATGAAGGTGTCATGAGAAAAGCTAATCTTCCTATTATACAACCACATGCCACACTGCTCGAAAGAACGCAAAGTGATTCCTTCATAAGAACGGATCTGCTGCAAGAACGCACCGCCAATGTCCACATGAGTAGTATCACCTAGACGTATCTGGATTGTAAGAGACAAAAGAGGGCGACGGAGAAACCAGATTTCACAAGGACTTGAATTCGAGCCACAGAATTTAGAGCCGTATGCATTGACCATTACACCATAAAATCACGCTCACCGCCTCTTTACGTGTTAGTAATAACGCCACATACTCCACTCTCGTGGACTGACAAATGGACTAGACAGCAAGGGCGAGAATGGTGGATGTGGAGGGCGTACAACTACGCCTCTTGAGAAGTTCCAACTCTCAACATCCGCATCACAAGTGAGGCGATCTAGCCTCTGTCCACCATGCTACTAACTGCCACCATTAACCACCAACCCACCTCACCCCCATTAGCCCTATTTATCTCATTCTGGCACATTCTTTTGCCACTGCTGTCACTACACTTCCTCCTTCTTGCAGCCACCGCCACCATCAGCATTCCTCCGAATGGAATCACACATACGCGCACATAGAGAGAAGAAGCAAATATGGTGCATTGCCTCACCTCTGGTGGCGTGGCATAGTGCCAGACTGCATCACTGCCAATGGCAAAAGAGTGGACATGTAAAAAGTAGAAGTGAGTGGAGGTGCGATGTGATGTGGGGAGCAGTGAGTAGTGTCAGCAGCTAAATTGAGGGAATGGGGGTCGATGGAGGAAAAAGAGTGTGAGTGGTTGTCACTGTGGCCAACAGATAGCGCATCTGGCTTCTGTTCCGAAGGTAGTGAGTTTGGATCTCACTTGCGATAGTGGTGGTGATGTCATGCTTGTGCGTAAAGATGTGTACCCCTGTACGTGTTGTGTTTTTTCTTTTCTGTGGTCATTACCATAATTCATATTCTATGGCACTGCGCGTGTGCAGAAAGCGCTTCAGTTTTTCCTAGACTTCTCACCTCCATCTAATCCACTTATGTAACTAGAGCACGCGGAATCGTGCGCCTGAGGCTAAGATCTTGAATATTCGCCTACCATGGGGGCAGAACGGGTTCGATGCCATCAGGCGCATTCCTTCAACACTCCTCCTCATCTACCCGCCCCAGGTTTTCACTCTCTCCTCCATTCACAATAATCAATGGGTGGCCACAATTGCGTGGTTGTACATAACACCATTATTGCACGACTTACTTCAAAATCGATGAGACTTTTAAAACAATAATTCCCTAAGAGAGGACGATGACATGCCTTGGCATTCTTCCCCTCTCCTTCGTCACTTCCTCCCTAATTCTTCTCAAGGACTTGTTTTGGCCCTCCACTCCTGCTGGTGTTAGCACACACAGCAGCAGAACAACAACTGGTACATTTCTCTTTCTTAGTGCATGATTTCTACTGCAGTGGTCTGTTTTGTTAATGTCAATGCTGCCAACGATGAGAAAATTTAAGCAGATGAAATGAATGCTCTACTCCGCACCGATTCCAGTTTCACCCAAATTCAATTCGAACTCCCCAACATTTGCACTTGAAACAGACGCAATTGACTGAGCTGTTGGAAGTAAGGTCTTCCGAGTGGACAAAGGGAGGAGCAACGTCATTGCAAATTATCTTACTCAACAAAATTAAAGGATATTGACGGTTCCGTTATGCATTGCTAAGAAGAACTGCAGCAGTATGATATCCTTGCATCATCATGGAAGAGGACCAAAGTAGTAAAAACGAGCCGCTGCAGTCGGACCAGATCTGACGGAGGTCGAAGAGTTCCTCTGTATGAAACACGTGCGTAAAAGAGGAGCCTATTAGCTCGCTCAACTCCTTAAACATCAGTCAGAATGTCGCACCAGTCAAAGGACATGCCTGTTTCGCCACGACTCAGACAGATTTATGAACCGAGAAGTAATCGGAAATGAATAAATGGGGCGAAGATGTCGAGCCCCACCCATCTGTCATAGCGCAAGTATTGACAAAGCAAAAAAGGTCACTCGGTTACTCGGCACTGTTCACACACTATTTTGGTCCACAGAGCGATGAGTTACAATTCCTGATGAGCTTGAAATCCACCTGAATCCCCACTATTAAATACAATTATATGCTAGCAGTCTTGCACTGTCTAATGGCAAGTCAACATTCTAGCATTCAATGCGGTGCCACCAAGCTGCTCCCGAGTGTCTTGTGTTATTGAAAAACTGGTACTAAGATACGTTCGAAATCTAGCAGGACCCAATGATTCAGATGCTTCCTTTACTACGTTCTAACTGTGGGTTCGAACAATTGATGCGCCGACTATGTTATTGAAACAAGTAATATGAGAGCAAAAGTATGATGCCCTCATCCTTGAAAAGCTTCCGGAATGCTAAGTCAAATCAACCCAAATACTTTAAAAACGACTGCAGATGCCTTAACATTCAGCTCAGAATGCCTGACAGGAAGAGTCCTGACGACGCAATCAAATCAGAAACCACATTTTTGGTATTGACAGCCGGACTTGTTTCGGACCGGTAAATGGTCATGGAGAGCAGAGGTGGGATTGAGGAGGGAGGGAAAAGCCATGCCTTTGAAGAGGCTCGAACTCTCGACCTCCGCATTATAAGTACGGCGCTCTATCCGACTAGCTACAGAGGCCAGTCTCCACTGTCTTTTTATTACTGCCACTACTACCCACTTACAGTAAACACAATAGCCTCACATTCTCTTTTGCCACTACTGCCAACTACTCACAGCCGCCAAAAGGGCATTCAGTAACCATCACTTATTTTTACCAAGTCCTCACTAGCCCAAACCCCTTGATTTATCAAACATCTTCCAAATAGAGGTACCATCCGCAGCTTGGGTCATGAAGGAAATTAATTTTTTTTCACCACTGATTGCACGCAAACCAAAACTGCATACATAGTGTAAGAACAGAGCTTCAGCATGCTTCGTATCTCATTAGTTTGCACCACACGTGCTAATTGCACCTAGGTTAACTCAAAACTCTGCTGCAACTATAATCGATGCATAAATTTAGCTGGGATTTCAATGTGACCAATAGCCTATAGGCAGTAGCGAAATTGTAGACAAATTTGTGTGTTTCACCGCATTTGTCCTACCCTCGCGACACTGACAGGAGAAAGCCTAAAATCATCTTTATTAGAAACACTCATTTTACTCATCGCCCATTGAATTACTCAGCAATGCCAAGTAATTGGCGTCTAGCTACGTACTTCACACGAATCCTAGTTTAACTTGGCTGTATCTAGATTACCTCTATGTTTGCACCATATTGAGCATATTGGATTGTCATAAATAAAGGTGATTTCTTGTCGGATGACGCGGAACTGCACAGATCGGATTCAAATGGATGAATAAATAAAGATATGCCCCAAAAGGAAGAACACTGCCAAGATGGGCTTGTAACTGCACTACAAAACCAAATTTTGCACTATTACGTGCTCATCTTCCTTCAGTAGAGCTAAAAGCTGACATCATTTCCCACTCATTGCCTTATCCCTTCTTCTACTTTCACTCAACCAACCACTATACTTGGTCTCAAGAGGCCATGTTAAAACTATGTACCCCTTCACTCTCCATTCAGGGACACGTACAGAGCTATGGAGCCAACCCAGTGCTCCTTCAATTGCGCCAAACTTGCGAAATGGCCACTTTGGCACCTTACACTCCAGCTTCTATGCTTGCACAATAGCGGGCCTTAAAGGGCCTAAACATTTTTCCTCCCTTCCCACTTGGCCACTACATTCGAAACACAGTGTATGACGTTCCCTGATAGCAAGTTTCAAAGCAATATTACAATTCTAGAGCTATGTAGAAAAAGAGTGCCAGAATTCGGGGGCTATTTTGTAAATATAAGTAATGCGTGTTTTATTTAAGCCTTGGCTGAAGACGAGGATCTTTATTATATCGAAGTAACGTTGTAACGGAAGTAAAGGCAACATAAAGAGGCGGTAAACGCGAAAATAAAAAAAATCTGCGCAGTTACTCACTTTCTGCACTTAACCCAGGATTTTACAACAAATTACAGTTTTGATCCTATTTCCTCATGAAATATATGGTTCTATTCAGCCGGTCAACACGCGACTCGTATGATAAATACCCCTACACTTCATAATCCGCTGAGTGGTCCCACTCATATTGGGTACAGCTAAAGCGACTCGATAAGTGG
This sequence comes from Taenia multiceps, assembly GCA_001923025.3. Lineage (NCBI taxonomy): Eukaryota > Metazoa > Platyhelminthes > Cestoda > Cyclophyllidea > Taeniidae > Taenia > Taenia multiceps. The sequence continues at coordinate 1,418,303 of CM010316.2, forward strand.
GATGTTTTTTCGTTGTGTGAGAATGCAGTCCATCTGCACAGGTCGTGAAATCAACTCGTGTTCGTCCCCCACTTGATCATGGAGCTTGTTATTGCGCTTTGAGCTCTGACAATCACATAAGGCGAGGTTGCGAATTGTTGAAGCGCATAACAAGAAGTGGATGTGATCCAATCACCAGCTGTTGAGCGTGATCTCATATTGCCTTTAGTTCCACTCATATTTAGTCAACCAATCAATTAGAAGTTTTACCTATCTTATGCTCCTGTTATTTACTTTGTCCAGTCGAATGAATGGGTTTTATTTATTAAAATTAAAATTGGAGCACCAATCACCATTCAATTCATCGCTTAGAATGCAGTTAATATGTTGTTTCCTTTCCTACTGCTCCTGGTCCTGTTCCACCTTACTGCACTACGGGTTTTTGCAAAAATAGTTCGGTGTGGCAAAGGCAACCATTCTACTTGATCACGTGATTTGTGCATTGAGAATATAGGGCAGAATAGCCATTTTTGGCACAATTTACAACCATTTACTTATGTGATACTTACTCTTCCAACAGTGGTACTCCTTTGTTCATCTCTCCTCAGACGGACATGCAGTTAGGTAATTAGGTACCGTGTGGCATGTAATTGTGCACACACGTCCAGGTGAACGGCTATAAAATAACAGTGTTTTCAACTTTACTGCATTTAATTGTGTAGGATTTAACTCAGTGGAGTTGAAGGGTACTTTTGCTCCGCAATCCACGTCAGTGATGCTGCCATTTCCGTCATAGCAGAGATATGCAAGGTTGCTATGAGCGTATTTGCATCTATTATGGAGTGCCATTTATGGCGATTTGATTGACGTCAGCATTTGGGCGGAAACCAATGACTCTATCAAGCCCTACCTCACTTGGAGTGGACTTGTATTCTCTAACAGGGGGAAAACATTACATGCTCTTGAATAAGCTTACAAAACTAGGTTTTGTACAAATTTCCCGCAACTTCTTGCCGTTAATTCTCTACAAGTTCCTCCACAAGCCCACTTTTTCCTAATCTTTGCACCATTTCCGCCGCTACTAGCTCTTACCTTTTGATGGAGTAACTTGGTTTTGGAAGCTAGGCTAGAAAATGGCATTTATTCCTATGGTACGAGGGCAAGTTTGCCTGCACGTTTAGGCATCGACAATTAATTTTATATGCATATGAATTGCCGACATATTAACACAATTGCTCATTAGTTAAATCGCCCATTTCACCGCTTCTAATTATGCTTTCCATTCCGATCTTTCATTTGCAGCTGCCTTAACTTATGAACTTCCGAATGGCTGAACCAGTATCGCAAACAAGTGGACATCTGATTTAACATTACTCCCTCTGGTAAGCCGTGTTAGACGACATAGCAGGGCGGTATCATTCCAATGTGCAGCAACCTAGTGGCCAACTCACTCGTGCTAAGGAAGTTAAAGCGTGAAACACCATATTTTAGCAAAATAATTGGAATGACAAAATACTTTTCCACAAATCATTCGCGAGTTGCGGTGAGCAGATGATACTAGCTGACGCAAAATCGCTTTTACGTTCCAAGAAATCCCACGCATTCTCATCTGTAAGATGCGTTGGTTCCTCTGCTGAGATGGTGTGACCATTAACCACACAGCATTAGGGATCATTTTTAAGGTAATGCAGTACTCGAGGAATCGTCCCAATAGTTTTGAGGCGAAAATTTATTTTCATTTTCGGGCAAAAGATTTAAGCGCCTTTGAAACTGGTGCAATGGTCAAGAAAGACATCTCTTAGTGCGAGCACATACAAGACACCGAATGTTTGCCTTCTCTTTGAGTCGATGGCGTTCACTCAGTCATGATGTTCGACTGTAATGACTGGTTTACGCCCAAAGCACAAATTCAAGCAAGTATGCGTCACATAGTCTCAATTGTTTTGACATCTTCGTTTAGACCTTCTGTATGGAGAGAATCAGCAGTTGCTGCGTCTATAAGACTTCCTTCGCCTAGTAGCAAGCAAATTCCGTCCATGCATGCGACCAAGTAAAACCCACTTGCCCCTTTTACGATAACGTCAAATCATTACTTTGTCTGCATGGTTTGACCGAGAGAGACTCTTTTGAACGACTATTCTCATACATCACAATTTAAAATTCAAACCATTTTACAAACCGATACCAAATAACAACTAATGCAGATCGGGGGTGTGCATTAGCTACATTTTTCGTTAGAGCTTAGAACCCCGAAGTCATAACCAAATCAGTGTATTCGAATGCAGAGACAACGAACTTATGCAAGAATTATTAAAAAGACCTACTCGAACCCCTCACTGCGAGCACTGCAAAATCGCAAAATCTGAAGCCAAAATAAGATGTCGCGCAGGTACTTTTTGACTTAGTAGAGGCGAAGCTTTGCATCGTAGAATCTTGCATTTTTTTGCAGAGTTCACATTATTAAAGCATAAATGCTGAGAAATGCTCTGATTAAAATACACAAAAGTCATCCTTGAGAGAGGCAAAAATCTTAACTGAGAGGTATTTCAAATTGCGGCTCTTGTGCGTCGTGATTTTCAGTGCTTTTATGTAATTCGATCAGTCCGAATTGTTTGCATAGTGTGCAGCAAACTGCGAACGTGCAGTGGTAGAGGCAAATTTACCTTTAGGTTTGGTAAACGAGCAGCTGATTGCTCACCATCTTGTTTCATTTAGTGCATTTCCTTATTTTACCTAGAAGTACAGTTGATGGAAGTTTGTATTAACATTTATTCAGGCCATGTTTTAATTTGCGCACACTGATTACAAGTCCATGATCTCGGATGCTGGTACAAGCAGTGCAGCGGCTTCTCTGAGCTAAGCTGTGGCTAGGCTAGCGATGATAAGCACTCCACTGGGTTTTGTCTCAGCACCTTTGTCTAAAATTATTTGGAAGGGAAAGCGAAGGTCCTGTGAATTTATTTAAAAGTACTTCACGTTCACCATTAATTAATTTACTTATGAAATGAGAAAAGGCACGAATGTGAAGAAGCTATGGACATTCCAGTATGGACATTCCAAGCTAAAATACAAGACACATAGCATAAGGTTTTGCAAGGCTTATGTCTGACCAAAAAACACAAGAAATTATTAGAGACTTCAATGAGACATCAATTGTGGCTGAATCATCAAAACTTCGGGTTTGAAGAAGGCGTGAGTGAGGTGTTAGGAAGTTTAGAGACAAACTAACAATACGCCTCCGCCCACCTCCCTCTGCCTCCCAACAGCACCCAAACGTGTAGTGTTGATGACAATTTAGATTGAATGCGGCCTCTGCTTCTATGATGCTCAGTGGTTGAAGCCTGTTAGAATCAAGAGAGGATTTGTCCCCAAATTTGCTGGATTGGGGTTAGGTCTGCCAGGAACCTTGCCACCTTGCCAGGACTTGGCACTCACCTGACTATGTGTATGGGCAACGCCAAATGGCAGATTTGCCAGTCCACAGCATACTCGCAAAATTTGTTGTGATGATTTGTGCAAGCAAAGTCAAGATTTCACATGACTGAACTACAAAACTGCACTGCACGCTCAGACAGTACCTTACTGTAGCTTATTCTTTTTATCAAAGCGGTGCTGCAGATTGATGCACTGAGCATTGGTTGGTGGATGCTGCTGCCAGATGGCCTATTCAACAGTTTATTTGCATACCTGGCTTTACATGATGCAGGGTTCATGTCACTACCAGGGCTGTGAGAAGGCTTCGTGTTCGGCAAATGACTTGCAAGTAAATTACTCAGTCAGTCTACCTGTTTGGCTGCTACTTTATGCAAACTTCTTATTTATTAAAAAACCCAGTCATGAAACTAACGTCCCCAGCTCCGAGGAGGATGAGGCCCGCTCTGAACCGGCATATTTCTGACTACTGTGTGTAGTTATACGGATAAATGCTAACAAAAATGCCTTCACACCATCCGGCAACTCATGTAAGGGAATAAAGGCCGGAGAGATGTACAGCCCGTTCCTACTATGCAGGACACGCCTCCAACCAATAAGGATAGGGATACCAGGAAACAACCTAAATGCCTGTCAGTTCCTCCATATGCGCCAACGACTAGTAACTACCTCGATGTGAAAATGGGCTTGCATCGTTCGCAGACTGCACTTATAAACCACATCACCCTGTGCTCACCTTCCGAATGCACTTACTTGCATTTGCAATGGCGAACGCACAATATACTTGGCGTTTCGTTGGCGAGTTACGTCCGAGTGCCAATGGTCACTTCTAATGTGCAGAATGGGTAACAAGAATTATTCATGGGGAATCAAGCTCACAATTTTTAAAACAACCTAGACATTGCCATTAAGTTCAAGGAACTGTGAATAGAGAGGAAGATGAGGAGGAATTTGGGGGTGAAAACAACGTGAAAAGATGGCGACTGTCGGGTGACATAGATTGATTTATGTAGTCAATGAAATTGCGTCTTGTTGGCTTAATAAACATGCTCTGTGCTTTGGAATCCCACCTTTCCCCAACATTTCAATGTTTCTATTAATGAGAGAGAATTGCTTGTGATCAGAAGGCTTGCCCGTTGGGACACTTCCAAACTGCTCTAAGCATGCATATTTGTCAATTCGCCTACAATTCACCCCAAGATAGTTGCAGAACAGTTGTCCTCCGAATGGCAAGTAGTAAACTGCAAAGTGAGTGCTTACTTCTTAGCTCAAAAATGCTCAAATAAAATTCGAGTATTCATTTTAAATGCCTTGATCGTTTCACCCTGACTGAAGGGCATCAGCCGCGAATAGCAGCTTACAGGGATCCTGCTGAGTTTTAAAAACGAATGCGCTATTGCAAATTAAAGAGCTCCTAGCGTAAACGCTTGAGGTTTATTTTTCTGGATGGTAGAATGTTTATCGGGCTGGTCGCCAAACTGCTTCTGCTGCCGTCCAAGCATTGTGATTCGACCTAAATTGACACCTTCTAATCTATGGCCAGAATAATCCACGCTGCTTGTGGTGCACGCTATGATAGACAAACGAAGGATCTGCAATTAATGTCCTTAGGTGATTTGATTTGTTTCATTGTTCGAAACAATCACCGTCCATTCGAACGGGTTTCCGTTCACGGTTTGCTGCGTAGCGCGTAACTCTACCAGCCAACTCACTCGCCATCATTCCTGGTGGGTGATGAGTGAAGATGCTGGATTGAGTTTCAGGTAATTGAATGACTTTAGAATTTGACGCCAGTCGTGACCAATTCAGACATAATTGAGCTGCAATTTTTAGTTACTATTCCCTACACTTAGCGCTGTGCCACTGACACCTTGCCTATCGCCCACGAACTTGGTTCCAAGTAACACAATTCCAGCCTCCTGCCTATTGTTCTCCACTGTTGTGCGTGAATTAGACAAGAAACATGCAAAAAGGCAGTGTTTCATGCCTTGCACAAAGTCCTTTTGTAAGTTTGAAGGCTTGGAGAAGGTGCCGAAGCATTAAAACTTGGCCCAGATACCCATGTGGAGGTACTAATGAAGAGGCGAGACCACTTGCCTAGCAGATATAGAACTTCGAATTCGCATTAGGAGATGCTTACGAAAATGGGTTCCAACTGAACCACTTGCTTAATGAGGAAGTCATTGGAAATCCCTTTGTGTTTGATCGAAAAGCGCTGCTGGCATGCACCATGAATTTTTCGCCGTGCAACCATGTTATAAAGCCATGTAAATTTGGCGACTACCGATTCTCTATGATGAGGAAAGAATGCTGCATTGTGCATTGATATTCTAGTACGTAAACTATCATCTGCCGAGGGAGAATTTCCCCCTTTTTATAACTCATCCGTTCCTTCGTTTCAATTAGCCGTGGAAGATAAATGAAGGCTGATGTTGCACAGAAATGCACCGCTTGAAGTGAAGAGCATAAGCACTTGGATGAGATGCATCAACACCTCCTGCGTCATAGTGATGGCAAGTTCTACTTATGTGTGCTTTGCTTCCATATGGTACACCAAGACACACTTGAATAAGGTTTGATTGCAGCTGGTGTTCCCTTCCTTCCAGACTATCGTGATTCTGCTTGTCAAGGTGGCTCCATACCCTTGCTATTAGTGAAGGACAGGTGATTTCCAATACTGAAGCTTATCGCTGACAGCTGTACCTGCAAGCGTTTTATTTCGAAAGCTTTAGGCGACAACTAGTTCCTATTTATGTCGCTGCGCAAGCCGAAGCGGCTAAAAGATCCCAGTATCGCGCCTGAGACAATTGCTGTGTCATACTAATCCCCAGGTAGCAAGACATCAATCTGCTCCAGCCTGAGGCAGCGACGGTGCGCTGGTTTCATACTAGTCAGATCAGTTTAACCGGCCCAAGTCCTTGAAAGCCACTAACCATTACACCAATGTCAAGGACAAAAGCAGGGGCAGGAGAGCTCCCTTTTTGCCTGCTGTTCTCGAGAAAACACCGGTTTTGTCAGCACATCTTTGTTAATCGCATTGCTATGTGCCACCGATCTCCTTTCTTTAGTTTTAGTGCAGGCACTGGCGCCCATAGCAAAAGCAGTTAGATCTGCCCATTCAAGTTGGCATGTTGAGCGAACTGATGAAACTTACCGGTTAAATTTGCCTGACTACCAATGATTTAGCCTGGTTTGGCCTAATGGATGCTCGAAGCAATCGCAGCTTGTAACCAGAACAAAAATTTGAAACACGTAGCTAGCACTGACTCTAGTGAGAGACCGGAACCAACTCTTCACAAGTCAGCAAAATGCACCCTTCTTCATCCAACCCCGAAGCATCACCATGGACTGCGCATTGCACACTGAGTCGTGGTTCATAGGATAAGTTTGTCAAGCAATACTGTGACCATCTATGCCATCCATTCGACGTCAACTGTTGGGTTTGAAGCAAGGGATTAGCAAGTGGAACCACTTCTACAATGACTGATTCTCGCAGTCCCTTTGTGTCTGTTGGCAGTGGTTTGTGTGCATATTTACTGCCAGCAACAGGGCACATGTCTTATCAGCGATTACTTGTAACAGTGCAGAAATTTGCAAAACGTCCGAAATGAATGGGTCAGGTTGTTGGTGCGATACAACATAAAATATGTGTTTGGATAGCTCAGGCTTACGCTTTTTGACTTATCAATAGTTGGGCGTGTTGAACTGATAGGCGAATCAATTTCATTTGGCCCACTTGAGACACTCTGAGGCAATTGCGTATCATGAAAAGTCACAATGCGATCGGTTTGCAACCCATTCACTAACGTGATGGACGAAACCCAATAGTTCTACTCTTATATGATGCACCTCATTCTTATAACAACTTGCGATTGATACGCTTGCCACGCATGTGAAGCGTTAGTGTTATAACAAACTAATGACAAAGGTATGATTAGCTGAAGTGCTGATTCAAAACCAATGGCAGTTGGTGGCAGGAAACCAGTTTTTTTAGAAAAAATCCTAAGTTCACCAAATAATTGATCAAGAAAGTTGGCACAGGCAGTGGCAAATAGCAAAGCATGACTTGAGGACACATTCGACACCTTATTTTGGTGCCATTCATGTAGCCATTATTTGGAGTGGAGGATGTTAAGATTAATCGCAGTGCCAGATGGATGGATAAAAGGCATTACTAGAGAATGAATGCCCTAACTTACATCAGAGTGGTGAATGAGCCGCACGACAACATGATGTCCATTTCTTCAAAGAAAGGCAACAGCACTCCAATCACCGGCGCCAGTATTAATCACGACTACGAAACTCCTTTGTTTGCTTCCTTTAACTGAAAGTTAACGAGCATTCCAGGATGATACGCGATCCTAATGGCAGCTATCATGGGAATTATGCTCTACCTCCGTAAGTACTACCATCCACTTCACGACAGGGCAATTTCAAAATGAGATACGATATGGGAAAATGACGACCGTCAGACACCCTACATGGGTTGGAGCCTAATAACTCACCACAGACTGGACTGTGTGCACGCACTGTGTTGTCGAGCCTAAATACTTTCGTTCTGAAAAACTTTGCCCCTTAATAGATTAAGATGGGGTTTTGACAGTGACGATCCACGCACAATTATCATGGGAGCAACAAGAATGGCTAATAGCTTAATGTTGCCTTTGTTGTGAGGTTAGAAGCCAAATCGTCAAGATCATGTGGTGAAGCACCAGCTACATTTATCAAAGAGCGTTGGTGGATCTGTACGCGCTCACGGAAAGGTAAGTAATCGTGATCATTCATTGACCTACCGACGCAACACGCAATGCATCTATTGCTTTAATCCCGTTGAAATCATGTGGTCACGTGACTTAGTTAAGGCAGTGTGTAACGTGGCAACAAGGATTGGGCTTCGTCGATGCTTGGCCACATAATTTAGTAAATACAAGCGTAAATGTAAATATTATTGCCTTTCATCCCTTATTTCATGCTCCTCTGCTTCTCATACTTAAATTATTATTCTTTTGTTTTTGGGCCAATATGGATCCTCTAAGAAGATCACTTTGACTTGTTACTCAATCTGCTGCACACAAGATATCCCTTTATTCGCTAAACATCTTCACTCCCTCAACTTTGAAAGACTTCTCGATGGCTCAGTGGGCAAGGCGATGGACTGAGAATTCAATGGAAGTTTCCTGTGAGGGTTAGGGTCTGCTTGCGGCGCTGGTAAACAATCGCAAGTAGATCCTCTTTGGCTCCCGTGGCCCCGCTGGTTTTTCCTCATACCATGGCGCTGTTGGTCCACTGTGCTAATTTCCCACTCAATCCTCACAGCCGTATAAATCGTCGGCTGCCGAAACTTGTCAGCCTGTGAAAAGCGCGCGGACGACGCGAGCAGAATTTGAGCCCGCACGGACAATCCCCGTTTGATTTCAAGTGCATCGCTTTAACCACACCCATCGCGGCAGAATCATCCGCCTTTTTATTTTGCTGCATTCGAAAATCATTGCATCTAAGACGAGGTCGAGCTTGCGAACTCCAAAACTGTGGGGCTGAGGTGCTAGTCAACTGCGTGGGTCGCATTTCAAATGGCATCAACCCAATTGTTTTTTTGTCAGTACGTCATAACGCATGGTTGGTCCGCTCCGTTTCAACCTTGATTTTGCAAGCGACTGCATAGGTTCATCGACCATTGAAGCAAGCAGCATTCGACTTAGAAAAAATGGGGTGCTAAGGTTTCCAATGTCAAACAAAAGCTGAAAAATTCTCCACGAGTCCGCCACTCAGCAGCCAGGCCACCAACGCCAGTTAGACTTGACTTGCTTAACCTAGCTCTAGACATAAGGTCGCCAAATTGGTTTTGAGAAAACACACACAGGACCACTTGCAACAAACACCAACCTCCGCATCCGCCGTTGTCATCCGAAACACAATCCATGGATGGCCGCGGAGGCTTTATGCATGCATCGGACGCAGTTTACAATCCTTTAGTCTGCCATCGGATTCTCACACCCGTTTTCCTATCCAATTAAATATAATACTAGTCGATGAAATAGTCTGCCGACTATTGCTGAAAACTTGCCTCAAACTAAGATGTATGCAAATAAATCATCATCTTGTTGTGTCGTTGTGTTACTATGTTCGAGAAAGTGGGAAACAATACCCGAACCAGATGTCTTCGTGGGCTTAGAGGCAAAATGATGCACATGATAGCAGAATGAGGATTCATTTTGAAGATTGATCAAACAAACCCACGGCACATGTTCAGACCACAGGATGTGCTACTCAAGTAGCATTAGTAAGCTAATTTTCAGGCCATTAATCTGCTCGCAGTTTACGAGTTTCCTTCATTTTCTACAGTGCTGACGAGCTGGTTTACAGGAGGTTGCTATTCAAAATGGCCGATACGTGTTACTAACCTTAAGCTATATCCACAAAGGGAGCAGTTAAAAAACAAATATTTTGTCGCTGCTGTTTTCTGTGCTGATACAGAAAATACCCTGCGGTTTTCTATGCTAGTTATACATGTCCAAACATTTTTGCAACTTGACACCATATTCGTTTATGCCACAGGTAACGTGTGGGGTATTGGCAGTCCATTTCGTTCTTCACTGGTACACGCAGATAGTTCAGCCTGCGAGCAATGTCTCGACATTCCTGTTCTCGCCAATTTGCCTCATGACTATGCACTGTACACGCATCCAATTATCTCTTATAAGCAGAAAAGTTCGTTCTTAGCTATCATTGCACCGCGAAAACCAAATCTTCGTGTTTTACAGCTAGTTAATATCTTTGTAGCATTGGTAGTCATGCGCTTTGCGCATGCATGGCAAGTGGCAGTGAATAGTATCTCTGTGGCAAGAAACCTGCTAGTTGTAGTAAAAGTAATTTAAGGCATCTTTCGGTGATTTCAACTCATTAATTTCTGTACCAGAAGATTATGGCTGACCTAAATGTGCCGAAAGCTCTGGTTAAGCACATGGATGCTGAGGTTCTGTTTCACGTGACATTATTTGTCTGATGTTGTGAGTCGAATGAATGAATACAACTGCAAAGTGTATTCCGAAGTGCTGAACCTGCGCAGCTTTGTAATCCAATGCTAGCCAAATCTGTGGGCGCCAGTGGAAAAAGCGACAATTTGAAAGCGCCTTCTGTGAAGTCTAGTACGTAGCTCATTTGGAAGAGGACAGACGAGAAACGGCGTGACACCGAGTGGACTAGAGAGATGCCCAAAAGTTTTAAATTTGGAAGCCAGTGATCACCACATCGACCCTACATCACTTCCGCTTAGGACAGTTGGGGTTTGTGGATGTGTGAGAGCGAGTACTGCAGACATGAGGGAAGTGAGGAACCCATAGTAAGCAAAATCCTCTATTCACCAGTTGCGTACCGCGCACCAACCGAGACTGGCTAAAATATGCCTGCTTGTGGGAACAGTGCATGGCCTGGTTCACACTGCCACCTTACCCGCTCTCGCTAGCACACACCGTGTGGGTAGAGTGTGATGGTTTGCGTGGCCTAGGCAGTCGTTCAGCAAAGCCGCTGTCGTTAGACCAGTATTCACTACAGTGTCTCGATTTGCGCTTTGCTGACAGAATCGCAAGTTTTTAGAGCATGCCATATGGATCAGCAGAATTTAACCACAGCACTGATATTTGTAGTCCCATGCAGCGTTTGTCAACCTGCATGGTTACACGGTTTTTTAACGCTCGCGGCCATAGAATTCAAGTCGATCATCTTGGCCATTATGATTGATCCGAAATAACATCCTTTTCCATAATTGGCTCTAGCAAACGGCATCATTTAAATTCTAAAGCAAGTAGCACTTCTTGCACCTAAAAATCATCTCAAGTCGTTTTTAAAACTGCTGTGCAGGAGATCAACTGCAACTGTTTGACAAAAGGATAAAGACAGTGCATGAGGCATCGTACAGTGGCTGAAGCTAAAGAGTGCTACTCCTGTTGGGTCAGAGCTAACAATAAGCATTACAAAACTTCAGTAGCAATAAATAATGCCGCATCTGCGAATGAGATAGGCGGTTCATCACAATTTACATCACATAGCACATGAATGCACGCAATTGTGGGACTGTCAATATGGAAGCTATCCAGCAGCAATTTGCCAATGGTGGGTACGCAACCAGGTCGCCTGGTTGAGAGCAAACACCTTCAGACCAATCAAATATAGCCTCGGATCTACAGCTACCGTTGCTCGAGTTTCCCACTTCAATAGCCAGTCTAAACATGAGCAACTGGGCAAGGGCTACTTTCCATGCATTGTCTGCAAAGCGCTGCGGCAAACAAGATTCATGCTAAATGCCAGTTGGCCCGCAACCAATGCGATAGTGTTGAGAGGAATACATTCCCGTACTCTACATTGAGCAGTAACTGAAAATGCAAGGCTAATAAATGAGCTTTCAGCGTGTGCA